>OX465588.1:24831524-25276524 GCA_950022655.1 Alentia gelatinosa | reverse complement strand
TCGTTGGCACCGTGTGTGAATAATAATGTCACAACGAGTGTCAGCCAGTGCGGCGGTGCTGAACTGAGGTGAAGGTGTCCATGTTGTGGTAAATAAGTGCCTTTTATTCTGTGTCAGTGCTCGTATGTATATACCTTTTTTTCAATGTTCTCGGTAGAAATCTTAAATATGATATGTACTAAGCTTGATTGAGACATGTCACACCTACCGAAGATAAGTCCCATGTTCAGAACTTTATTATGCTAAGCTATCGTGGGCGTGATTAATTTCGGAAACTCGTTTCCACATTTGTTGGGATAATTAACATATATATATATATATATCAGCATCGGAGCAACGCCAGTCCGAAGCACTAGAAACCAAACGCTTAGATTGGTTACATCGTACATTGCACATTCTCAGGTAGTCTGGGTTCATTCCCTACATCTTATGGCTACCGTTTTACCTCCCTCACCCCCTCGCAGGTATTCTTGGGCTTGTCAGTCGTTGGAGGGGGGAGTCCAAATATTGAAAAAAGAGTAGTACATAGTTTCATTTCTTATTGAATGTTGCTAAAAGACATAATGCTCAAGCATAATACGACTAAAGAATTAAATATGAATATACAATAAAACAAAGGATCCATGACTTTTCCACGTCTTCCAATGAATCCCACATTAAACCCCCTCAGCCTGAGCAGCTCCGCTTGATCAGGTCCTGCTCTCAGGGATCCTCTTTCCTCGCGACCTGCTCATTGTTTGCGGTGTAGAATGAGGTCCCTACCGGCAGTCGGTCGCCCAGACCTCACACCCCATCAATACGCAGTGTGAATCCAGCTATTACGTACGTCCTCAGTGCACTTCTCATTCACCAGGCTGTTAGAGAGATGGCATTTTCTAACAGACATTGGATTTGTCTCGTGCCCTACCTCTGAGCCCCGCTAACTACTCGGTGGTTTTACCAGTATGTCGCCGACTCACGGAACGCTTACTGACAGACTTATATGATATTTTGTTCACCAAAGTCCACCCTAGTTTTACTGCTTTATCATACCTAAAATCTTTCCAAATAACATATACAGATGTATGGTTTTATTCTAATTCCGTCATAACCAAGCAGTGGCCAGGACTTTAGAGAGAACACAAGACATCAACATGGGGATTTAAACATCCCTAGCTGGATTTGCAAAGTAATATATAAAATATTTTGATATTGCAATGCTATTCTGTTGTCAGTGAAAGATGTGAGATAAATCCAGAACCACACTCGAATCGTAAAATTAACAATAATACACTCGTGGTCCGCCGGTGGTTCCGGACTGTAGATCGGTAACGGGAAATCGGCCAATAAGAATGAGATATAACATTACATATATCTACATCTTGCTTAGCGCGGTTATAGGCGGTTATAGGGTACTGCGTTTGGTTATTAGATATCAATAGAAATGTGTCTTGTGCAACCCTTTAGATCATCTACTTTTGATGAAACCTCTGGGCTTTCATTTCGATGCGATGAGGTTATAGACCAACGTTATGTGTGAGTAAAGACCGATATTGCTGATAGGTGTCTGTTACTTAGTGGTAGTCAGTGGTAGGATGTATTTTGATCTTCCGTCAGATAGGAATTCACTTTCGGTGGAGATTGTAGGGAACTCTTTATGAATACCAGTTGATAAAAGCTGCTGAGCTGATGTTTACTTTGAGAACATGCCTATCCACTCTCACCATTGCCAAGCCTTGAACGAAATGGTTGATTTTTTTTCAGTGAACTGAATCTTGGAATGTTTACCTCCCATCTGAGTCTACTAACGAAACGAGATAATAAACTATTGAAATAAACTGAATGCGGAATGTTTACATTCTGAACGGTTTGCACTGAGAGGCGCGAAGATTGGGAGGTGGTAGGTGAATCAGGCGGGTACCAGTCATTGCGTCCACCCTATGACATTCCGGGGACCAGCTCCGTATTTGTGAAGCCTAATGGCGCGTCGCTGGTCCCCGCAGCAGCTACTCTGTGTAAACACGTCTGAGTGCTGCCCGCCGGGAATCAGCGAATCTTCACGACCCGAGCGGTTCTTTATTCGCATGGCCCCGACCAGAAGCATTTAGTTCCCTTGTAGGACCTCACCGGAAGAGCTAGGCCACTGGGGTCCATCAGTGATTTCATCAAGTTTTCTCTCTGGATAGGGGAGAACGTTTGCCCAGTTCCACAGTGCCTGCTTAGTCGAGAACATCCATGCCATTCCCTCTTGTCTGTATAATCCCTTATACTATGTGTCCTATTACGGACAGGGAGCCAGAATTTCATAGAAACTTAATATCACAATATGAAGCCTGCATATTCTGTATCAGTCTCTATAGAAACACATGACCTAGGTTTCTGTATGTTGATTCGGTAACGTTTGTTTCACAAACACAGCAATTGCCTTCAACGGGGTGTGACATCAACTTGATTTTATATAAAGTATAACCCCAGATAGGACAAAAACATACCCCATTCTCTCACTCAGGACCTCTTTTTTCTAATCAACTAGATATGTTTTTTCTTCGTTTAACAACTCTACGAACACAACAGTTACCATTGACAGGACATTGAATTTCACGTAGGGACATAAACTTGCAGCACATACAGAATACGCAAACCCCTCCATATATCGGCAGCCATCATCCAGTGAATATAAGCACCAACTTCATTTATACCTTCATCACCAAAAACGCGTATCATCTATCTGCAACTTAACTTCTCCCATCCGAAGAATAAGGAAAGGTGTTATATTTACTGATATAACTCATAGAATAAGTTTATTCTCCGCCATTAGAAAAGATAAAATCTTCTCCTTGCCTTCCGCCCCGCACAAAATAAGCCAAATCTATTGTAGATGTCCATCCTCTTGTCAAACGCCAGTATTATTTCCTTTAAACCTGATCGGTGGTCGCAGGTCTGCCTGCAGTAGATAATATTTTTCAGTCACTCCGTGTCGGCAATTAGAGCTGTCTTTGAGGTCTGGGCCTTCTAGTGATTGATTTATGTTTGAGCAGCTCACGTACCGTCTGGGTTGATGCTCTTTCAGAGGGCTATGAGTAGTACTGAAATGGGGCATTTCTGCAGGCATACTCAGCGTGGGCTGAGGCTGCTCAAAGTGTTTTCATCATCGCTCGTGTTTATGAAAGGCCCTCGATCACAAGCGATGACAGATGCAACGTGCCGACCTTCCTTTAGTTACTATAGAAGCCCCAGATGCATCTGAGTTGTATAGAGTAATGTTGCCGGTGCGACCTCCCAGGATGTCACAGTAGCTAATATTGTTGATAGTGTGCCACACAGTATTGTTGATGTTGTACCACACAACGTCGAAATAATATTTGTGTATATGAACAGTAATGGTAATGTGCGAAGCATATTGCATGTCTTACAACGACAGGTAGAAATATTAAAGTAAAGTACTATAATACTAGGAACATATGGTATGTTCATCATCGATGAATGAGCGTGGACTTATAAAGAAATAACAGTTGAAAAGTTTTGGTTTTATTCAGTTTATAGGTCATTTTCTGTAACCCGCTTGCAGCCAGTGAACTTGTCATTTCTACAACTGCCTTTCTAGGGTCTAAACATGTCAATCACCAGTGGGTAAATCAGGTATCTGGTGGTGGACAACAATTAACAATCTGTTTACCCTCTTGCTCGCCTTCCCTCCTCGTGGTGCAGACCGGATATGCTTGCACACAAGCACAACTAAAGTGACTGGGGTAGGGAGTTAGCTCAGTGGTAAAGAGCACTGGACTTGTAATCCCAAGGTTGTAAGTCTTTGTTGATTCGAGTCCCACTGCAGCCACTTTTCTCCTTCAGTCCCGCCAGTGGTAGATTTACTGCTATATCAAAGGCCAATCCTTCTCATACCATGTCTGTGTGGTGTGGGAAATACAAGAACTCTCACCTCGGTAAATGTGTAGGGGTGAGATTTCTACGTACATTATTTTCATAGATTCGGTCAAACCCAAGGAAAGTCTAATTGAACAAATTGGATATTAAACTACCCAAACAAACAAACAAAGGTTATGGTCAACTAGGCATACCTCTAAGACTATGCTGCTGGTCCTCTGCAACCTACCAATGTCACAGAGTTGACAATCAGATAATGAGGGGTTAGTATTTTTGCAGCAATGTGACCACTCTAACCTTTAGGCAGAGTAGTCAGCCTGTGGTCCACGCTCAAAAAGAGGAAGACTGCCCTTGATGAAGCAGAGACTTTTTTTTATAAAGATATGCAACAGTGCTGAGGGGTTAAAGAATATACGTTTATTTTAATACGTATAGCACTGGAAGATTAATAAAAGATTGCTTAAAAAAGAAAAAAAAGGATGAAAACATTGACAACGAAAGAACCAATAGACTTTGCCAAAAAAAAATCTTGCTTATTAGAGAATCTCATCATCTCTTCTCACAGTAACTCCTGTTTAATGAAGGGCAATTATTGGATACTGGAGGTTAGCTACGGTTAGTTAGTACGAGCATTGACTGCAGAAGGCAGCTCGCGCTTTCTGAGCCGCTGTAAGACGTATAGGATATAAGCGACTGCTAGCAACTAGCGAACATCTGTATTGGACCTAGAAGAAAGCTAGCAGTTAATTAGCACCAGTACTGGATTCAGAAGAAGGCTAGCAGTTGGTGAGCACCTGTATGAGATTCCGAAGAAAGCTAGCAGTTCGGGAGCAGCGGTATTATGTATTTGAACCATTGGATTAACCGTGGCTGTCCCAATATAGTTAGTGTTGTAACTGAAAAGTACTGTATTTCATCCGTGGGGTTATCAGGGGCTACCGTGGTTTTGTGGACGCCTGTAGGGACTATTCCTGCAATGCCAACACAATGGGGCGAGAATAGGACCCAGGAGGATTGCGGCTCGTAGCTCGCAGTCTGTGTGGGCGTTACTAAATTCCGTTAGCACCTGTCACCAATCACTGGCATTTTCACGAAGGAGTTGGGTGGAGGGTGGCACTTGATGCTGGTGGGTGTAAAGGAGGCGGGGCGGCTGGCTGCTGCTCATCGGCCGAGCAGCTCGCTGGAGCACTCGCCGCACCCGGCGCCCGGTGCAGCCCGCCCGGTGGGGTGCGATGAGGCTGATACGGGCGGACGGCTCGGTGCATGTTGGCCGCCTCCCGATGAGGACGCCCCCCGCACGCCGCCCGCACGCCGCTCGCACGCCCCCCGCACGCCGCCCGCACGCCCCCCGCACGCCCCCCGCACGCCCCCCGCACGCCCCCGCCTGGATTAAACCCAGCGGTAAGGTGCGGCGCCTGACGCGGGCACTGCTACCTGTTGATTTAATCAGGGTAATGCATGGGCGGCGGGACTTCACCACTGGAGGAGGTGGTGCTGATAGTGGAGGCGGAGGTGGCGCCGCGTGTCGGCGCACCACACGGCGGTGTCAGCTTAAGGCAAGTTAGCACCATGGAGCAGCCAAAGGGGCAATACTTTTAATTGTATTTATAAATTGCCACTGGAGAAAAGGGAATATTTTCAAGGTAACATCTGTGCTGAAAGTAGTCTTTTTTTCTTTTTTTTTTTAGATATTTGTGCATATTTACGTACATCTGACGTGGATGCTGATATTTTTTCTGAGGTGCGATATTACAAATGTATTTTGTTAATTGATAATATGAAATGACTCGCGCTGATACACTATCTCAAGTTACGGTTATCCTGACTATAGCCACATGGACAGAATTCACTCCTACCTGATTCCCACATGGAGAGGATTACAGAATTCACATGTACCAATGCTCAAATTCATTCCCTGATATCCTAGATTTCATTATCCATCTATTACGAAGTCCCCATTGAAAACGTATGGGGGCCACAGGAAACCACTTCCCATTGCTTCTAAGCTGTCAGAACCCATAAACCATTGATTATGGGTTTAAATCTATTGATTAGGACCCCAAAGCCATTAATTACTGGAAAACACACTCCATAAGAGATTGTAGTCCCCTTGTACGTGAAGGCCAAAATATAATCACTATTGATAGACTCGATAATATGCTTATTTCTGGTTTTAATTTATTTGTGTTGATGAATGAAGAATGCTGCAAATAAAACATGCGGCTGAATGGCTTGAATTGAATCATAAGAGAAAAATTACAACTGAGTCTAGACGTACAAAAACCTAATGGCAGGTGAAGATTTCTCTACAAGAGAATTTCACTCTCCAGATACTTCAAAGCTAGATCTAGTTAACTATGTCTCGATGTGAGGGTGAAACTCCAAGCAGATCCTGCCGAAGACGCACCTTTTTAAATATGGTTACCTACCACATATAAAACGTGTAATTTTCGGTATTATCCGCTTGAAGAGTCTCCCGCACATAGAGACAAAGTGAACCAGACATAGGTATGGAGACTGAAGGGCCACGAGAGTGAGATTCTCGTGCAGTACTTAAATGAATCCTGTTATAATTTTTTGTGTTTCTCTACACAGATGTGATTCTATCCTTAGGATTTATTTCATGCCATACTGAAAGCATGATTTAGAACTGTAGTTTTCTAATCCACCTTTCTCGTGAGAAAACAATGAGATCACATTTCGCTGGTACAAGTAGTAAGTAACCAGCTTCAATACTCGGCTGATTACTCCCACCCACCAGCATTCTAAGTATTTGGCCTCACCAGAACAACTGGCTTTGTGGAGTAGTCGGCAGAGTGTTTGGCTGGGAATGCGAGTGTCGGGGGTTCGAACCCCGCACGGGCGTTTTTGATTAGCCCTTTTAAAACTTCGCTGATTCCCCCCTCCCACCAACAGTCTAAGTATTTGGCCCGTGTTGGCGAGTACCAACCCTGCTAACGGCGTTTTATTTTTCGGACTCCGACTCGACGAAGTCGCTAGTATGTAATAACACTGTGTAACTTCTACAATAGGCTCTGATATTGATTTTGATGGAGACTGAATGAAATGTCCAGTGTAAAGGTGTCTACAGGAAGCCTCCATGGTGTGCAATTCTTCTCCGTATATTGTGACTGTGTTAAGATGAGGGACAGCCCAGACGGCTACCAGCGGCATGAGGATATCTCATTAATGAGATGTTGGTGATTGATGTGCACACTAAGTGAAGCAAGACACAGTGTCTGAGAGGAAAGTTATTTCCCTGCATCCCCTTTTGTTCAGGCTCGTCCCCTCCACGGGAGTACTGGATGGACACATAATGGTAGGACAAAATGATGATGGTGTTATAATCTACGTGGATTAACATCCAAATATATTTCATTGTTTTCAACGGAAACCAAAGCACATTAAGCCGCAATCTCCGCCCCTGATGGTGCTCTTTCGTTAGATTCTGTAAGCTTCAGTTTCTCAACCATACTGCCAGGTTTGATCCGACACAGAACTCACAAAAAGATGGTGACAAAATTAAAGATATGATTTGAGTAAAGTAGAGCAAGTAAAGATCATTTTCAGAAAATGGGTATTTGGACCATAAAACAATAGGTTCAAACATTGTCGATGACCTTTTATTACATCTTTACTACAGTATTGCATTTAGAAGCAGTACACTACAGTATTGCAGTTAGAATTCTTACGGAAACCTTAAGAACTACTCGTCATTATGGAGAGCGGTCGAGTTCCTCATGTAAAACCACATCCAGGTCTTTGGTTTCTCGGGAAACGAGCTTTAATCAAGTTCAAAGGGATAAACAGTGTCTCAGGGCATTTGGCCCATCTCCTCGATGGTGCATGCATCGAAGCATGTGGCCTACTCAACGTTTGAGAATTCTATTTCTTTACTGTATCCCCCCCCCCCCCCCATCCTTTGTTCACATGAAATAAATCGAAATTCAGTCTAGCCTTTATGATCGTGTGTAGGTCAAGCCTAGGCACTATTCATTGATTATTTATTTGGCTTCAGGTAGTAAACGTAGATCAATATGACTCGGATACCTCCCACGCAATCTGGGCCGTAACTGTTAAGTAGGAAACCTTCCAATGCCGAGTGGAAGACTGGGCATTTTAGTGCCGAACCTAAGTAGGTGAGTTAGGGCATCGATCAATGCAATTTGTAACGTAAAGAGACACTTATCTAGGTTTAATTGTAACCAGGGGCTTCAAACACCTACAGCTTTACAGAATGGCCTTTCATTGTAAGCATCAAATTACATCGTTCCTGCTGAATTGCCGCACAAATTGAGCAAGTTTTCGACCTAGCAGTCTTATTGAAGATAAAACCAATCTTATCATGCATTGTTATGTAGGATCTATCAATGAAGAAATTATATTGTGACGGTTATGTTTTGTTTATATGTTACTAATCGATAAACTTTGTTTACTTATGGTGGAATGGCATTATATTGTGTGGCGTTAGCCAAAACTTTAGTGACCAAAGCGTATTTAATCAGCAACACGTAGAACAACAGTTATTCAGAAGGAACATGCTTTCAATTGACCCAGACCTGCCTGACCGTGCTGCATGAGGATACACTATTACTATCCCAAACTTATAATCCTACTGCTTATAACATTACAACGATTGCTTCCACACTTAAGGTATGTACGCATCTGCCAACAGCATTCACACCGGCGGAGTGGAGATGAGGTTAGACAACTGGAGGGGGATTTTCTCCTGCCGATGGTTCCAGCCTTCTTGAGTCCGCTTACCGGCCTGTCACGCATATCATCCCGAATCCCACGGGAACCAGCGGAGGTAAACCCTGGTCACGTGCCAGGTCGCTGGTAGCCGGCGCGTGCAGTATTGATGAGTTTATCTGTTCCCGACGCGGAACGCAGGTCGGCTCCGCAGAACTGGACATCGTTCTCCACTCGTGAAGCTGGGAGGGAGAGACGGAGGAGGGAGAGAGGGGCTGTAGGCAACTAACTGTCCAGGTGAATAGTATCCGTGGTCAATAACCTGTCTACGCCGATCTTGTCTCGCCTGCTGACCACCCATCTCTCTCATCAGCATGTTCCATCAGCCAAAGCCTATCCGCTTCACTTGTCCCAGTCCGAGATGGAGGGAAGATATTGGTTTTAATCCCTGTAGGCTGTATGCAATGAAGATGTTATTATTTGAAAGCCCGGGACAGTCTGACGAGGTGCATCAGAGGAGAACTCTGAGCCTACGCTCGACGTGCAAATGTCTTCTTTGGTGAAAAAGTTCTCTGTTCTATCATTAATGCTGGTGAAGAAGTCACAAACAACTCAGTTGGCTAATAATTGATGAACACGATATTGATTCTTATAAAAATGTATCAGATTTGTTTACGCCTTTATCATGAACTTTTTATACTCAATAGACTCTCCAAGGGTTTATATATTTCAGTACATCTAAATTCATTATACGCGTGTTTTAACTAAATCAGTTTGTAAGAGAGGCAATCATATTTACAGTTTTGGCTATTGATAGTTGTCCAGAGTAATCTAGAAGAAAGTTTTGTTGGTTTTTTTTCACCATATTTAGCAGTGGGAAATAGAGAGATATAATCATATGCCTAAGGGATAAACAGTGTTGTAAATATACTAAATACTCATCTCGTAGACTATATGATGGGTGCGTGCACGCCTATAATCCAATGAGTAGCTGTTGGCAATCTGAATATTATGTTGATATCAGTTACAGATGGAAACTAGAAGGTAACTCTACTGCCAACTGGTCCTTGGGCTTCCGCTGTGTGCCCATTCCAGTCACCTTGGGTTCCTTTGCCTGGTACCATGCACTCCACGACATTCTATAACCTATTCTGTTATGAACCACAGCTCAAACACTCACTACATCAGAGATTTTCACGCATCCTACAAAACAAGAGTCATAAATCAAGGAATGCAATCCTAGTCACTCCACGCAATGTTAAAGTTGGAGGGCATGATTGTTCTGAATTTCGGGGTGCTTATTTGAGGAAGTAAACCGCAAAATTGTAAACATTTGAAAAAAGGGAGGTTTTTTTTTCGATGCACCGTCAAACTTCAACTGGTAGAGTCTTGCAAAGGGGGTCATGATGAATAACTGGCGAGGCTAAAACAGCATTACCTCCAGCTAGATGCTGCCTTAAAAATAGAAGACTCCCAACTGCATCGTAACTGTGGCGCGCTAAAAAAAGAACAAGATAGAATAAGACTCCTTGAAATTACGAAAATGTGTGTGCTATGAAGCCAGATGGGGCCAAATATCGCACAAGATATCTTTAAAAAGGGGTTGCCTTCTAATTTCTAGCACTATCATGTGCGCTCCACCCACCCCCAACTCCTTTCGTACGAGCGGGCCCGGGATGTTTTTACAAGTATTTCAGAATCTGGCCTCACACAAAGATGCCCTGACCGAACCGCTGTGGCAGCAGCCGAAAGGTGCCGTCAGGCTTCAGAAGTATGCCGAACCTTTTGATTTTCGGAAAGTCAGTGAGTTTCCTTACCCGGTAACTGAAATATCCACAGCTCTGAGAACGTGTTTCTACCAGCCCAGCACTCTCCAATAGTACCCCTCGAGATTTTACCTTCTATATTTTTTTCTGGCCATACCTAGCATTCCTGCATAGAGGTCTACTGATGATTTACCAGGCAATGAGTATCGTATTTTACCACAAATAGACACATTCTGAAGAGACAGTCCTAGAACTCAGCCCCCAATATATCTCCCCCACGAATACATGTACACACCTGCTCACGTGTGTGGGTGAAGCCATGAACAAACAGATACAGTAACGCTCTCACTGATCGCATGCCCAACCCTAGAAGCCTCGTCTTAATTTGTGGGGAAGCTTGTAAAATTCTGAAATTGGGCTGAGGCGAACGGAAACGGGACTGAGGCTCACGAACACTGAGGATCACGCTTTGTTTGGCCACTTTCGGCCGCCTCCACGCAACACACTCTAGTTAAATAAATGACACGAGCAAGTGGCGCCTAGCATGCTCAAATCTCCTTAGTGTGGATACAGAACAGCAGTGAATGGAAGCCCTTCAGCCAGGTAAAGTATCCACAAGGAAACCTTTCATTGGTATCAACATGTTTACAATGTAGAAGATGTAGGCAATTGAGGAGAAAGTCAATTCAGGACATACATTCAAAGTAGTGGATTACATAATTAGCACTAATCGGTGGCGAAACAGTTTTAAATATATATCATGAACAACAATTACGAAGGTGTGCTTTTGTAGGTCAATGCTAATTGTACAATCACTTTAGTATTTCGGCAGAATGGCATGAGTTCTATGTCTACCCCTCCACCTAGCCCATCCTACAAACATTGTGGCCAGTTAGCTGTTGATGACAATCAATCTTATTGGGGAAGTAACATTTCATTTCAAAATTACGGTAAATGTATAAACACCACAATTCCTCGAAGGTACTGTATAATACATTTTTATTTGAATGGTGATCACAACATACAACAGACCTGTAGTACTGGACTACTGGTCAACGTTTCGTTACAGTTTTGTAGCTTCTCCAGGACTAACTTTGAAATTTTATTTCAAAGTTATTTGAGATTCTAACGTATCGTGCCCAGCCCAAAATTTATCATATAATCTCATAGCTATTTATGGATTTAATCTGGAATTTTATCTCACCCCTGGAATAAATGTCCATAGGCTTAACATTGGGAACTCATTCTCCATGCCCCTACTAAGTATTGCAGTTCGTTCTCCATGGTTAATTTCCTGTGTGTTGTCCATTCTTTTAGTGTGTACAGGGGTGATAAAAATACAGAAAGCAACTCGTTTCGGTCAAAGAAGTCATTCTCCAACTCGTTTGAATGCTACATGATATTCACTCGGCTGTCACCTCGTTCATATCACTCCGCATCAAACTCGTTAAGAATGACGACTTTGACCAAAACTTGTTGGTTTCTTCTTTGATATTATGATGAAATCGAGAGAAAGGAGTAGTGTCTGATGCTGGATCGCATACGGCACCATCGAATGCCTGTTACAGTTATAGTTGTGGCGGATACTCGGCCTAAATTGGGCCAAAGAGGATCTCCTGGTCATGCCAATAACAGTTTCCTGGTTGCCTCTCACTTACTAGTACTCAGTTCTGGTTACCTGCCTTTGTTCCATAATCTACCTCCAGCTGTGCCTGTGCATTGAGATTACTCTATCGCATGTTCCCATCTCACGGCCCAGTGTTGCACACACAGAGAAAATAATACAGTATTCTCCCTACCACAAAACCTGGAACTCATATCGTCGTGAATACATAAATGTGGCATTTCAATTTCATACGTGTGATCTCGAATTCTTCTCATTATTTACTGGAAAGGTCACTTCACTTACTAGCCTGTCTCACCAGAACTTTGTTGGGCCAAAATTAGCTATTTAGTAAAGTAGCCGAGTCATTCTAATTTTTAGGCATCAACAGTTTGCTGTAGCCAAGCAGACACGGATGCAAAGTAATCAAAGTAATACTGAAGATATGGAACTTTAAAACCTTGGTTATTGCTGTTCTTTTGCCACAAGGTTCAAATGGCAGTCATCGGATGATATTTCATGTTTGATATGAATCGAACGTGTAATTTTAAAGGCAATCTTCATCAAATAGTTTTATGATTAATATATCTACGATATCTATATATTTTATGTTGTTTATAAGGATACTCCTCCGCGATATGATATTTATATGGTTAGATTGGTTAAGTGGCCCACACCTTTAGGACAAGGATGTTGAAGTTACACATTTTATATCCATGTATAAAACTATGAAACAATTCAGTTAATGGTTTCATATCTACAAAATTAGATATCAAATTGAATTAAATATTGTATCCGATTTTTGTATAACCATAACTTGCAGTCCCCTTGGATATTGGGAAGTAGAGCCACAGTTGTTGGACTGAAGTCTAGACTACAGAATTGTACATTGACTATTATTTGAGTATTTACGATACGATTATGCTCTTTAATGGACTTCTTCTAGACTGCTGATACATCTGTACGCTGTGCGCCGGGGAAGAACTCCCATCTCACACCCGCGTTGAGAGGAAGTTTCCACACAATCCTCTGATGTCCGCATTTTGCGTGAGAGCCTTGTGGTTTGAATCAGGCTGAGATAATCAGCGGGAGGTGCGAGTCCTAAACGCCCCACAGCCTAATCAGCCACCAGGCTTCAGTGAGGAATCAGGCGCCACACCGCAAGCTCCTTCACCAGATTGGACAGAAAGAAAACACCTACTCCATCTCCCAGTGGCCACCCCTCTTTGTCAGCGCTCAAGTTTTGCGATGAAATAATCCTGGTTAATTTTGTGCACCCACGTTAAACTGAAATTGCCCCCCGTGTCAATCCAAGCAAAATGGTGGTGGGGTTTTCTGCTGGCAGGTCCAGAAAGCGCTGGCACGATTTAATACCACGTTTTAGTTTTCGCCATCTGTAATGCGGTTTAAATTGGTCCAATTGTAGTTGAGCAAGCATTACGGCGGCGGTGGCAGAGCTTTGGAGTTGCTTGTTAGGTCATCTAAAATAAGGTGGTTCTCCACTCCCCGACTGCCCGACCGCTACCGTACACCTCCACCCACAGTTAAAACTCTATTTGCATCATGTATGATAATAAGGTAATTTTGAGGTGGGAATTGCTCGCTGTGGTGGCACCCACTGCCAGACCAGGAAAGCCATGGCAAGTCGTTGGATGTAATTGCTACCCGGTAGTGCACGCTTATTGCCTTCTTAATTTAGATAATTTCGTGACTCCGTTTAATTGTGTGAACGCTGTGATGGACCTGCGACTGATTTAAAGTTGGTTTGGGTGAAAAACTCACGAGGCTCATCACTACTGCTGTGTGCTCTCCACCAAACTCAACATTCATTATGAATTCAAGCAGCGAATGGTGAAGTAGAAAGCGTGGTTACCACGAGATTCCTCAGGATAGAAGATGATTGGGAAACGGAGGCTTTTAACGTGATTTCTGTTTAAGATTTTAAATGAATTATCTTTGAAGTAAAATCCACTAAGAAGTTTACCTACCTAAGGGTAGACATCATGGGGCTTACTTTCTCCAATGCGATAGAGGATAGGAATTTTTCAAGCTATGGTAGGCGGGCAGGTGGGTATAATTGCTGTAAGTGATGATATTCAACGAGAGGTTGTCGCCAAAAACCTGCAAGAATTTGTTGATTAAGCCTCAAGTTTCGTTGACTAATAAAAGAATTTACAATTTATTTAAAAAAACTTTTCAGAAATATAAATTTTTATAGATCGGGTGGTAACTTTCAGATGCCTTGAGTGTAGGAACCATGTTACCATTTGATAAACTATTATTAGTTCGTTTGTGAACTATATGGAAATGAATGATTATATTTGATTATGGAGATGTAGAAGAATAGAAACTGGATTCGGAGTCTGGATATCAGTAGAATAATGCACGGCCAACTCCTTAATCTGATCGGTTTAAGCGTGCTAAAATACGTTTTAATAGATGTATATGGAGAAAGAGAAAGATTTTCAGGCTGAATATTTTACTGGTACGTAGGATATGCAAAGTTTCGAATATAGTTTCAAACATGTAAACAAAGATATCCAGCGTTACAGTATTAGATTGCTGGTAAGTACACAATCCTGGCTCTATCTTGTTATCAGGCCAATCTATCGAGGTTAATGTGTGTTTGGGTGATTTAATTTATTACTTTGATAACAGGATTGTTGAATCTCTAAAGGAGACGGCTAGGTGAAAGTCTGTCCTTTAGTCAATAGATAGATTGGTAACCAGTCCCTACTGTGATGTTTACAGTGTGACATTCACTATGACTAGGGACAGGGTGATACTCATTCAACCTGCCTCTCTTCCAACGCACCTACCTACCAACCTGCTTACCCACCAACCTGCTTACCCACCAACCTGCCCATCTAGCAACTGTCCATCCAACAACGTGCATACTTACCCACCTGTCCACCCAACAGCCTGTCTACCTACCAACCTTCCCAACCATCAACCTCCCATGCCCACTAAACTGTCCACTTACGAACCTGTCCATCCAACAATTTGCCTGCTTACCAACCTGCTTACCCACCAACTTGCCCACTCACCAACCTATCCACCCAACAACCCGCCCTCACCTCCTATTAAAGCACCCACCAACCTACCAGCCTAGAGACACATCCAATGACCTACCCACGCACTAACCTACCAACCTACCTATCTGCCAACCTGCATACCCACCAACCTATCTACCCACCAACCTGTCCAATCTATTGCAATTAAAATGCATATTTCTCAGTATGTTTCTTATATTGTCCAGCTGGTACTTCTGTCGTGTACATTACTTTTGGAAATACCATGCTCTTCCATTGTAAATGGATACTGCATTTGCTCTCGGTCCTCCCTAGGCATTGAGTGGCGTAATGTCGTCAGAATATTAGTTGCCCGTCACACTGTATCAAGGCATGTATCTCTGGTAATTAACTTGTTTAAAGTATATTGGATGTGTGTCATTATACAGAGTTGGCAGTTTTCCTCTTTTCAAAGGAAGTCCTTATTTTTATTTTCAGTTTATGAAATTATCTATATCTTGTGTAAAACAAAAAGAGACTATATTGGCCTTATTCACACCAACAAACAGTGGTTCAAACATCCTCACACACCCCAATCCCATTCCATGGCTAATAGCGATTTATCTCACCCCTGGTACAAGCTTAGCCATAGAAATAGCATTAGGAAAAAATACTCAACGATCACCCCCGTAAAGTGATAATACTACGCCACGGCCGTGGCGTAGTGAATGTGAGATGACGTCATATGTATTTGCTAGGTATATTCGAACTATTCTGATATTCTGATGCTATCTAATATCATAGAAAGGGGTGAGATAAATCCAGAACCGCACTCGAATCGTATAAAAAGACAATATTCCACTCGTTTGGATGTGCCATAATCGTCACTCGGCTTCGCCTCGATGACGATTCCGGTACATCCAAACTCGTGGAGTATTGTCTTTTTATACGATTCTCGATGCAGTTCTATATAAGTATTTTCCATGTTTTCTCAGTCTCTCGGAGGAAGTAAATTCCACATTTATTTTCCCTGGTTATATAAATATATAGCCAGCCAGTGACCCATTCATATAGCCATCTATTGATCCTATCAGCAAAGCATACGTTATATATATATATATATATATAGTCTGTAGAAACGTGCGTGCTACTTGTATTAGCATGATACTAAACATGACATAACTAAACAGAGGTCGAACTGGTCGCACATGCCATACGTCGGATGCCGTTTGTTAAATACGGACAACGTTCCGTACCTCAACGGTGCACACAGGTTTTAACAGAGGTATGATATCCTCACCTGTACATTTTACCAGGTTCTTTGTTATCGCCTATGTGTTTGAACATGCTAATGAACAATTTCTATTGACTGTTAGCCTACTCAAATACTTTTGGTTTTTGGCTGAATGGGTGGGATATTTTTAGAGTGCACAGCAAGGAAATCCATTATAGTGCTGTCAGCAGCTGGGACCTATCAGTGGATTACCAAGTCCATCGTAGTGTACGTCATCTCCGGAGGTGTCAGGGTCCCATTGTATTCGCCATTGTATTCAAGATGCACTATATATCGATCAAACCATGAACTTTTATGTATACAGTAAAACCTCGCTTAAGGGGACACCCTCCGTTTCGAGCAAAGTTCCCCTTAAGCGGGGTGTGCCGGAAGCGGGGTTTTGCTGTATACAAGTCCGTGACTTAAGGTGTCTCCTTAAAAGGGGTTAAAGAATAATAAATAAATATTTCTGTTTCGAGCAAATTGTCCCCTTAAGCGGAGTGTGCCGGAAGCGGGGTTTTACTGTAAACAAGTCCGTGATCTAACTAACAGAGAAGGCGGTGGGGGGGGGGGGGGGGGTAACTCTAAATAAGCACATTAAATAAGAGCACATTAAATTCACATGTCCGTTGGTACTAACCTACCCTTGAGTTCTATATCAGACTCCAGTCTTCCAACCACCCCATACATACCCCAACTTCACCCCCACCCTCAAACCCATCCTCCACTGGCCTCAATCGCATTTGCTACTTCTGTCACCAGGGGGCGTGCGCCACTCCATGGATTGCAGCCTCGAAATGAGACATCTGCCTCGTTTTCAAATGAGATGAAAAACGGCAGCGGGCACATGCGGTTACAAAGAAACGGCGGCGGTCTCGCCTCACAATTGGTATTGATTAGCTGTGGATGGCATCGATGCTTGTGGCGAAGGTGGTGATGAAGAGTGGGAAGAAAGCAACGGGTCTAAAAAACATAATACCCAACTCCATCTTCTAACTGAAACCACGAACTGGATTTCTTTTGCGGGGCTGAGCAGGGTTTCCTAACCCAAGCCTTGAGGCACAAAACAATTCAGAGATGAAGTGCTATTGATTTACAACAGATGGTGTGGGCAGACAATGGAAAGATGTTTGTCATTTTTTGAGACTAGGTCATACATTTTTAAATATATACGTAACATCCCAAACATGGTTTTGCGTTATCATGTACTTTGATGGTACCTATAGATTTTAAGTCCGACCAGATATAGTTTGCATACAAATTTCTTTTTTTAAGAATTTTAATCATACACCCTCCAGAGGTTACTAAACTCCCTATTATCGCCCAGGGTAAATACAAGTTCCGCTCGCGAATGGGTGGGCACACCACGACCACATGAACCACAATTCTCCCATTAATATTTGAAGAACCTGAATATAATTTCGGATTTAAGTGTAGAAATAGCTGAAATTTCCATTTCTGACATCGGATTTCCCATTTGAAGATTTATAAAAACCGATAAACTGCATTAATTTCAGGTTACGGTTCAAGGTTCTATCACCATACAACGTTGGTAACCAGCGCACACCGGGACCTGTAAACAGACTGAATTCTGGGATACCTTAATAAGGTCTATACTGATGATACTCAGCATTGCATCCGCGGGTTTCCATGTATTACCAGTAATCATTTCTTATCATGAAACTGAAAAGCTGCAATGTGCAGAAAATTCTGGAGTCCGTGAATTCAGTATTGGATAAGTCTGTAGGTACTACTTAAAGTGCTGAAGTCACCGAGCACGACGTATCCGTGTCGTAGCTGTGTACCAACCTCTCAACACAGGAACATGTATGCTTGATACAATATTTTTTAATAGATCTGATATTGATGGCAAACACAGGACAAGCACAATGTGCAGCCTTTGTAGTGAGCGCGTCGTGGATATGTTGGGGAAGTGGAGGCACCACCCGACACACCGTGGGAATATGCCACAGGTGCTACCAGAGAGCGTGTTCTGCTAGGTTTTTTTTCATTCAGTTTCATTTCACGACAGTACATTACGTTCACCTGTCTCCAGGCGATCTGCTACGTATTTAAACATATTATCAGAATATATACAGTTACAAGATATAACACATTCATACATACATCATTTGATTATTCACATGGGTCTTTGACCTCAACTCTTCGATGTTATCAACAAACGTACCTTTCATAGGTTTTCAACCTCCTGATTATATATTTATTACACGTGTGATGTATCTCTTCCTTTACTCTACTTTCAAATATATCACCAGCTCCCAGCATTTGTGTTTCCTTACTAAATCGATCAAAACTAGGTGGGTTCACCACTTTATCATTCTTTATATATCTTTTCTCCAGGATACCTAAAAATACACACTAGATTCAGATGCAAGGAGTGAGGAATGTCTTCATATAATTTCACTGTGAATTCACGGCGGTATCATGCAATGTAGGAGAAAGCTTTATTTTCTCAATGGAGAAGTTAATTGAGAAAAGCGATATTGCGAACTGCCTAGCTTCATCTCCTTCCAGCAGGTAAATAGAGATCCAGCAAAACGCTCGCAATCTGCAATCTGCTCCTGCCTATGGTCTTACCGTCTAATGATAGCTGTTACACTGTGTTGATGGCGATAAAAATAGCCAGTGTCTAGTTTTGTCATGGAAGACAGGTCGAGGTAGTTTTAAGATTATGAATAAAGGGTACAGTATTGTCACTTGATTAAAAATTGATTGTTCACATCAAAATTGAACAAGTTGTTTTTGATGCGTGGTTGTTAAAAATAGTCTTGACAATATTTTGTTCAGTATATTTTTTTACCAACTCAGACCATATGTAATGGTGGGAAATAAAGTAGCGTGCGTAAAGCACACATTTCTGATTGATGATTAGGCATGGCGATTAGAATTAGTTTAGAAACTTGAATTGGTAATTTTTGTATAGAATAGAGACCTTTCATGTAGCCCCTGATACAGTACATAATATTGTCAGCCAGCGGTCGGTATATACACTGGAATTAGACTTAAAAATGTTAAATAATCGAATAAGATATGATAATACATCCCTGTATATAAGACCTACAGCTGGTACACTCTAGACCTAAACTTTATTGCATACTTTGGGAGTCAAACTGCATCACGGATCTAGAGGAAAAACAATCTTTAATTTGGTGTAATAGTCCACCGGTATATCATATACGTACATATTAATTATCCTGTGGATTATGAACCAAAGCTGGATAAGCTAGTCGGTTACAATATTCTACCCTCCTGGGTAACCTGCTTTTGTGTATTGCATCAAAGCAGACCGTTACAGGCATGATCTGGTGTTGAGTGGCAAGAACCTGTATGACTGTATATCTACTACCGACGTAGTGACTCTCAATGGTGAGTTATTCACTCTTCCGGATGGACACTATGCTGGGTTTCCACTGTATTGGAATTTAAACATATTCAATACCCCAAGTATTACTACACAAAGGAAAGTGAGAGTAATATGTAGTGACTATACACGCCACCAGCTGTCAGCTGTGCAAATCGGCGCTATTTGGCCTTACGGTTACAGTCGCTTAATTTTGTTTAGGGCCTTGCATTCAACAGTAGTAGCAACCACATACTGAAGCCCAACAGCTTGGCAGATGGAAGTGGAACAAAGTCTATGAAGGGTAAAAATCAAATGGGCTGTACATAGTAATCAGAGCGAGAGACAAAAGGCTTAATGAGCTCAGGAAGTAACTCTCTTGCACACCGCCGTCTGGCAAACAGAGATGACAGTCTTCCTGTTTTTCAAGGAAATCCTTGTTTTTATTTTCAGTTCGTAAAACTCTTTTTCTTGACTAGAACAAGATGATTATGACGTTGCAATAACACCTCTTAGAAGCCGATGTTTTTGTTTTTTTTTGGTTTTTAAAAGGAGAATAAAGAGAGAATCAATTGTGCCTTATTCGCATCAATAAACAGTGGTTCCAACCTACCTACACACTCCTGCCTCATTCCAATAACGATGTGTTTTCCATGTCTTTTTTAGTCTCTCTGAGGCAGTATATCCCACAAGGAAAATATTCCCTTTTTCTAATGACCAATCGACTATCACCACGTCTGATATTGTATGCATTATATTATTTAAACAAATCTCTTCCCCATGGGATTTCTTCGCTGTCCTGTTGAGGTATGGGGGAAGAGGTGTATCCCATATAGAATACAGTTTATATATTATATGCAGTCTGATATTAACACTCATTTTTCTTTGACTAGGCATATTTAGCCAAACTTAATCAATCAGTTTCAATTCTAAACACTAGAACACTTATCCCGTGTCGAACTACCACTCACAGCGTCTCTCACGGGAACGCTACGTCATGACGTCACAAGGGCAAAAAGTCATGTCGGATCAGAAGGGAATGTCGGAGGAATAGTATCCGCGCGTCGATGTTAATGAACCTCGACCCTGCTGCCCTCTAGTGGCCGACCCTGTCAGATAGGGACGCCGCGTCGCAAGGTGCTGTCACGGAGCACGCCTTTTTGTTGTCACCACACTGAGGCTGTCCTGGTAATAAACCTAATTTCCCTAATGAGCCACCGGGAACAATTGTAAGCCTGAGATATTGTACTGGTGGGAATGGTGATAACTCAAAGGGAGGTATGTGCATGGAGCCATGCGTTCAGCACCACCGCGATTTGATGGTTAACAGCATGAACGATTGTCCCATGACTTTATTTTTTTTACAAACACATTGCCGCCATTTACCTTATTTGAAACACTGAGGTAATGGATTATTATTTGATATGGGTCAAGGGAGTGCTGACTCATGATGCATGTGTACAACACTTAATCAATGTGATAAAGTAGGATAGAGTCCCTACCTGTAGGGGACTGCAAGCAGACAGGGGCCATGATGGATTATCGTGTGTTTTTAGTATTACTGAAGTTATATATAACTGCAGCCTTAACCCTTACTTCAATTGGTAGCTCTTTCAAAAAACTTTCACTTCAAATTATGACCACTAGAATAGTGGGGTAAAGGGAAGAATGTGATTGTGATATGGCTGCCTGATATTCTGAAATAAAGAAGTCAATCCATTCATGCGATCATGATATGCGATGCATTTAATATTTCTACTTAAAAAGAAGTATATACCAATCATAATACCCAGTCATGGTATTCCGAATGGAGGTTTCAGATCGAGCAACGCATTTCCAAACGGTATATCGCCCACTTATCTTGTTTGGCTAAGAACCGTAGCGATGTGACTATGTGAAGTAGAAGGATATAGGCTGATAACGCTTGGATAAGACTTTCTGATGGCGATATTAAGGAGAATTCCAACATAATGAGATCAGTTTTGATAATTATGAATGTAGAGTTGCAAAGATATAATGTTCTAAGCACGTTAAGGTAGGTACTTGTCTGTGAGCATTTAAAGCTTATTCTCTCTTGGACTGAGATGTGTTTCTTCTGTTACACCCTTTATGAACATATAGCATGCACACGACACACATAAAGTTATTTGAAGGTAATCTACTTCCAATCCTATATACGTAAAAATTCACCGAGGAAACCTGGCATTTTTTTTATTGGTACATGACAGTCATTACTCAAGAAACAACAACAAAAAAATTGTAATTTGGTTTTTGTATAATTTAATTTATTTTCGACTATTTCTTTCACCGAGTATATTGATGTTTTACAAAGTAATAGTCGCAAAACTATTCACAATAAAGAATTTAGGTACAATTGGGACACATAACATTGTTTCACAACTTAATATCTTTTTATTATACAATCGTTTATGATACTTATTAGTTTCTCATCTTACCTTTTATATGCGTTGTTTCAACCCTTTCACATGTTCGAGTTTGGTGACTTTTCTATTAAAGTGTTTTCACATATCAGGTCACTCGACCCTTATAAAGTTACCATTCTTTTCTTGTTTTATTAATATCATCTTCCGGGGGAATCCTATATCCTCTTACATTATATCCTTAATAAATATAACCACAGAACACTTATCAAACTACCGGTACAAGAGAAACAAATACGAACTACGTCACGATATTTATGTCTATGAAGATATTTCCTCGTATTCCAGTTTAGACAGGCATAGTATTAATATTTGAACAAAGGTATACCACTGAGTATATACTATATACTAACCACTCCCCATTTGTTCTCTACATCCCTGATAAAAAATTATAATACAATATTTCCCTTAATTACAAACTCCCTTTACTTGCATCTTTAAAGGGTCACGGCTTTCAACAGCCTTTAGATTTCTTGGCAAAGAATTACATATTCTAGCACCTCTATATAAGGGGCCTCTTTATATATTTCTTTGTAAGGTCTTTCTATTATAGGTTTTACCTCTTCCACTTGTTTCAGTAATGGTCCATTGAAAAATATGAGTCTTGATATTAGTTTGACATTTTCTTGTCAGGATAGTCCAATATCTCGCAAACCAATGACATTTTATTGGATATAAAACACAAGATGATGGATCGTTTTATTTTTCTCAGAATATCCGAGATTATTAATTTGTGTATTGTCTATGCATTACACGAGAAATTGTCTAATAATGCTTCATCCATCAACGTACATACAAAGAGCGTTCCCAGATAATACACACCGTGTTGTGGTTATAAATGTTGCAGCAACGTCACACTCAGTGTTACCACCTTTCGTGCGGTGTCTACCTCTGGCGAGACATCAATCAACTGGCTATTCCATCCTGTCAACATAAATAATCTACAACCAGCTATGAGTAGCCCTTTTTATTTGCAAAATTAGGCTAGGAATACTTCATGTAGCCACCAGCACAGGCCCTCGCCCCACCTAACCTCTCAGCGGCAAATCCGCCCGCTTTTTGCCGCATATATTGCCCGGTTGTGGATTCCGCGCTAGACAAGTTAAATTGCATGATAAACACTGTTGTGCCGGGGAAGTAGCACCATGGGCGCTGTGCCTGATGAGACGCGTGGACCACGAAATGGCAATATTTTATCAGTGTTTAACCCTTTTCTTACCAATGATACCTCAAGGCACTCCCTTAGCAATGATGCCATCAAGGCATCATCTTCCATTTTTTGTTAGAATGTCATTTATCCTAGCTGATTCAACATGGATATAATTCTTTTCCAGAAATTATGTAAAATGTCTTTATAGTGATAATTGAAAAATAATTGTATATAGTTATCACCATGACAGGCCTTATCATACTGACAGGCGACTTTAAATATGGTGAAAAGTAATCAATTTTCTGAACAATCGTAACATTGGCCTGCACAACAGAGGTGGTCTGGTGTCAGGCATGCTGTATTTAAAGACGTGCAACTGGCACCAGGTCCGGTCTGAAATGGTTAAAAATGTGGTTTCTTACTCGTATGTAGCCGCCCCCGTGCGCCCACACTGCAGGCACACACTGCAGCTCCGGGTTCCTCATACTGCAGATAGGCGGCGCCGCGAGCGCACAGCACAATTTAATATGAGATAATGAGGTTCATGGTTTATAGTAATTGCGCGTGGCTTCCAGACACAGCAGTATACTACCAGAAGCCCATTCCATAATACCATAGCTTCCCAGCAACACCAAACTGCCTCCAGGGACAACGGATTGTGCCTTGTGCAAACGACTTAGATTCATTTCTATGTTTGTGATGGTGGGCACAGGCACCTGTCTTTATGTAGTCATATTCTATCACAAATGTCTTGCATAGCCTTCAAGGCAAAATCTCTCAGTTATAGAGTGAGGATGGGAAGGTTGTTCTCTCATTATCGCCCGTTGGCTTCCCATCTGAAACCTTTGATCAAGGTAGATATTCAATAGAAAACATTTCCCTAATGCAACTATTCCCTGAGAACAGCGTAATTCACCTCATGTCATCTCATTCATAAATGTACATGTACTACTATAGGCTGTGCAACCATATAGGAGACTGAAAGCTACTTATTTTTGACTTGGTATAAAAAGATTATCATAACCAAGGCTTTAAAAAAGATACAGATTTGCAAAAGGTAGCATATCAAACCAGAGATTATTGGCTTTATTGTCACATGTATTTTGAATTTATCTAGATAATTTATCTGTTTTTATTTTTTGAAATATTTTCTCAGAAATCATAATAGCTCTGTCCTCTATAGAAAGTGAAACCTGGTTTGCGGTGCACCCCTTTAAGAGGGGCAGCCGGCAATGCATTGCACTCTGACCTGGAATAGAATCTCTTATTTCATCTTTGTTTCACCCCATTAAAGGGACCACTGCGTACCATGTGCCACTTACATCACAGGAGGGTCTGCTTAGCTGTGTTTTACTGTATTCATCATCAAATTCAGTCCTCGTATGATAAAAACTAACACTTATTATTACATCTTTATATATTCTTCCAGATTTCCTGCAGGGATGGATCCCTGTGAGACGATCTTTGACGTCGGCCAACCATGACGGAGTCTCCTGACGTCATCCACACCTCCGCCGTCGGCAGCATGGCGTCATCCACACTCCATTGTGACGTCATCAACGGCACGACGGTGGCCAACACGTCGCTGTCGGAGATGGACTATTCGCTGGCCGACACCCCGAAGCTGGTGGCCGGGACGACGGTCTTCTTCGCCGTGCTGCCTTTCGTCTTGTTCAACTTCAAGTTCTTCCCGCTGGGCACGACGTCGGCCATCATGCTCGGTGCTATGCTGATGGTGGTGTGTCAGGTGGTGAGTCAGGAGGAGGCGTACGCGGTGCTGGGACACCGGGACAACCTGATGAGCATCTTCCTGCTGCTGGGCATGATGCTCCTGGCGCAGTTCTTCGAGCGCGAGCAGCTCCTGATGCGCATCCTGCGGCGCGTGCTCAAACCTCACTTCACCTTCGCTAACTACATCTGGCGCGTGTCTCTGCTCTCCTTCACCCTCTCAGCCTTGTTTACCAACGACGCCAGCTGCGCTATCCTCACGCCGCTCCTACTCAAGGTCTGGGAGGTCCAGGAGCGCCCCAATACAGAAATCGAGGCAATTCTTCTCGCAATTGCCACGTCCTCCAACATCGGCAGTGTCATGACCATATTTGGTAATCCCCAAATGGCGCTGATAGCTGCTCGGACTAACTCGCCGCTGTTCGTGCACAGCCGCCTCAATCTGCGCCGGTCGCTGCTCTATCTGGGCCCGCCGGCCGTGGTTGTCTTCTGTCTCAACATTGCCTTCCTGCTCCTGCACCAGCGCCTGCGAACTCGCCACATCGAGAACTCCAAACTCATCTCGGAGATCTCCCAGAGTGAGCAGGAGATGATGGCCTCGCTGACGGCGGGCAAGGAGAAGTCGAGCCAGGTGAACGGCGTGCTCAAGTTCGACCGCGACGACTTCCTCTACGAGGGCGTGGGCGGCGTGGACCGCGCCGCCCCGTGTCAGCTGGAGACCATCCTGGAGGACGAGGTGCTGGAGATAACCAGCGCCCGCAGTGAGGGCAACATGAACGAGGAGAACGGGGAGCTTAGAATGGGCACCGACTCGGAAGTGGTGACCTCAGATACCACCACGGAGGAGGAGGAGGAGGACGAGGAGGAAGAGCAACAGACCAACCAACACAGTAACCTGACCAATAACAGGACACTCGGCCAGGCCAATGCCTTGTCCCTGGACATGGAGTATAAGCCCAGCGCCCTGCAGCCCACCACGGGAGGCAGTGGTTCGGAACTGTCACGCTCCATTGAAGAGCACAGTTTAAAGATGTCTGAACGGTTGGGTGTGTACCGCTCCATAGGGGCCTTCTCAGCGGCGGACTTCCTGCCCCCTGAGACAGGACAGCCGCTGTCAACCAGTCTCAGCTCAGACAACCTCTTCGCCCCCAGTGATTCCGTCCCATTCCAAGTTTTCATATCCCTCATGCTCATCACGACGATAGCCTTGTTCCTGGCATCCAGTGATACAGTTGTGTTCGATATGGGTGAGTCCAACTTTGGTTACCTATTTCCATATCTATCCGTTTTTCTACTCACTGGCGTTCTGGTTTCTTCCTATTCGCTTATAAATCCTGCACCGATTTCCTGCTGTGTCTGCACAATAGTAATTTGAAATTTGATTCATCAATATATACTCACCCCATTATATATCTATGTTTCTATTACATTTTCATGTCCTTTTATAAAACATTTATTTTCCTAACCGTTTATATTATCCATCACCTCCTCAGTATGGCACTATTACGGCATCTCCTTTACTACCAACACTAAACTAGCTCTTCTGTCAAACTGCTATACGTTTTAGCTTTTAATTAGCATCTGTGCATGTTGTCGCCATGACGGTATTGATATGATTGTGGTGGTATATTTGATGTCCATCAAGTTCAACCAACGATGCGAGGTAGGATCGTAATACACTGAAACTTTGGTATCGCTTTGGTTTAAACTGGTTTGGGAACATGCAAGTGCATATCTAGAACACGCAAGTCCTCCCATTTACCTATATCCTTGGGCGTCCCTCTTCCCAGAATTCGCTCTAGCCTTCAGATATGTATATCGTCGCAGACGAGATATATACGATTGATTACGATAAATTTAAGTAGAATTACTGCTCAACGTTCTTTTAATATTTGACCATCGTTCTTTATTTTCACAGATTTTTAAAGAATAATATTTGTTGACTTATGACTATCCCACGTCGTACTTGGGACAATCCCCTGTTGCATATGTGATTATCCCACTTCATGAATGTGAAAATCCCTCATGGTATTTATATCAAAGAACATTTGAACCTAGATTATAAATTTAGATTTTTAAATGGGATAGTAGGTCTATAATAAAGCTGATACTTACCTTGATACTCATCCTTCCTACTTTGTCAACCACTAACCCTATCATGTACTCTCTAAATCGAGCTTACTCCTTTTTGGGGGGTATTTTTGTTTATTTATGGATATACACCAAAGACAGAACAAATATATATCGTAAGTTTCTTCAAATGGTATCCTTCCAGAGATCAGTAAGGTCCTCTTCCTATTACAACTCTTCCTTACATAATATTCATCACTCTGTTTATTTTTATTAAAAACCACTACAAATCAAAGCTAATTCGCTGATTTGGCACAATTAAGTCAAAAAGTAATTGAGGACATATTATTATTAGAAGGTGGTACAGTTCTTAACACTGCGTGTCTTAGAATTACTTAACAACATAGCCCTAGGGCTGTAACGCCGACTAGCGTCATATATTTTCAGGAAGGTGGGGAAGCTTTGCTTAGTTACATCTGGTGTGCATGATCTGGTACCCGCCCCATTTAATTCCGGCCACAATGGATTAACTATATGTTTTTGTTGTCCTACGAGAAAAATAAATTCTTACAAATTTGAAAATCAAGGTATCTATAAATATCCCAATGGTATAGTAGATTCTGTAATTATTACCCGGCTGGAACAAACAAGGTGAGGCGAATTACATGTATTCAGTAAAACAATGCAAAAGATTTTGTAAAGGGCCAGTGAAAGATAAACAATGAATAACAAATAGGTATCTGAATGGTCAGTTAGTTAAGCACTACTGAATAAAATACACAGATGATATAGACATAGTGTATTTGTAGATATCCTATAATGTGCGTCTTTTGTACGCATACATCTTTCTCGTTAATAGATACCTACCCTTCACACTCCGAAAACCCGATAATCATATGCAAACCCTTCGAACCACCTGGTGTAGGTCGAATCCTTATGTTATGATAGATATATTCCCCCTGGTGTAGCTGGTTAGGGAATACCGTCTATGACACTCTAGTACATGTACCTTCCCCACCTTTAGAAGAGGATGTCATATTAAACAAAGTACATTTTCCCCTATAGGGTTTTCCCATCCAGCTTGGTTTAGTTTGATACCACCGGTAAACCTCACCAATCATGGATTACTGAGTCCACAATATTTCATCTTCAATAAAGCTCAGTAGATCATCGTAAGAATTGGCTTTATATTGGTTTTGATAAAAATAATAGTGATATTAAAGAGATACCAGTAGTAGTCATTTTAATTTATGGTATTTCAAGGTTGATCATTCCATCCGGATATCCAAAATAGGATAAAATGGAGTTGAAAAGGAGGTAGAGGAATAAGTACAAATGTATGTTGTAATCCCTTGTCCTCATGGAGGTCTGCCAGGACTGAAAGGTTGACCCGGTAAAAGGTGTGTTCCACCGGGCTTACTGAACGGCACCTCACGGCCACTGTATCAACTACTGTCTGGCGGGTTTATAGAAATAGGTGTGGTGCAGGCACCCTTCTCATAAGATCTCACACTCTCTAAGTGGTATTCTTTACAAGGTTCTCACTGCGCTCTATGGGAGAAGAATTCGTAACGAACTAGGCTTAGAGCCTTGAGAATCAACTGGCACACAGTATTCCCGCTAGGTGGCATCATTGAGATTATAGGAATCATTGATGTACGTCTTTAGCACGGGAGGCAGGCCAGTGGATTCTCAAGGTTCTAAGCCTAGTTCGTTAAGAAGTCTTCTCCCATAGAGCGTAGTGAGAGTACAGAATACGACTTAGAGAATGTGAGATCTTATGAGGGGTGATGGAGAAGGCCACATGTTCAACGACAGCGGCGATGGTATGGCCAAAGACTGCTAAAACCTAATTAACCTTTTCAGTCCAACCCCCTAGCGGGAGGCCCAAATACCAAGTCCTACAGATATGTAGCATTACACCCCCAGGGGACCATGCCCTTATGGCAAGGGTACCGGAAGTTATTCAACAGGTGCATTTAATATGCGTTGTCTTGGATACATTGAGAACACCCACACTGAATAATGACGCCTATAGTTTTTTTTTCAATTTTATCATTTCATCGTCCCCTGCCTGGAAGTGCCTCAAGGCATTGCTCGGACCGATAGGGTTAAATAGATTGTGCATGGTACCGGCCGCCATGCGACGTCAGTCATGAGTTTGTAAGAAGGAAACCCACGAGATGAAAATAGCTTGGTCCGTACTTCACCTCGTTTGACTGCAGAGTAATTCACTCAGCTTCGCTTCGTGAATTAATCTGAAGACAAACTCGGTGAATCGAGTGGGTTTCTGATTTTATCACACCCCGTATAACATTATTTATTGATAAAATGGATCACCCAATTAGCCATTGAGTATTGGGTACACGAACCTCACGGCCGTGGAGTACGTGTTCCTAATGTTAAGCCTATGGAGAAAAATACCGGGGTGAGATAATACACGATACGAATCCGGTCACTCCGGTGGAAGACACCCTTAAGAATGTAAAAGTATCAATTCTGAAATGGTCTGAGTCATCTCATTTTGCGTTACCCTGGAGTTCATCTTTTTCTGCATTCTGCTTTCATCTCATAATTTTTGATTGAATAATGGTAAAAAAGAGCTTATTGTTAAATCAAATGTGTTCAAATGAAATGGTACAATATTTTGTACAAAAGATGAGGATCATGTGATGAAAATCAACTTCTTATAAAGCTGACGCGCTAAGGCCACTTTATTTGATGCCAAGAAATTAAACTGAAAAAAATGTAAAACCTCTACCAAACCAAACCATCGACAAAGAAACGATTTAAAAAATAGAATGAGTGAGGCAAATTTAGACAGTTATATCAAATTCTCATCTAGGTATTAAACTGGATATATCGATATTTAAAGTCAGCAATCTACATGGGTCCTTGAGCCGATTGTTCGTTCTGTCGGTCTGTTGTGGACCGGTGTTTAGCCCTCAGCCAGCGCCATTATTATGAAATAACAGTATTTAATAGTTATCGAATTGTCAATGCGGTGTCGTCTTGTCATGCAACATATTAATGTTAACTGCTAATTAAATTATTTTCAATTATGCATTGCTTCATATTAATGTACCCATCATAAATCTGTTAATTTATTATCGTTCACCAACCAATGATGTATTTGCTCTCTCATTATCATGCTTGTTTGCTCCCCCAGGCCGTTACCACTTGTCTCACTATTAATACTAGTATATTATGATTACAAAGTTTATAATGATATCTGTATATTATTATCCATTGTATACAAAGCCCCCATTGAAAATGAATGGGGACTCTGTAAACCACGCCCCATTGTATAAAACCTGTCAGATACCATAACTGTGGTATACGGATTCAAACCTGTGGTATACGGCCTCAAAACCATGGTATACGGAAAAAAAGTCCCTTTTGCTATAGAGCAATGAAATTGTCCCTAATGATAAACCTTTTAATATGGCAAATACTGAGTTTAATTTATTTGAAAAGATGGATAATAAATGCAACAAACGATAATTTTGTGAACAGGCGGCTCTGTAAACCACTCGAGGTTGACGTCGTAATACACTCGCTAGCGCTCGTGTATTACTAAGCGTCAACCTCTCATGGTTTACAGCCGCCAATCCACAAAACCATCGATTATTATCCATTTATACAGAGGACACGTATACTCTTCGGCTGTGAAGTCTCTGGATGTGTTCCAGAACCAGAGATGGCAGTTTTCCTATTTTCCAAGGAAATCCCTGTTTTAATTTCTAGTTTTTAAAATTCTTCTTTCTTGTGTAAAACAAAGGAAGTATAAATCGAGCCTTATTCATACAAAGGAACAGTGGTTCAAACCTCCCCACTGAACCCAGCCCTATTCCATGGCCAATAATGATGTGTTTCCTCAGTCTCTATGGGGCAGTAAATTCCACATGAAACTTATGTCCTTTCCTTTTTTTCTTGACTTTAACTGATATCCCTGCAGAACACATTGTAAGATCCACATTATTCAAGCGAACTTCTTTATTGCCAATTAAAAAAACAACCTCACTTTGCTGTGTTTGCAGGCCTGGTGCCCATGGCGGCCGCCATCTTGTCGATCACGGCCGACGCGCTTATTAACCGCCAGACGGCGTACGTGGTGATGCGGCGCGTCGACTGGTCCATCCTCATGATGTTCTTCGGCATGTTCATCTACATGCACGGGCTGAACGCCACGCGCCTGCCGCGCTGGGCCTGGAAGCAGCTGGGACTGGCCGAGTCGCTCACCCTCTCCCCGCTCACCCTGCTCGTTCTCGCCGCCTTCATCATCGTCGGCTCCAATATCTTCGGTAACGTGCCGCTCACGTTGATCGTGCTCGAGCAGCTGGTGCCGTGCGCCGACCAGTTCAGCCTCGTGCTCTACCTGGCCTGGTGCGCCACGCTGGCCGGCAACCTGACTCTGTTTGGCTCCGTCGCCAACCTGATCGTGGCCCAGAAGGGGCAGCAGACACTGAAACACAGGCTGACGTTCTTCGGGTACCTGCGCTTCGGCTTCTTCACCACGCTGGTGAACATCACCATTGGTGTGCTCATTCTCTATGGCTTCCTGCGGATCCACTGACACCAGGTGGTCATATGTGGTGCCTCGAGCGTCGCGGTGTGCTATTTCTGTATCAAGTGTCTCTATAGTCGAAAACAGCGGGAGTTCCGCAGTGACCATGACTGACTGACTGACTGACGCACCTTGGTTCTTGTTGGTCAATGAGACTTTGTGAAGACACCACGGTATTTTGACGGAGTCCAACGTCCAGTGTTGCTAGTTCCATGTTGACCGACTCGTTCTGTCAATCCTCATAGTACAAGATCAGAGTGCCTTTATAAGAAATTGCGATAATAAATAAGCAAGTAGATCTTATAGTTGGATTTGGAAGGAGTCTGTATAACACCATGCATCAGATTAAAGGGCTTGTTTCACTGGGCAGACGACAATTTGTCTCCATTAAGACATCATCTGGCACACATGTTTATAATGTACAAACTCACAGCCCTGCCGAAAAATAGCGCCAGCCAGTCAAGTGGGCGCCGTTTGCAGGCAGTCGACAAAAGCTATTTCAATAGGTTTTAATGGCAGCCAGGTGTTTGCCATTTTCGGGTTTAATTTGTTTAATATGTGCTGCTGTATTGATTTTATTCTAAAGGATTACAAAAGGCAGATTTGTATTCACTTTCCACCCATCTTTAATGGTTTTATATCTTCAAAAGAAATTGCATATCTATATAAAATAATTTGGAATTTTTTAATATTAGCATTCATTCGAAATGGCAATGACCGTAAAGTGTGTGATGAGGCTGCAGATGAATACACCATGTCTGCTGGGGTTGATAGCTGACATCAGACAGTCGCCGTGCGGCAGCTCCACTGCACCGATCTCTATACCTGGCCAACGGCAGTTTTTTGTATTTCGACAAAGGAGCAACAATCATCTTATCGAAGTATCAGTCAGCCCAATGGAGCACCCCCTTTAGTCATGAAACATTGTAGTTGCATTTCATATTTTCGTCATTTTTCTATACTTTTCAGTAAGACCTCCTGCTTAAAAAAATATGTCCTAGTTGACAGCAATCTCTTGTAGACTCGACAGAACGATTATAATCACTGGAACAGTTACACTGGATACTGAAGTTGTTGTTACGAACTATAAAATGTTCTGTATTAGTTTAGGGGGTCGACAGTTTTCATGATCTTCGTTTGTGGTCTCTTGCTACAACATATTTGGGTATTACATGGCTGCTAGCTTGTTGTTTTGGATTCCCAGTGGAGCAGTTTATATGTATGATATACATATTTATATATTGTAATGTTTCAAGGCTTTTGCAATACCTAAGATGTCGAAATGATGCAATAATTGACTGAGCAATTAGCGTTACCATCTGTGCAAAGAAACCTCCAACACATCCCAGAGAAACTCAATAAATTTCACTTGGGTGTTTACATTGACACATATTGATATCGATATCAATAAATATTGGCTAATGAAATGTAGCCCATGTCTAAAAGAATTTGTAATATTAGTTAATTCAATATCATCGTTAAATATGTATTCATGAAATGTTTAAAGGAGCGAAAATCATTCTCGTAATAGTTTATCCATAGCTATGTATGTTGATCCTGGCCAACGATCTCGGTGTAAAGTGGGGGGGGGGGGGGTTAAATTACTTGAAGTAATGCATTTGCCTAAGCGCTATGTCACATTTGAGAACAAACGTGCACACTTTTACACTGTTTCTCCAGAGTGGTCCTAGTTATTGCTTTTCTGTATGGAGTACTGTTATCATTTTAGTTGTTTTCTGCTTCATGAATATCAGTATTTTTCACGTACTTTTGAACGATTGCAGTGGAGTTTTCATGTCTTATTCCACGGACTTGTGACAAGTCCGTGACAAACCGTGCTTATTCCTAACCCAAAAAAACTATTCATAGCCAATGCCATCCCACTGTCTCAGTCAGATTTCACACAAATTCCGAAAAAATACCACCCCAATTTGTTATCCTGTCACTGATACACATTACGTGTCTGTTAGTATCATACATGTGTACATTTGAGCTTCACGCAAAACGGTCTGCCTAATATAACCCAGTGCAATCACAGTATTTTCAAGCACACTTTCATTCTGTTTTTGCTGCCCTCGAGACATTCCTGTTTCTTCACATTCTCCCACCATGATAAGTTCATATTAGGGTTGTATATGAAAACAAGGCTATCTTTGATATTTGGGCTGTATATGAAAAAGTTATCTTCGGTATTTGGGCTGCATATAAAAACAAAGCTGTCTGGTGACACAGTCAACTTAGGGCCAGTGGGCTATATTTCCAGGGACTCCCTTACAATCTGTTTATTTAATCCCCTTGTGATAGAGGTGGTTAGTTCTAAAATCCAAATTTTCTGAGAATTTCCCTCAGAAAGATAGTTTCTTGTCTCAGTCATATAAACCATTTAGCTTCAAATTCATTTTTCAAGGGCTTCTTCCTTTAGTTTCCTTCGATGAAATCCTCCTGTGATAAAGGTGGTTAGTTCTAAATTGTAAGGTTACAAAGCACCTGTTAATTGTTGATAGATTTATACGGCGAATCCGATACGATGCGGTTTTTGTAGATGTTCCCTTGATTATTGCTAGATTGGGTGGCAGTAAACAGCCAGGTATGCTATGTGTAATAAAATAATGAGCAAGATATGCTATAATAATAGTATTTGTCATTGCTTAACAACTTCACTGTCTTTTTCGATCAAGATCATGGATATACATCGACACTTATGATTGCAGATGGAATACAGTGTTATTTTCATATTATGAAAATAAAGTGATATGTTTTATAATATTGGTTATTGCTTCTTTCCTTGGATAATATAACAACTGTTTTATCACATAATATACTAATTGCCTTCTGACAAATATACGGTAATGTTTGTGAAGCAAAGACCTTTAAACTATATCTATGATCTAATGCATGATACATTGTGCAGTTCGTAGCACACATAGGATAATTCTATGCAATAATGTACTGACAAAACCACAGGGCAATGCCAAGGGTTCTACTGGTGACGCAAATGACCCGAGAACTGGTCAAATACTGAAATACTTATGGGGAGAGGGGGGTACAGGAATCCTTGATGTTTTTACGGATGCTGATTATAGTCCCTGTTGCCGGGGTTAATGAAATATTCAAGAATCATGAATAATTATACCTCTTCCTGACGCTGGTCTCAATCCCATCTCCTACCCACCTTTCACTGCTTGTATAAATAGACTGTATCCAGCCTACCCTCACCTTCCTCTAGAGTATGTGGCAGGGTTAATGAGGCTTTCACACCATACCACCACTGTTGCAGACTGAGACCAGCGTGTGCCAGGGTTAATCAAATATTCACGTTTTGCACGGGGCATGCGACCAGTGAGTAGGCATTCAGTGAACTGTGACGGATGCGGGCCGAGTCTGGCGCCTTGGGGGTGTTCTATTTTTATATTGGTATTGGTGGTGGCGGTGGCAGTAGAGTAATCGTTTTTATGTATGTTATTTATTGCCAACGTAACTCCCACATGTGCTGTGGTTAACTTGTGATAGCCTCAGTATCCAGTATGATTAAATATTTAGGAATCTTGAATAATTGTCTGCAACCAGTTAGTTCTCACGTTTTGCACGTTAATTGAGCCGTAACGGGTGCGAGCGCGCAAGATATGGGGGATTTCACACGTCCATGCGGCCATACATGCTCCCCTCCCACCCACACCACTGCACTCTGACCAGTTATATTGCTCAAGGTTCTGTTCGCATGAACATGTGAAAGCCCCAGTATCCTCTATATAATTATTCATGATTCTTGAATATTCAATTAACGCGCCCACGCCTGTTACAGTTCAATGAACACCTACTTGCGGGTGGTGTGCTCCGTGCAAAACATGAGTTTTTATTTGTTATCTATAATCCTTGTTACCGATGTGTACAGTGGAGAGGGAACCTTGATACACGGCCCGGACACGTTGGGAAGGAGAGGGGACTGAGATCAGTGTCAGGAAAGAGTATCATTATTCATGATTTTACCCTTTAAGGCCGAATGATGCCTTGAGGCATCAACCAGCCCTGGCTGAATGATGCCTTAAGGCATCATTTCTCTTAAACCTATAGAATTGTTTTGACAAGGAAATAATTTATCAATATACATGAAATCTTCAGAAAATGTAGGTTTGATATCAAAATCAATATTAGTAAGCTAAAATAAGTGAAATATTATTGATTACCAACAATATCACGTGATGTACCATCAGAATAGGACTTTATCCAAAATGTGTTCGTCCTTGAGAGATATACACTATCACTAGCACCCATCGTTTTGGTGCCATAGGTGGCTGTCCTTAAAGGGTTAATATTACTTTTATCTTACTTGGACTGATTTAGAAATTTATTATCACTTGATTTCTTAAAACATTTATACATTACTTGCTAAAACCGAATTTATGGCAATGCCATAACAGCTATTTATACTTGTTTGTACTTCTGGTAGAGGGCAGCAGGAGCTGCAGTACATCCTGGGTGTATAAGATAGGGCCCCGTTAGTAAATACACAACAAAGAGGTTCTTCAGTAGTCAACTACACAATTCTCAAACTTCTGAGTGACAAATTAGTAGATTTAAATTCAATTATATGATACTCATTTAATACAGGTTCCTACAGCTCTTGGATATTTTTGCTCATAGAGGTAATTAAGGGAATATATTTTAAATCTACAAACCGTAATCGGTAATAAATGCAATAAATTGGAGTGAATGTGTGTGTGTGTGTGGGGGGGGATGCTGCCTTAACCTCACAAGGGGTCCAGGTATAGCATGCCGAGTTGGGGCCCAGGGGACTGAGCCCCCACAAGCTCCTGAATTTTTTTTTAAAGGATTTTCTTAATTGATGCCATAAATATACATATGTTTCGGTACAACAAACCAGGAGAATTCCATCACATCAAATAAAGAGGCCTGTTGCATCAGCCTTATAATAGGCTGTTTTTCATCGCAGGGTCACCCTGTAGTGTTTAGTAAAGTAAATACCTAGCTTGAGATGAGAGATAAAATTACCAGAATTGCATGTTTGTTTGTTTGTTTGTGGTTTAACGTCCCAGGGGACCCTGAGGGTATATAGGGACTATCAATGATTTAGCTTGTCACTTTCATAGACTTATTTCAGTCAATTCTTTTCAATGTTTCAAATATTTTCAAATATTTTATATGAAATCAAAGAGATTTGTCTCTTTCAAAAACATGATGATATCTTTCTTTGGAATCGTTTCGAACAACATTTTCATGTTGTTACTGTTTTTCAAATGCTTTCTTCTATTCTCTTGTACCCTTTTACAGTTCAGCAGGATATGCTCAATAGTGATGGGTACATCGCATGCTTGGCATAATGGGGGATTTTCCCCTTTCAGGAGATATTTATGTATACATTTGGAGTGACCTATTTTCAGATGGGTCAACTTCACCTGTTCACCACGACTTAATCCCCCACAGTTTCTCTTCCCATTCACAGTTGAGTGAATGGTATGTATTTTGTTTCTTATTTGCTTGTTCCAGTCAGATTGCCATTTATTCATTGTCATTTCTCTTATTGGAGCTGTCATATCCGTGTGTGGAATTTTCGCTATACCAGGATGCAACTTCAGAGCTTTCTTTGCTGCTCTGTCTGCCTCTTCATTTCCATCAATTCCTATGTGGCTTGGTATCCAGCATAGAACTATGTCCTTCTATCTTTTCTTCAAAATGAAAATCCTCTCACGAACTTCTCTTACCAAAGGGTTTGTCGGAGAGTATTGGAGGATACTTTGAAGACATGATTTTGAGTCAGAATATATGATGAATTTACTGTGGTGCAAGACACCTGCCCAATGTAGGGCTTTCAGTATTGCACTGGTCTCTGCAGTGAAAATACTGGCCTGGCCAGGTAATCCTGCAGTCAGGTTACCATATAGTGTATGGACAGCAAAGCCCACTTTCTGTCCGTCTTTCGACCCATCAGCGTATATGGGAATTTATATCACCCCTGGAATAAATGTCCATAGGCTTAACATTAGGAACTCGTTCTCCATGCCCCTAGGAGTATTGCAGTCCGTTCTCCATGGTTTATATCCTGTGTGTTGTCCATTCTTTTAGTGTGTACAGGGGTGAGATAAATACAGAAAGCAACTCGTTTTGGTCAAAGAAGTTATTCTCTGATTCGTTTGACTGCTATGTGATATTCACTCAGCTGTCGCCTCGTTCATATCACTCCACATCAAACTTGTGGAGAACAACGACTTTGACCAAAACTTGTTGGTTTCTTCTTTAGTACTCTTTGTGGTCCTTCTCTATCTTTTCCAGTTGAGTTTTGAACTGGAAAGTGCTAGCTTCACCTTTTTTGTTATTACTTAGATCAAGAATAATCCCAGGTTTTCTCTCCAGCCAGGGAGGAGCATGTGGTGGACTTAGCTCCCTCAGATCATTGAGAGAGATGTTTGTTTTCTCCAAGAGACTTCTGATGGAAGTAGCATATGGTGAGGCTACTCCTGGTTTGTTCTCAAATAGTCTCTGGTTATTCTTTTTGAATATTGTCTCATGTGTGGGGTCTCTCGAGTTTACCTTTGTCTTGATTGCATACTGTAGAGATAATGTGTCTCTGCGGAGCTCAAGTGGTGGTATCAGAGCCTCTATTTCCAAACTCTTTGGTGGAGAGGTTTGGAATGCACCAAGACAAAGTCTAAGGCCTTGCTTCTGGATTGGTTTCAGTCTGTCCAGATAGCTTTTGCTGGCTGAGCTATACACAATGGATCCATAGTCTAATCTTGATTGAATGTAGTAGGCATTGTAGAAAGTGATCAAGATCTCCCTATTGGTCCCCCAACTTGTTTGGCAGAGGAGCTTCAATAAATTCAGGGCTTTTTGACATTTTCTCCTCACATATTCTATGTGAGGTTTGAAAGATAGTTTGTCATCAAAAATCATTCCCAGAAATTTCACCTCAGATTTCACATATATTTTGCTGTCGTGTAAGAGGAGGTTTGCTTCATGGTCACATCCCCTCTTTCGGCAGAAATGGACACACATAGTTTTGGTTTGGAAGAATCTGAAACCATTTTCAGTGGTCCATGTTTCCAAGTGATGTAGTGCTGTCTGTGGTTTTCCTTCCACTGTTGTCACGCTTTTAGATCTGTAGCACATGACGAAGTCATCAACGTACAGGCTGGCATTGACTTCAGAGGGAAGATTCTTGGTGATCTCATTTATCTTTATGCCAAACAGAGTAACAGAAAGTACGCAGCCTTGAGGCACTCCCATTTCCTGGTCGACCTGATCAGAGAATGTTGTACCTACACATACAGTTAAAGCCCTGTTAGCAAGGAAGTTTGAGATGAACGTAGTCATTCTTCCACACAGACCTAGTCTGTGTATGTCTTGCAGAATACCATACTTCCATGTGCTATCGTAAGCTTTCTCTAGGTCAAAGAATATGCCAATCACATGTTCATTTCTGGCAAATCCTTCTCTGAGTGATGAAATTCTCCAAGTTAACAAGGTTGTCACATGTGCTTCTGTTTTTCCGGAAACCTGCGTGAAGAGGGTTCAGATGGTTACCAGACTCCAGAAACCAGGTCAGCCGATTGTTTACCATTCTCTCCATGGTCTTGGCAATGCAACTGGTCATGGCTATGGGTCTATAGCTTGATGGAAGGCTATGATCCTTTCCTGGTTTAGGTATATGGATTACAGTTGCCTCCGACCATGATTTTGGGTAAAGGCCTTGAAAAGCCAGTTTGTTTAGGACACTCAACAATAGGTCTAGCTGCTCCCCTGGTAGGTGTTTTAACATTTGATAATGAATATCATCTGGTCCAGGGGAGGAATCCTTTGCATCATTGATGGCATGACTCAGTTCCTCAAATGAAAAGGGTAGGTTGTAGACCTCTTCATTGTTGGAGGTAAAGTTTAGTTGAGTCGGCTCTTTTCCTTCTTTGTGTCGTAGAAAGCCAGCCTCACAGTTTTCACTGGATGAGGTCCTGTGAAATTGGGTGGCAAGAGCATTGGCTATCTCTTTTTTAGTTGTTTTGATGTTTCCATTCATTTCCAGATGGTGTACTGGTGGGTTTCCTGATTTTCCATTCATTTTTCTCATAAAGTTCCAGACTTTTTTCATGGATGTGGATTTAGTAATGGAACTAACATACCCTTGAAAAGAATCCCTTTTGGAGGTTTTATAAATTCTCCTTGTCTGGGCATTGGTCTGGAGATAAGCAGTAATGTTTTCTGTGGTGATGTTTTTGCTCAGTTTCTTTCTTGCTCTATTTCTCTCCCTTTTGGCTCTCTGGCAGTCTTCGTTGTACCAGGGTTTGGATTTCTTGGTAGGGGTACGAGAGGACTTTGGAAGGCATTTCCCAAATATCTCTAACAGGGTATCTGTAAAATACCTCATTGGGTCGCCCACCATGTCTTCTACCTCCCAGGAGAGAAATTGCTCATTGCAGAGCCTTCTGAACCCTTCCCGGTCTGCTTTGGAGAGTTTCCAGGAGGGATGTTTTTCATCATTGGTGTTAAGTTTGTCAGTCTCTAACATTATAGGGTAGGGATCACTTCCACAGAGATCAGTGTATATTCTCCATTTAAAGTCTGCAAACAGGGTCAGATGGCAAAGTGACAGGTCAATAGAGCTGTATGTACCTGTTGCAGGGTGGAGATATGTTGATGAATTGCACAAATACAATCACTACCGGCCTGGGTTTTAATTTAGAAACTCCAACCTCATAAACATGTTCTCCTCCAATTTACATTTTTCGTAAGAATGACTCTTTGGAACCCCCCCCCCCCCCCCCAAAAAAACAAAAAAACCCGGAAATTCAGAGGGAAAAAAACCCAACCCATGCCTGAATATCTATTATAGATGATAATTCTGTGTGCAGAAAAAACTTACCGCCTAACCTAGTTCAATTAAGACGCGATTCATTAGTGGAATGCAGACTATGATATGCAGTTTAGAAATGGACAAAATCGATACTTAAACAGTGTTTAGGTTTGAAAATATGTAGTTAGAACTCAATAGATCCACCAGATGGCAGTATGGGTATATGCACTAACCAGGGGTCCGATTAATAATCTAGGTTCGTACATGAAGACCCTTGTCTGTACGCCAAGGAGACAAAGGGACGATGTGGGTCAACTTAATTCAAGATTTATAAAGGGATATTACTGTCTTAGCGAACGATCTTAAATATCATTAAACGACAACCCTTGTTTGAGGTACAGAAAATGGCCTTGATATACGAACCAAGATTATCAAATGGAGCCCAGGTCTGAGAATTGAGCAGAGGCTGATGATTCCGATGCAAAGATAATAATCGTTGTCAACATTTTTATTTTGGGTGCCGTTAACGTACTTTGTAAAATCAAATGACTACGATGCTAGGTAAATGGAAGTCTGAAGGATATTACAATAGGCCCATAGAGCAGTATTCCTTTAACCCAGCAGACAGAAACCACGGGTTCCCTTGACCCTCAGAATGCATTGACAGTATAACCACAGACTTGTATCCGTCTCGGTTCATGAAGTGTATTCGAATTTCTCGTTTCCAAAAATCTTTTTAGCCGACTTTATAAATAGCATACCAGTTGCAGACAGCCCTCAGTTATTTTAACACTTGGTCTGAAAAGAACATATTAGCTGTAAATTAAAAAAAAAAGACAAAATACTGCTGGTATACCCCCAAAGAGCAAAATAGCAAATCCTAAAAGGTATAAATTATACATGAATCTAGATAAACTTGATTGTGTCAAGTTGTATGGAGGTTCATACTGACTCAAGTCTGCCATTTGAAAAACAAAGCAGACATACCATCAAGAAAGTTAATCACAAAATGTTCTTGTTCTGGCGTATTTTTCATCTGATATCACAAAAAGTTTGAAACTATGACCAATGAAAAAAAAAAACTACCACGAAACATGTGAGGTTGTAATGTTAATTGATTCTGTGGAAAGACAAGTTAAATAGCATTTTGGGTATGAGTAATCGCTCAAAAGTGTTCTATTTGTTTCTTTGTGATATATATATATATACAGTCATATTAACAAGATGACATGGTCAATCGTCACAGACTATGGAGAACAATTTCTATCGAATTTCATAGTAACGTTTATTTCGTAGGTAAATTAACTTATTTTGCGGGTAATGGGAAATACTGTCCTGTCAAGTATCGAAATAATCATATTACCATAAAATCATTTGAACTAGATACCTGGTTAAAATAAGTCAAGGTATTTCATTAAAGCAAATATTTGCTTAACCAGTATTTAGTCTAAAGCTTTTTAATCATTGTTATATATGAATTTGATTTTTTTTCTGGTGACCATCATCTGCAACCTTGATCATTCGACTATTCATGAAAATCTATTACAGAGCAGAACCCTGTAATAGTTCGCGTTATTATAAGTAAATGGAGTTAGATGCTCCCGGTCCCTCATGCATTTCTAGTTCAACAATCCCTGGTTATGGTTTGCCACAGATCAAGAGAGGTTTCGAGCTACGCTCGATGAAATATATATATAATAAATATACTAACGTGAAATCCAGATTTATGAAGGTAATTATGTAATAATGATAAATTGTGGTACAGGTATCTTTGTATCATGCTTGAAACGGAGATATATATGAGCGCATATGAGTATATATCAGTATGCACAAATTAAATGTTGAAGTACATTAGTTTGAAATAACTGATTTTGAAACTAAGTACCTTATTCATGTTTAGATTCTGTGAAGTATTACATTCGGAGATATCAGCTAACTTGTGTTTCAGAGCAGACCTTTCACCAAAGCACGACAGTATTCATTGAACAAGTATACAACATGAATTCAGTATATACATGGTGAACATGTTATTTTCACAAAGAATATGAAAATATATTTACATTCTTTCCGAAATTGGTCTAAATAGATCAAGCATAAAGTCCGAGCCAGAGAAACAATACTCCTAGGAGGAAAATACTGAACGAGGAGAGTGTCTCTGTTTGATATATCACAACTGGGTTCTATCTCGGCACAATCGTCTCAAGCATTCCTTATAGCTATACTGTGTACCCAGGTAATTTTTGTCGATGTGTCGGGAGGTAAATCAGAATGGTGATAAAGGTGTTGGCCCCCATGTGAAATATTATCTGTAGGAGGTTACGGAAGTGGGCCACGTAGATGATGCTGAAACAGACGGCGAGCCAGGTGAGCGCGGCCACCGTCGTCCTCATCCTGAACGTCCGGAACATCAAGTAAATCTGCCACACAAATAAGCAGTATTTAGGAATGCAATTCATAGTATAAACAGGGATAGGAGTTTTTTTTTTAATACGTATATTTATACTGATAATACTCAGCAGTATAACCGCTTTTTTTTCTTTTAGATTTTTTTCTTTTTTTTTGTCCCCATCACATCAATTCTTTCCATCACATGGGTCTCGATGATGTTACTATTTACGTTGTCGACTTTGTCTATGCAGCACCCGATACTGCAATGGCCCAATACCTCAGAGACGTCTACACACTAATGCACCACTGGGTCTGAACGTTATGGACTCGTTTAAGCATTAATCTGACAATCAGTTGCTGACAACCCCACCAATCATACCATACCATAGTATAAACAGGGATATCATTTGTTTTTTTGTGAAATCGCATAGAACTGTTTGGATCGATTCCGAAATTTCGCCTATAAGACATCACGCCAAAAACGGAAAAACACCCGTCACTAGTGACGTCATACTGTCAACAAACTGACAGTTACTATACATTTGGTACGGTAGTTAAGGTCCCCAAGGTAGCGAGTGGTCTGACTATAAGTACTGCGAGCAGACGATCTGCTCACATATCCTTGCGGTAGCTCGAGCTGTGCACCTCGCCACGTTATTCATAAACAGGGATATCAGTTGGAGTAAGGGAGAAAAAAGTGGAAATATTTTCATGTAGATTTTTCTGCCTCAGAGAGCCCGGGGTAACTTGGATAATATGTCCATGTCAGTCATGGCATGGGGCTGAAGATCGCGGGGTGGGGATTCAAACAAGTTTTTTTTTAAATCATAACGAATTATAGTAGCCTAGGTGTTGTGTTCTACTGCAATCAATGCAAAGTAAGATGTTTGACAGTTAGTGATGGTACATTACTTTCACTCTTTTTCCACGATTAGATGCAATGAGATGTTAGAAAGTACTCATCGTAACAGAATATTTCTGACTGTGTAAATGTGTGTGGAACTTATATTCCATCCCAGCGACTAAATATAAATTAGACCAATAACAAATTTCCTAAAGACATGCATAAAGAATCGAGAAATAATATTCGCGATACTTGTCATCATATATGTATATTATTTCAAATTGTTGGTGCCCGGCAACAGTCCTATAGCTGCAGCAGATGCTAAAAAAACAACATATATCTTAACGATGATGTATTGAGATGGATAAGAAATAAGTCTTACTTGAAACGCCAACAAGCAACATGCCAGAAGAAAGGTAGAACCATGCCCATATGCTCCACTGTCATCTACCTGCAATTGAAAATTTAAAACTGAGCCATCTATGAATTGGCAACGGTGAATTGAACGCATATCTGGAGGAATGTACTACTTCAGCTAGCAATCATTATCGTAATGACAGAACTTTATTTAGTGATCAAGTTTAAGGTCATCTGGCAAGTAGTGTCACTTTTATCTAAGACCTATTATAAAAAAGTCTTTCAGGAAGTTAAAAACACCGTCTGCATATAACAGTACTGGAAAACACTATAACTTACTGATAACGGGTTTAGGTACTACAAAAGGGATCTGACTGTGTCCCGGCATTTTTATCTCCACTTATCAATATGAGACTTGCGGTGACAGTGTCTATAAGTGAAGTGTGATATGTAATGCTCGCATCAGTAGGTGACATAGTTAAGTTCCTATTTAGTCGCTGTCAGACAAGTAGTCGAGTTGGTGTTAAGGAATGTTGCTTTGTGTTGTAGTTGAGTAACGTTCGATGGATGTTTAAAACCGACACCAGTGTACAATCTGCATGATCATCTGTAGGAAATACCAGGCGTGCCAGGGATTTGGTGACAAAAGAGACACTGAATAAAGCAACCATGAACCACAAATCAGGATGTAAACCGTGTTCCACACTACCCTTCAGATACCCAACATGATTGAATAAGTTTAATAAAAATCGAATACCAACAGATGCATAATTAATTGTGAAAATAGTAAGAGTAGTTTTAATGAGAGGGTTGGAGATGCCGTCTATCATGTCAATTATAACTAAAATCTTCCTTTGTATAATCCGAAATTTACAACATCTGCATCGGTAATACTTTCTATTTACTAACTATTTCAATACTTACATCAAAATGTCCATGACTTATGATCGTCATTCCTCTAACAAAGTTAAGGAGGCCACAGAAAACGTTGAGTGCCACTGACAACCAGCCGACCCAGTTGATCGGTCCCACTTTCCGTACAGGATGGTCTGTTGGACAAAAGTAGAATAAGAAAATATCAAATGACAACATGTTTTGTGTCAAAATGAAACTAATGAAAGTTTTACCTAAACCTAGTTTGATATTTTTCTCACGAAGCGATAGTTTAGTAAGATTTCGTAGCGAAGGTACAAAATGAATGTGATAAGTAATTTAGCACTCAAAGCTTTGTTTTTTCGCTGCTAGAAAACCAACAAACCCTACGGGCCCAACGCGAACTAGAACTCCAGCATCATCACGCAAATGTTATGTTTTGCTTAACTAAAGGAAGTCAGATGCGGCTTGACAAGCATGTTGGACTATTCGATATTTTGTACCTGAATTTTTGTGAGTACATATACATTTTGGGGTCCTTTACACTTAAGGTTAGAACAGGTATTTCCGACAGACTGATTTTGAATTATAATTGTTTTGTGAAACCTAATGCAGGGTCATTCTGTCCATTTATTATTTTTTTAACAATTTTTTTTCTTTGTTCAGGAAAAGAAAATCAATTTATATAGTTAAAACAATTCGTAAGTATTTTGATAATAAAACCTGAACTCCTGGCAAGCAAAATGTGTGCGAATGCACCAGCTACTTAAGTACTACGTTAAGATCTAATAAACAAGATATTCCCTCTAAACCGTTTAGACTGTTCTTCTCGGTAAAAGAGAAGGAGTCAGTTATTGGCGGTTTTATAAATCAAACATGTTTCGGTGCTGATGCATCTTCATCAGGGATCGATTTTTTATTAAGTTATGAAGAATGTGACTCAATGTATGAAGACGTGGCATCATGTGAAGAAGATGCTGCCATGAAATAGGAATAAGAAGGAATTGCATCGAGAACCATAGCCACTGAAAATTAGCAATGACTTTTGGTTGTGGAGTAACCTCACGAGACAAAACCGAGTGAGGTTACATAGAAAACTCAAGATAAATGGGGTTCAGATTTAGTGTTACCCGAATCACTGATCAATTGGTTGACATTTGTGACATCATTTCCATTGATTATTTTTCTCTTTCTTTTGATTGATTATGTTTTTATTCCATGGGCGTTAAATACGAGTTTCAAATGTTAAGTCTATGGGATTTAATACCAGGGGTGAGATAATATTCAATTTCCAATTCTGGAAATATGCAAGAAGTGCTCTTAGTATTATTTCATACCCATGTAACATTTTAAAACAGCACTGGCTCGTTCACACTGCAAATCGACATTTAAATGTAAACATCTTATGTTCACATTCTCGTGGAAATTTAGATTTCCCCGAGTGCCCACTATGTATAGAGAATTTAAAAGGAAGAAAATTGATTAAAAGGAAATATCTCAGTGGGTCGTACTTACAGGAGGACGGTCTGGAGTAGGTGTTGTTTCTGGAGGCAGCAGGGGGAGGTGGGGTGTATATGGGGTTATGTTTGACGACGAGGTCGGCCTCCAAGACCTGGTAAGGTGGGCGGAGTTTGAGCTCGTGACTCATATCAGACAAATTCACTCGTGTCGACAAGTTCCTGGGCCGGTTGTACCGCTGTTTCGTCTTCTGCAGTACGGGGTCTGAAACATTCAGAAATTAATATTTGAATACAGAGGGAGCTGGACATTTTATATTAAAAGGTCAGTGGTATAAAAATTAAATAAATTCAGTGAGGTTGCTCAATGTAAGCTGGCATGTTGATCAGGGATTCGTTAGACTTACTCCATACAAGTTTGACCAGTAGGATATTTCTTCCTATTTTGCTTTTTCAAGCAACCAGCTTCATAGAAGAAAATTTGCATTAGGATGATGCCATAAAAATACGGCGACTTGTTGCTTCTATTTGTACAAAATATATTTTCGCTCTGGCTTATATGTAATCACTTTGGATATGTTGGTTGGAGGTAATTCTGGATCAACATTTTAGGTCAGCTTTACGAAATGGAGGGACCTTTTTGGTACAAAAAAAACACAAACCAAACTGCATGAAGGTGTAGGGCCGCTGGGCTGCGTGTACGCTGTCATGATTGAAGTTGACGAGAAACTCGCGTTGAATCTCGCTGAGGAAGCAGAAGGCAAGAACGGTCGGGTAACTGGCCTCTGTTAGTGTCATAAAACACTGGTCCAGGGCCGAGATGAAACTGCGCACAAATAAATAAACAAAGGACATACGGTTTTAATCATACCATACATTCAAATTGAAATTAGAGGACTTAATAGTGGGTGGGCTGCAGAATGGAAGAAGGACTGATGATTTTTTTTTCAGCAACATCTGACTAGCTTAGTCTTTTCGTCATATTTTATCTATAAATATTCTTGCTCGATGATAACGAATATGGCTTCCCGTCAGTGTATTTTTTTAGATCTGTGTTTCTGTCAGTTACAGACAGAACTAAAACCCTTCATCTTGCAAAGGATGTGGTTGTATGGGATTCATGTCAGCTGGGGATAGGGACAATATCAGGCCTTATCCTACCCCTAATAAAAAACGCCATAGGTTTAACATTGACTCAGTGTATTTGACATAGCGTTGGATAAAGTGTTATTTATGCACCGAGGTGAATAAAAAACGGACCAATCAGGGACGAGATGACGAAAGTAGATCCGGCAGCATTGATAACTACTAACATGGATAATTACAAATATTCTCTGTATATCGATGAGATTGGGTAGGATAAATACAAAACCGAACTCGAGTTAGCCTTGTTAATGTTTATACCACTCTGGTCAGGTCTGCTACTCACTAAACTCGGCTAACGTCTCGTGTAGTAATACACGACCTGCCCATCGTGGCATAAACATTGACAAGGCTAACTCTCGTTTGGTTTCTACTAATTATCTTAACAAAGTTTAGAGAAAGGTTAATATATACGTTGATGAAGGGGTAAAACCCGTGAACCTCTATTTTATAAGTTTTCTTGATCTATAAAAGTGTCTTCCCAAAGGTTCCAGATTTAAGAAGATATTGGTGAAAGAATACTTACTGAATATTATACCCTTGCAGGTTCAGTGTACAGCGATCGGAAAATGAGAATAATCTTTTCGACAGCAATTTGATGTATCTGTGACAGTCTTGTAATGACTTGGTTTGCAGATCCATGTCCGTGTTAGCACATAGAGGGAGTCCGTCCCGTATCCGGAATATAGAGGCCATTAAAATCATGATGGAACTATCATCCAGTCCTGGAGTCCTATATATCAAGTGTGTCAAGTAACCTAATGATACAAGGAACTAGTGCAAGTGGTTTCTTGTGTCCGTGCACCCATGTAGCTCCGCATAGCTTCATAAAAATAGTATTCCAATGAAGAAAATCTTGTTCTTGGTTTACTTTTTACTACAATTGTATCCCAAAATCCAGGGGTTCCCTTGAAGTTGTCATCACTTTTTTAAATAGTAGAATTTCTGAAAAACATATAAAATAGCATTGATAAATTAGCCGTGACATTGACACATTAAAAGAAATAGTTGAAAGCTAAAATTGTTAAACGAAAATATTTACCAATTCGATTAAAAAAAAACCACGAAAATTTCTACAGATTGTCTCATCGTTGGGATGCTAAACTTTGCTCTCAGTATAGTCCCGAGCGTTTAACATGGCACAAAAAAAATCTTTTTTATCTTGAAAAGGGCAATTCACTGTTGTGTTGTGAATAACAGGCCGATCATTAGAAAGCTACGACTTTGCCCTATTTCTTGGTGCACATATCATATATATATATATATATATATATATATATATATATATATATATATATATATATATATATATATATATATATATATATATATATATATATATATACCTGTGTCATGGTTGCCTGTCTTCACAGTGATTTAATGAAACATCTATCAAAATGATCTATAGAAATAAATATTGTATCTTCTGTGGTATTTCAAGACAATTAAAATGATACATATATTGCCAGGCTGTGATAAGTATTTCTTGAGGTACAGGAGCATTATCATAGATGACAAAGAGTCCTAAAAACGTGATTTTTTATATCATTGCATTTTTGGCATGTGACATAGCTAGAAACTGCCAATGATTACCTCTAAATAAAATTTAACCAATAAGGTAACCTACCAGCGATATTCTACGAGGGTTCATTTACATTATAACTCTTCATTTGAAGTATTGTAACGGGGCCTGAGGCTGAACTATGATATTTAGGTGAAGATATTTACTAAGTCCAGAAATATGGAAATAAAGACCAGACAAGGAAAAGGTTTCTATTATTCAGTGTACATATACTATCTGGAAAATGTCACATATGATATATTAAAATACAGGTACAAGTAATGCAGTGCTCTGTCACAATGAATTATATAACAAGCCAGTCAATAATCACTCACCTAGTATTCTAGTGCAATGAAACTATGGTGTGATTTTTGACTGAGAATGAGATCAGACTGAAGGAAAAAAAAAAAAAAAAAAAAAAAAAAAAAAAAAAGTAAAATCAAGTCTTACTTGCTTTCTTATAATGTCAGTGATTTAAGCAGAAATATAATATCAGGACCAACGTTCTTTGACACTATGATAGAATGACAGGTGATACCACAATTCTAGAATCTCTGGTTTAAAAAAAAAAAAAATCTTTTACAGATGGCGAATTTGACTGGACTAGATGTTGTGTTTTTACTCATATCAAACGCTCAGGACTATAGTATAGTGAATACCGGTACCTGTTCAATGAATCATTGATTGATTGAATGATCATCTTTTATTTTTAAAGTATTATCATGAAACATCACGAAATTTCATATGATTGTTTATATGGCATGAGTTGTCTTCGCGGCATGATATCATGAAGCGGAGCTGAGTGATATCTGTAGCGGAAGACAATGAATGGTATATAAACAATTATATGAAATTGAGTGATGTTTAGATTTTATCCTACCCTGTCACATGTTTTTAACCTCATATGTCACCAGTGGCATATAAATATTTTATGCCATAACCGTGGCATACAGTCACACCATGTTAAGTCTATGGAGATTAATATGAGGGGTAGGATAAAGATCTAGATGTAGTGGAGTGTATTATCGGCACCTTAAGACTATATTTCCTATAAAATGTCTGGAAACAGTTCTCTGCACATCATAATAGCGAAATACGGTTAACAAGACAATATTACATATTTTAAGAAGAATTCAGTCCAAAAGTAGTAGAATTGAAGGGAGCAGCCATTGCTTTATATTGCCATGTAAAGGCGTGTATTATCGGCACCTGGCGTGTATTATCGGCACCCTGTCACTCTTTTTTTTCTAAATGGTACTATTAACATTTAAAGAAATAGATAAAGAGAGGAATTATTGATATTGACATGGTGTTGATATGTGTTACACTTAATTGAATACAAATTAGCAAATTGTAAGACTTTTATTACATGTTACACACAGTCATGACAGTGGCATAGAGAGTGTATTATATTGCTGCACATTCTGTCCCTATAATACACTATAATAGAAGCAAAGATAAAGCATGGCATAAACAAATTTAAGTATCTTATGACATACAGTCTATTGCAGAACCTTTAAATATATTGCAGCCATTCAAAAAGGAGGACTTTCCACCTCTTCATAGCAGTCATTTATTGTTTAATACACATAATGTGTGATATACCTTTATAATGCTTTTTGAACATGTGGGGTTTTAAAATCACAATAAAGTAATTATGGTCAGGTGCCGATAATACACAACTATACAAGAAAATGGAGTGTATTATCGGCACCCCACGTGACCAACTTAGGGTAAAAGTTGATTTTCAATATGGCACACATTAGAAACAATCTTAGTCTGTGTACCCAATCGAATACTGATTTTTGTACAAAATTTATGTATTTAGCCTTATAAATCATGATTTCTGATATATTATTTACTAAAAAACTTGTTAACCTCCTGACTTGTAGCAGAGCAGTTCTTGACAAGTAAACAAATAATATTGAATAAATTCACTATGGATCTCTAAGATCGACTAATAGTATATCAGATGTGAGTTGATGATGGAAATTATAGATCCCATACTTTCAATTATCACTATCCCATACATTTATTGAATAAATTGATAAATTACGTCAGAGGTGCCGATAATAGTATTAATACACGCCTGCCAATAATACACGCCACTACATCTAGAAATTGAGTAGAATAGATCTAGTCCGAGAGGATCCGACTGTGAAGCGGTGCAGACATTTTTGTGATTAGCTGTTTTAAAGATCTTGTCATGTACACACTTTCCCGTATGAAGCACTTGTGTCGAGTCCTGCAATGCTAAGTATAGATGCATAAGGTTTATTTACAAATTACAGTGGCGTGGAACCCTCTGAGTGGAAGCACTGGAGCCTGTGTGAGGGCATCACCGGCAAATTGTAGGACACGTATTGCCCTTTTTCAGTGGAGTCAGCGGTACAGTTTTGAGAGTCAGAAAGGAGTATCTATTGGATATTTCGACACTATATTTATAGTAACATGATTGTCAAGCTGTGTCAATGGAAATCATTTCAGATTCATACAATCTACGGACTTATTACATTAAAACATAAGAAATTGATCGTCAAAATCGTATCAACACTAGCTTACCGTTTTGCTGGTTCCCCACCTCCGGGCTTCGTGTCTAGTCCTCGGGAAACCAGCGTACGCACCTTGAAACTAAACCGGATGTTATGATTTTTCTGGACGCCTTGACCGAAGAGTGCACTTCCCTGTTGTTGCTTGGATACCTTACGCCTGCCCTGATGAACAGGTACTCGCAATGTTTGAAATGTTGAAACTGTTCAATTGCTGATTACATACCAAAATACAATAACTGTTGACATTTTGATAACAATATATCTATATATGTTTGATTACATGCTTGTCATATGAATTCATAACCCATAGGTGTTGTTTTCTTCTGCGAATGCCGCTTGACAGACGGACGAAAATGTAAACAAGATGGCGACATCGTAGGGATTGTGATCCAAAAATGAAAGGACTGCGATCTCATAAAACAGTTACAGAAGCTGACATCCACGGATGATAAAATGTCAACCATGGCTGCAGTAAAAGTAGGAAGAACGCCGAGTCTGGGAGGGGGACCTCGGTCCCTCTCTCGTACTCAGACTATTCTTCTGGAAACGATGCAACTGGTTGAACCGCGAAAGTCATTGCCAGTCCCAAACCACCTCTTAGAATCAAGTAAGTACACCTTCGTGTTTTACACATACATTTCAGTTATTGTTGTAAAATGTCGGCTCCGGTTTATTAGGAAAGTCCGGCCAAGAGGAGTAGCCCCAATTTGTTTTGATAGAAATAAGTACGTATGATTTTCAGGTTTTCACAAATATTGAATAATGGTTATTAACAATAACATTAATAATTAACATCCGATCATAATTTATAATTATATGATATTGATAAGTGTCTGACTGTGACAATGTGAGTGTGACAGTGACTGTCACTATGACTCTATGAGTGTGTCTTGGGAATGGCCTAATTATAATATGTGAATCAACCACAGGTGAGCATGGGCCAGTGAACCACTTCCTTGGCTTAGTCCTTCAGACCTCTAGTGTGAAGTCAGTTCACACCTCGATTGTGATACATTGTTTACTATATACCCATGCCGTATATACCGTAAATACGCACCGTTTCACCATATAACGTAAAAATACTATACGGACCAGTGGTCCGTACATTAAATACAGACCACCTTGCCATACACGTTTATTAAGGCGGTATTCCACCAACAAGACAAAAACGTTGTACAGCGCCCGTATGGCGGTTGCTGGGGTTGCTGGCATATCTGCTCAATTTTAAATCATCTGTCGAGTTGGTGGAAGCACACACCAGACGTTTCAGCAGGCGTCGGTTCTCCTGCCCGACGTTTCAAGACGTCGGTTGGAGGATATTGGGGTTGATAGGAGTGTCGCCTCACGGTTGCTGAGCGTCTGCTGGGGCGTTTGGCCATTTCCCAGCTGAAATGCGCTTCCACCAACCATAATTTTCAGGCGATCCCCCAACCGATACTCCCAACAATCCTCCACAAGATGTAAATATAGCGTCGGCCGAAATAACTGATTGATTAGGTTTTTGTCTGCTGGAATTGGGCGTCTGGCCGATACATTTGAAGAGTACGACACCCGCCCTTGGGTTCTGCCGGGAGTTGCGGCGAGGGAACGCCGCCAACATAGTGTGAGCGATACCGGCGATACCCGAAGCCGTGAACAAACATCGAAAATTCCGACACTTTCGATATTTTCGGCGGAATTCTAGCACCATAGCGTGCCATACACATTCAAAACATCAATCCTTGTCTTTATTTACCTTCATTGTTCGATTTAATGTGTATTTCCACGGTTATTTGACAATCTCTGACCGTTCCCGTACAAATCCCAACACGCCGACAGACTGCTCCGCTAGATACGCGGCTTTCGCGGGTTCGGAGTGTCGCAGTGTATCGCCGCACGCCGCGCCGCCTATCGGAGAACTCGATTACTACGTAAAATGCGGCTAACGTCCACCAGTCGGCGCCACGGCTGGGGCGTCGGCTAGGATCTGCTGGAACTTTGAACCCACCCGACGCTTGTATGGCGACCACATGAGCGTCTGTTGGGGGTTTCGGTGGAGCAGCGACGCATTTTGACGCCATTTTTTCAGATGTTTCAACCGACGTCGGCTGAAAGGTCGGCTGGAACGTCTGTTGAAGTTGAAAAAGTGGTTGTTTGGTGGAATACCGCCTTTAGCAGGTGGACGGTTGGTCTTCAGGTTATGGCTATAGGCGTATAGCCTACTGTAGTACACATGCTTGTAGAGTCACTAGATGACCTGACCATATTTTTGCTTTTTATAGCTCACTAAGTAGAGATAGGAATATGTTTTCTGTTTTGGACAGAAGGTTTTATGACCATACAATATATTAGTTTTAGTATTTAGTATTTTGACATGGATTTTTAGAAATAAGAGATTTAAGTTTGGGGGGGGGGGACCTTTTGAGTCACAGATCCATTTTTGAGAACTCCTTTATGGACATATTTCTACCTGTAAAACTAGTTCAATCATAATATGATATGCCTCATTAGAAAGAGAATGATAAAACAGTAGGTGCTAGGAAGTGGAATTTTCCATGTAGATACTATATTTACTGAGATATTCAGGTATTTGTTGAGAGTGGGGGGGGGGGGGGGGTATGGTGAAATGTGCATACCCAAACACATGTTTACTCAATATTGATTTACATTCAGCATACAGTTGCTTACACCCTAGAAAGTGTCATTATCAAGGTGAAATGGATATTTGTTGTGCTATTCATGTATTTTTGCCAAATCTCATAATGGGGGGGGGGGGGGGCAGAAGGTGTATGAGAAGATATTTCATTCATCATATTTACACACAAACAGAAGTCAAAATGGTTCATAACTTTGTTTTAGGAATGAGTCAAGACCCATTCAAATGATATTATTTCGTAAAATCATTTGTAATGTCATTTACACCAGATATTGGCTTGACCTACTTTATTGGTGTATATAAGAACACTGTTTTTCTAATTGCGAGATTTCATGATTATTCGTATAGTATTGCACATGTGAGACACATTTTGCTTTTGAATGGATATGCTTTTTGACATGGCGGGTTGACCTGTCAGATGTCCCGACAATAACTGGGAAAAGATGAATTCCGACGTCATACGGCGACCATCGGCCGTTGATGGTTGATCTGGATATAGACATTAAATTTAATGGAGCAGCTCTTGCTTGACGTCCTTCAACCGTCTCCGCCCATTGTTTTCACCAACAGTATTTATGCACGACCGTACCACACACTCTAATGGTAGCTGGCAATCCAACCAGCTCTTGAATCTCCATCATGGAAGCGATCCACATTTTGTAAAAATACTTTAATTATACCATTACAATTCCCACAAATATTCATGCAAATATGTCTAAAATAGGTGGAGGATGAAGGCGTACAGAGTTTAGGGACAAAGCATCCAACTAGTGCGCCCAAGGCGTCCACATTTTTGCGCTGAAAAGGGGCTCGATCTTGAGATTAATCATGAATACAAAAGAGTCAGATAATAGATTGCCCGCAATCTCATTCACAACGAAGGACTGACGATATCGTATATGACGCTTTGTCATAAAATCTTTGCCATACATATTAAACCACATGGGTTCGGTTTGATATAGAATTTTCACTTGAGATATGCCTTAGTCATATATTGTGGGCTAACATGTTCGATATCATCGATCAGTCAGTAGGCTGTGTGTGTGAGAAACGACATGGTAATCCTACTTTTTATATTTCAGAAATATACTCAAAGATTGCTGGTAACTCTGTGGTCCAGGCTCGGCCAGCAGTCATACACTTCGGAGGCTTTGAACTTGGAATTACACAAACATCAGTGTTACGTCTTGGAAATGTATCCACTGAAGTTCAAAGAATGCACATCATCCCACCACAGACCAAGTACTTTAATATAAAATACACAAAAAATGTAAGGACATTGACAGAATTCAGATATAGTTCACATTTTATCTTCATCCTTATATTTCCGCTGCAGAGCCAGGATTAAATCTCAGGTTCTATAGAAGAGTATTTGGAGCTATTAGAAATAGGCCGCTATAAATCATGCAAGATCGACCTGTTTCCCTATCGGTGTAACCAGATAAATAGGACTGAACGGAAATATAGGTTTTCCTTGCTCAGTTTTGAGATCGAGCTTTACTCGAAGATAAATTTTCTTCTATTTTTTATGCTGCGGTTACACTTTAATTGCGTTCCTCTAGTGTTATATCTTGGCAATGGGTGAAACCATTTTGCCTCTTATCATCAAGTAATATTCCTGATATAACTTTAGAATTAATTTAAGAGATTACACTTATTGGAGATCAATATTTAGTAAATATATGTGCAGAATGACAATTATTGCGTGTGCTCAGAAGTATTTATAGCTTCATTTTGTCAATCAGAATGACATTTTCTCATTTTGTTTTTGGCTAGGACCGCCTTGTACCGGGACTGACGCTGGACTGTGTCGTGGAGTTTACGGCGGACGAATGGAGATACTATTACGATTGTATCCGGATCCACTGCAAGGTGCCACTTTTCTCTAATCAATATCTGCATTGCATGCCAATCATGTTTTTTTATTTTTTTTATTCACATATAATTCACCTGCAGGTTAGGTGGTCTTCCATTATAGGATTACAAGTCCGGACTAAAGAACAATACTTCAAAGTTTTAATGTTAAAGTACATGAGTTCTTCACAGCATAGAAGAACGACATTTACAGCCGGGAGTGAATGTCCATGATGAATAACCGTTTATATTGCTTTGAATGAAGAAATTCCCAAATTGAGAGGTTTCCGAGGAATGCTGATCCATGGACCTAATATGTGTCCCAGTAACTGTTGGGGGGGGGGGGGGGGGGCAAAATCATCGAGACCAATACAGAAAATGTTGAAGCTGCCTATTGACTTGTAACTTGCTTTAGAACAGTCATTAATTGGTATATTTTGTTGTTCTTTCGTGTATATTTTCCAATTGATTTTACAGACCGGTGATTGTGTCCTCTTCTCGATTTATTACCGATAACAATCGAGTAAATTTCCTTGTATGTATAGTAATTTCCCCATAACCGTTCTCTTAATTCTATACCTTTGTTTTGATTAAGGGGGAAGAGAACTTGGTGATTCCCATCCATGCATACCCGGTCATGGGTACAGAGGATTTCCCAAAGAATCTAAACTTCGCTCCTGTCCCAGTTGGCCACAGGTGAGTTTGGATACTATAAACTCTATACAAATCTTAGACAGAAGTCGTAAATTTACTATAACTATTGCTATTCTATTCGATCACTGACGGTCAGGTCATACTCCAGACAATGGGGAAATAACTAATAACTTAATGAGCGTTAATCATTAATCATTCTATTTTCAGGAGTGAGAGGGTCATTCCTCTTCGATGTAATGCTCCTGTCGACTTTGAGTTTCAACTCTCATATCTGCAGCCCCATCCTGCATTCACCGTAGAACCAATGGCAGGTAGGTCAACTGATTGAGACAACTTCAGTTTTCTCCATGTCGATTTCTAATTGCTTAAATGTATCCTCTCTTTGACTATAAAGTACTGAACATAGTTGTGTTGGTCATATCTTCTTTCTCTCCTTTGACCTTTCGAAATTTGGAAATTTGCCTGTGCTCCCTCATTGTTCTATTGCGTACATGATCGGGATGGGGGTGGGGGTCAACAATTTGAGAAATTCTGTGTACGTACTTTATGGATGGCCCCATACAGAGGAACTCCTCTTCAAATTTAAGTGGCCTATGTTACCGGATAGAAGGAATATAAAATATGTGATCTTATTCCGGGCTATAAGTTGCAAGTTGCCCCTCTGAAGGGTGTGCTCTTCTGGGCCAGCAGTATGGCATCAAAAGAGCCATTACTTATACTATGCTATAGTGTATAAACCCACAGGCCTAGTTGGCACCAGCAGCCAGTGGCTGGCAGCTGGTCACCAGTGAAATCCAATTTATCCTCCCCCTAATAAAAAACGCCATAGGTTTAACATTGACTCAATGTATTTGGCATAGCGTTGGATAAAGTGTTATTTATGCACCGAGGTGGATAAAAAAACGGACCAATCAAGGACGAGATAAAGAAAGTAGATCCGGCAGCATTGATAACTACTAACATGGATAATTACAAATATTCTCTGTATATCGGTGAGATGGGATAGGATAAATACGAAACCGAACTCGAGTTAGCCTTGTCGATGTTTATACCACTCTGGTCAGGTTTGCTACTCACTAAACTCGGCTAACGCCTCGTGTAGTAATACACAACCTGCCCATCGTGGCATAAACATTGACTAGGCTAACTCTCGTTTGGTTTCTACTAATTATTAGGTTTTGATGGTTCATATCCGGTTCATTGCCTTGTGACTACCGCCGATGGCCATGTAGGGGCTACATGCTTCACCACACCGATCTCTATACTTGGACTAGCATGGGCAGCAGCCAAACCGTGCAACTTCATGACATACCGCCGGGCCTGGTGGAGCACTCGCTTTCGTGGGATTGCCCCACATCTGGGAATCTACTTTATAATGACGACAAGAACCATTCGTCCGACAAAAAACGATGCTATAAATGGTGATACTTTTGTTATTTGTACAGGTCTGGTGCCGGCGCAGGGGGAGGTGGACTTGGTGGTGACGTTTTCACCGACTGAGTTCAGCACAGCTCACATGAAGCTGCAGCTCATCGTGTCTCAGTTCAACTCACGTCCTCTCGTCTGCACCGTCACTGGCAGCTCTCTGCCCGGACTCGCCAAGTGAGTCCCTCATCCTTACACCAAGACACGCAGAAATTACAGATACATCCGTGCTTATTTCCACTGAAGCACTGTAATTTGATGTTACTTTAGTTTTTAAATGATGTTATGACAATTATTCGCAATAGAAACCGATAGAGACTAGTATATATGATGTAAAAGCAGAATTAACGTCCAAGGATTATGATGTTATAATGTTGAAAATGGTGATTACAAAGTACAAAATGTATAATTGTCTGTATCTAAAATTGGTTTCCTTGAGCTGTAATTCACTGTATATTGCCATATCAAGTGATAGATTAATTGGGAGCCACAATTAATCCTTTTTAACATTTTGAACTAAGCGCCTTTAAATTCATTTATAATTATGTGGATCATCCCATCAAAATATAAAAATCGGATGGTTTTAAACCTAGTGTAGACTATACATTACTATGCATCAAATCCAGATCGTTTCTCAAAGACCTGTTCGTACGAAATAATCGGTACTATGTTAATGTAGTTTAATCATTATTACTACATGGCAGAGATTTATACTAATAATGTATTGAGGTGAATGGTTATATTTTCTTACAAATTGTAGACAAATAGCAGAGCAGACATTTAACGGAGATGAAGATGCAGAGCTCATGCTTGACCCAAGGAGCATAACTCCGGTGGAACTGGCACGGAAAAAGAGAAAAAACAAAAACAAGGAAAGCACAATGCCGTTAGCTAACAAACAAAAGGTACACTATAAGATTCCCTGGCCATACAGATAATAGTTTCAAATTGAAATTCGTTATCTAAAGTGTAAAAAGACTGCGTGCTATCTTATGTCAAGAGTGACAAACACAAAACCAACATGAATGAATATTGTCCACAAACTATGGATGGCTATATCCATATCGTAAGTTATGGTAAATATGTCCCTTCTATTAACTTAGAGTTACAACAATTGATGCTTAAAAAAAGTCTGCACAGAATGAGTATCAAATGAACAACACCTTTGTCATAAAACTTTATTTTCTATTTCTATTTGAAAAAGACTATGTATTTTTTGTACAATAAAAGATTGACTATGTAATAGTCGAAACGTTGGTCCTGATAATATATTCCATCACGTATAAAGATCACTCATGTGGTTGTACTATTTTCTCTCTCTTTACATATTTCTATTTTTCTTCACAGGAAGTTGAGAAGGCGGGGATCCGTTTTCCGTCTAATCTCGACACACCATTTGCAGTTGGGCAAGTCCTCAACCAAGAACCTGGGAAATTACGGATAAAGGACATCAGGGAGGGTGAGTCTAATTGCCATGAATAAATAGAACATCAAAATAGCAGATAAATTTTATCGTATTTCGAGATACAGGCCTTGCTTATTGAGCAGGTCGGAAGCTGAAGTCGAATACCTGAATCTTGTAACTTGCCTCAACCTTTTCTTTGATGATTAAATATATCGAATTTGCATTTAGATAGATGATATGAAAAACTGGATTTTCAATACACACACACCTTATTTAATTATGCTTTTTATCTATTCCTCGTTATAGTGTCATCCTGCGGTTAGCATGTCTAATTCATTCCTATTCGTTACAATTCTGCAAAATTTCATGTTATTGTTATATATGAGATGTCAATCCATTTGGATTTGTTGAAGCTCTAATTTTAGGTATCCGGTGTTTTGAAAGTTGTATTACTTTGTTACCCTTTTTGGAAAAGACATCAAAATGTCTGATTATTCTATGATATATCTGTCACCAAGAATATCACTAAATAATTCCAATTTTCATGTTTTATAGCCGTACTTGCAAAAAAGGGAGAGGTGGAAGCGTCAACAAGACAAATGAAGGTTTGCCGTTAGATCTATTCAAGCCTATTTGTAATCCTCTACTTAGATGCAAGGCCGTTCATAATTGGACATCATCTATAACACGTAACTTTGAGATGATAAATGCGAATATTTATAAATCTGAAATAGTAGTAAAAGTCAAACTGAAATTTAGTGTATCTCCTATCTAGAGTTATTATTTTACTCAATAAGAAAAAAACGTACAGCCTGGTCAGCTCTATCTCATCTATGTAGTATTAATATCCATGATCAATAACCCTTGGAATATCAGCCCCGCCCCCCATTGTCCATAGACTTGCATAATACTCGCATTATCTAGGCCACATTCAGCCCTGCCGTCCTGGTTCATACCCCAGGATGTGGTAAAGCTATCTCACCTGTTCAAATGTAGTGTCATTAACAATTCATGTTATTTTTTTTGGTATTCTATTGGTGCAGAAATTACAGCGGGTATGATTAACTGGTTCAACGTAATCTTTTTGTCACCTAATCATTGTGACCCAAACATCAGTTTAGCATGTTATTCTTCATTGGGGATTTTTTTGTTTGTTCATACTCATAATGATATTATGAGATTTGTTTTAGAAAAAGTTTGCTGTATCAATACTCAATCTATTCAAAATATATGATTTGTTTGCATGCTTAACGCATGACAACATTTATTTCTAGGAATGGATGATTCTTCAATTTTTGTCTCCAAGTATTCTTCTTGTATTGATTTTTTTTCACATAAAATCCCAGCTTTATATGTTTCATCCCCTTTCTGCTTTTTTTTTGCATACGGTGGTCGCACATTTCCGGAATACCCCCTCCGGTTTTTTATGTATCTTTAACGTTACGCGTAGTTTCCATGTGGGGCACTTGTTACAATATCAATCTGCATATCTATTTCAATTCGTTAGATGATTTACTGATTAATGGCTCAAGTAAATCAATTCACATTTCAATATATTTTGAAAGGGTGATTATCGTAGGAATGCAGCAGTTGGCAGGGAGTGATCACTATACAATAAAAGATGGACTTATATCATCTATCGAGAAGATCTCAATGTGATTTCTAGAGAAAGTGATTTGCAAAATTCAGTGTTTGTAAACTCTTTTCATTAGATTGACTAATTCACTTTTCTAACTTCTTTCATTGTTTTATGATGACATCTTATGGGCGAGTAATAATTCCATACACTTGGAGTGCCATCTTTGATCAGATTTGTTATATTATAGATATCTCCGCTTTCAGGAAGCTATGTTTGAAATGGCTGTGCGAAAAGACGTGTACGAGGAGCGACAGAACCAGCTCAGGTGGCAGTCCAAAATTGGGGATGACCAAATTTCCCTCCAACAGAAGCACGACATCCTAGATGCACGTCAAACAGCATGGAAAGAATACAAGGTGCGTTTTCAGTGTGTTTGAGTAAGCTACTGTATTGTTAATATCAAACATTTCCTATTTATCAGAAATGTATCTCAGACATGTTCAAGGCTTTAAGTCACCATTTCAGAAATATAAGGAATTTCAATATGACTGATTTCCCAAGCACAGTTTTAAAAAAAGAGACAAAAATATGAATACAAGATATGTTCCTTGTGGCTTTTTTCAACTTTCTTTATTTGCACTCGGTTGATATACTACACTGACAATACATTTTGATCATATACTAGAGGTTTTTGCAAACAAGAAATGAAGGTTCCAAGAATAATTTGTTTATGAATCAATTTTAACTAAGGATCTTTTAAAAAGGGTAAGAAGACATGGAATGTGTTGCTTCATGCGCAGTCATTTTAGGACCATTAAAAAGAAATAAGAAAATGCAATCTGTCAGCCACTAAAGTTTATTTTGACTTCTTTGCAGTTGGAACGAGGCGACCCAGTCCCGGAGAAAGAGGCAGAGCGAACATGTACTGAGTGTTCCTTCCGCAGAACCATCCGAGAAACCTCCTGTGTAAGTTGGATTATAACCAGATTACTCTGAACATGATGATAAGATCTGTTCCTCTAGAAACAGCCAGGGAAAGCGCTGTCACTGACCTTACCTCAAGCTTGGTATCATTCTGCTTTGAAATACTCATCAGATTATACGCAAGACGGCTTGTGTGTCTGAGGGACTACTTTCCATAACCCACTGCATGGGGCCTGTAATTGTTAGTCTATTGCTGAGGCCCCATACATTTTCAGAGAGGACTTTGTAATAGGTGTGTAATATATAGATATGCATTTCATGTTAGTTGTTAGATTGCCTTGCTGTATATGAAGACCTTTGTCAAGCTCAAAATTCTACAACCTCATCTTTAAGGTTTAAGAACCAAGTGGTGGTTCATTTTAGGATTTCAGTTTTCCTCATATAGTTTCTACCAGATAAAGGCCTGATGTACGTGATAATTACACTCCAGCCAATGACTACGGATAGCAACAACATGAAAACGTTGTTTGAGACTATTTCAAAGAATGCCATTATTTAAAAAAAAAAACATTAAAAAGAATTGACTGAAATAAGTCTACGAAAGTGAAAAGCTTAAATCATTGATGGTCCCTATGTACCCCTGGGATATTAAACCACAAACAAACCAACAGACTCTACCGGTATGTGCTTGTTGTATTGCATAGATATGTGAATGTTTATGTGTTGGCAGGTGGGACAGGAGGGGGTGAAGTTTGACACGTATACTAATGACCTGTGGGCTGCACGTCACACTCGCCTCTTCCGCTTCCAACAAGCAGCAAGGACAGTGAGTAATTCTTTTTCCGATATCTCCAGATGAAAAGGGTATAGACTTGTATATCACAAGATTTGTATATCACAAGGCTTGTATATCACATACCACCAACACTGTAAAGTCGGATAAAGGCCACACTATCATGTATAAAATCCTACAAGAATTGTAGACTCAATGTATTAGACAGTAAATGTATAGTAGTAAATGTATCATTTGTTGTGATCTTTTGCCTTGTGGCAAATAAAAATATGTTATTCAATAGATAAACTTGGTTATGGTCATATTGTGTTTAACGCTCAAAAGTAATATATTTTGACCCCAATAATATGTTTATATGTACTGACCATAATGATTTCATCCTTTAATGAAGTGTTCTTGCAACATGACCTTTAACTAGCGACGTTCTTACTTAGTTACTGAAACCACTTCTCAAAAGTTTTTGATAGTTTTGCATGTTCCAAACGTCATTCTTGAAGATGCAATTTGAACCCACATGGATGAGATATACCTCAAAAATAGTCTTTTATTCTTATTCAAATTGTAGATTATTATTCGGAAGCGAGCAGACAAAAAGATTAAAGGCCTCCATCAAATGGTTCTAGATTGGAGCAAGAAGAAGTTCAACCCAACAGCCACACGTAAGTAGTTCACCAGACAACAAAATACGGTTGGTAATTACAAATAAAATTGTAAATTGCAGAGCAGTCCTGTCTAACTCTTAGACACTGCATAGACGAATGTCCACTCCATGTTTTGACAATGTGCACTTTTATTCTAAATGAAATTGTAGTGAAAATAGATATGAAGATCATTAATCTATACTGGAGCTAAATAGTTGTGCTAATTAATTGGTTGCAATGCGAGGACTGTATTCGCTGTTTCTGTGTGTTGCAAGGAGTATATAAGAAGGCAGGGCAATACGGAAAAGGTAAAATATTTCGTGTGCATTTCATACATATCTAAGAGTTCATTTGAAACATATTCCGTGTTCATTTAATGCTTGTATTTCGTGTTGAAATGTTTCCAAAATATCCACTGTCTTTTGTCACTGTCTCAGAGCAGTGATTGCGTTAGGAGGGTTGTGTATCCTGTTTGAAATTGTACAGTGAGGGTGGGAGCAAGCGTTGTCCAATAACGTTTGGACTAAATGATGATATCGATGATAAGATGTAGCGAAATAAATAAGGATGTCGATAAACGATTTCCAGATGTATGCTTGGCTTCACATTCGTTTTAACTTATTGTATAATACATTGAAATGAAGCGGGCCAACATTATGCTTTTACTTACTACTACAGTTTAAAGGCCTTGTTTGTGACAGCACTTTTGCATGTGCTGCAGCGTCAACTAATACTGTGGAGTTATTCTAAATGTATTATTGGAATAGTGCCAATTTATTTCATAGCCACTTCAAACGTATTTACATATTGGACGTATTTACATATTCTCTAAAGTATCCATGATATCTCGTTGCAAATCCGAAAGTATTTTATGTCGTCTTTCAAGTTGAATGGATGTAAATTTCGATTAAACCACTTGTAATCAAGTCACACTATGGTGTGCTTAAAGAGTCCATCTCACTGTACTATGTTGTTGTTTTGCGGTGCTGCGCTATCGAGCTCGGTGCCACAAATAAACCTCGGAGACCCCCTAGCCGCGGTCGTTTTTCTCGCGGGTTTTCCCATGTCTCTTCTCCTCTTTTTCATTGGTCCTCTGTTACCTTTTGTGACCCTTGCCTTGATAGTCGAGATCTCTGTGTATTTTTTTTCTCACTAAGAAAGGATTTCTTTTTCATTTCAACGTGGACACATTTCTGTGTTGGGTGTAGCTGGTGGGTCTGATGATGAGGATGACGATGTGGTAGAGGAGGAGCCAGGTTCCCGACTTGAGATGACTCGAGTCAACAGCATCACCTTCCCCACCTACGTCGAACCCAACGTCAAGGACGACATGGTAAGTGCCTGACATCTAGAAACCAGAGAAAACATCCTCCTCTCGCTTCAATTCTTTCTAGTTCAGGATAAGCGTCAGTCCCTGAATGCCCTGAAATATGATCTTTATGTATCCTAGATAATATTACTAGAAATACACAGAGGGATACCTATTGGTACCCGAATTGTAAGTTCAGTGGTTTCATATTAGAGACAAAGTATGGAGATAAATAGGATGCAGAGATTTTCAGGGTCTCTCCTCTGCTTTAATGGCAAATTGAAGCATAAAGATACATGTAATTTATTAAAAAATCTGTCATCATCAACTAATCATGGATGTTTGGGTGATGTGTTGTCTCTTTCAGCACATGTTCATCGTCAGTTCTTAACAATGTGTACCTCAAACGAATCTTGGTATTGGTCTTAACTTGCTTTTATCCTTTTTTATATATCTTAGAAATCTGTCCGTATCCATACAACTATTTCAGTTGATACAGAATTCCTTATTTGCTTTAATTCAGACATATCAGTTTATCATGATGTACTAAATTTCCATCATATTAGAAATCAAGACTGGAGATAAGCAAGGTGTGGAAATATTGAGTCTGTTTTAAGGGCTGATTCCACCAACACGATGGATTTGTCATGATATATCTTGGTATATCATGTAATATCTTGCAGTGTCGCAACGTGTCGTACCTCTGTTGTCGCAAAAGGTAGCCGTGCGGCGTCGGGTGTAAGTTTTGGTGCTCCACCACCACGATACCTCAAGACACATCGCGACAAATAGGCACACGATTACTCAAACCTAGCCCGACTTAGCACGACAACCAAATCGTGACCAATCTCGCTATATCTTGTGTGTTGGTGGAATCACCACTTTTCTCGACCTCACTGGCATCACTGAGATGTATTCATTGGTACGTGTGCAGGCTGTGGACGCGTTGGGAGCAGTGCCTTACAAACCCACTGACGTCGCCCTCCCGCGGAAGACCCCCTACTTCAACCTGAAGGTTCCCCAGCAGTACTCTCTGATGGGGTACGATGAGCACAACGTTCACGAGGCGTCAGTCACCTACGTGCCTCCCAACCTCGCCAAGGAACTGCGAACTGGTGCAGAGGTGAGTCAGTCAGTGTGTGATGGGCAGAGGTGACAGCAGCGTAATGTACTTGTGAGGCTCAACCCACTGCTCACCTTCAAATAGCACATGATCTGACATTGATTTACATCGCTTTAATATCCAAATTCATTTGATTTCTAGGTTTGACTTTAGGTGATTGTACTGGGATTGACCTGGAAATCTTAAAACATGTTGTTTTTTTCTAAGAATTGAAATGGTATATCATTTTCGTGTTTATCGTGTGTTTTTCGTGTGTTTCGTGGTTATCTCTTTAAAAAGAACTGATTTGTCAGTGCTCGACCACAACCATTCCTGTGGAAACTGAAAGAAATCTCACCCCGATAATTTTGTAGTGGTGAGATGTCTACCTAAATCAATCTCATAGTTTCGATCACCACCAAAAGTAAGTATAATAGAACATATTGGATGTTTAACTACCCAATAATCAAAATAATTAGTCCCTATATACCCTCAGGGTCCCCTGGGACGTTAAACCACAAACAAACAAAACAAAACAATCAAAATAATAGTGACATAGCATTAAGATTTTATTTTCTAAAGAAGAAAAATGTAGTGTATGAGATGGTGGATGGCATATCTTAATGTACCCTACTCTCCAGGATGAGATCATCACGCTGCCCCCGCCCGCGTTACGCGAGCCTCCGCCCGACGAGGAGCCCGTCAACGAGGGAGACATGCGCGTCGAGTCGGTCACCGACGCCTCCACCGCCGCCGAACCCATTTCGCTACGACCGCCAGAGGCGCTGTTCAAGCCAATAGAGTACCCGGCTTTGCATATCTTTGTAAGTTTATCCAAGTGTTTTGTAAATGTTCATTTTTAGATAGCTGTTGTGGTCACATATCTTTTATTTTCTTTCAAAATGTGTAATTGGTTCAAGAAGATTTAAAGGGAAAAGTAGCTGGGGTTTATATTTCTATTTTTCTACATATATTCAATTACATAGTTACATTTGACTTAACATTAGTAGTGCTTATTTAGAATTGTCCCTATATACCCTCAGGGTCCCCTTAGACATTAAGTTACAAATATAGGTATTTGACCTATGTAGACAGAATTATCCAGTACTTCACTGAGTTGTGTCTCTTTCAAGCAATTCGCTAGATGTATGATTTTCACTTCATGTACCCGAGGTGTCAGTTTTCCATTTTTCTGTAGCAATCCTGTTTTTCATGTTCAGTATATGTAATTGCTTGTCCTTATGTCAAGCAAAGCCAATATTGATTTTGCTTCATTTACGCCAATAAAACTAGATTGATTCTCCCCAAAGTCCCTCAGCGCTATGCAGTGGCCGACAAGGACATTAATCCTCAAATTTTCCCGACCTCTCTGAGGCAGAAAGTCCATATGAAAAATGTTTCCACTATTTTTCCCCTGATCCCAACTGACATTGCTGACGTACAGAACCCAGCACCGGGCCTACAAGTCTTCCAGGGACCTCTGCCGTACGCCGAGGTGGACCCGGACTTCCACCTCTGTCCTCTGCCGCGCTACACCTCATCTCAGCCGGGTCCGCACTCGGCCACTCAGAAGACCTACCTCGACAGAGAGGTGAGACCTGTCTTTTTTTATTTTTCTATTTTACAGATAGAAGGACGTTGCCTCGTCCTATTTAAATTTTTTTACCAACTACATATTCATTTTTGTAAAAGATTTTCAGTTCTTCCTCGTCTATGAGCACTTGCTTCAACAACGTTCTCACTGTGTTCACCTCATGCGTTTTATTCAAGTAGTGGAACCACATAAATTACTGGTATTTAAATTTGCAAGATTTTGATTTTTAATGGTAAAAAATCCTCTATATCTCAAAGAAGGCCACAAACGGTCATATGTGGACCGTACTTCTGTAGCAACCGGCCATATCCGGGCCGCACCCAGCAACGCCCTGCCGCCGAGAGGCCGCTGGAAGATGGCAACTTTCTGATATGGGGAAAGCGAGTGGATCTCCTTAACTGATCTCTACATACAGATCCCACAGCTCTGCATGCTTTACTCCTCCGTCCCAGCATTTTTCACTTCAAGATTTCGTTTCTGAATTTTTGTATTTTTCCTGACCATGAATTGCACCCTTGCATAGCCTTTTTTTAAATCCATTTTAAATGATTGAAGCTATAACTTAAATTCTGCTAGTTTTTCAAGTATCATGTTATTTTCCTTACTGTTACAAAAGGTTACGTCTGTTTTCGAAGATCTAAAACTATATCCTGCCAATATTTTGAAGAAAAATAAACGTATTTCTTTATGTTATCATTAGGCATGTAATTACATGTAATTATCATTTGTATTCTGTATCTAATTGTTTCATTTAAGAAATACAAAAGAACTGCCTTATCATATAGATATAACTTACAGGTGCAGAATAAGTATCAATGATGTTAGAGTTAGATAATATTGATATTTCATTGTTGATTGATTTTTTTTACATCATGCGATTACTATACTCGACACATACTTCTGAAACTGAAAATATGGTGATTTTCAATTACATGAACTAACCCTGTTTTGTCACTTTACAACTTATCTTAGTGTTTTATCAGGGTCTGTGTTGTAATTATGTCGCTATTTGCAGGATGTTATTCGTGGAGTGATGGCGTGGAAGAAGTTCCCTTCCCAGGGTTTGATATCACTCGCCAACACTCCAACCTTGACCAACGTGTGGGTGCCGAGGTGGTAAGTCAACTACTGATACGTCAAATTCTAACACCTTTAAAGGGTCGCCGTCTCATAGGTGTTACACTATCCTTTATTTTGGTGGAATAGTGTAACTGTCAGGAACATATATACTGTTATTGTCCACATTTATTTAGGGTTAAGGGTCGATGCAGATAATCAGTAAAACTGACGAACTTAGAGACAAATATAAAGAAGGTAAATAAAGAAACTCACTTAAATACATGTATAACACTTTGGAAACATTAGATAATGAGATTATACCGCCTCTAGCGAGGACGGGTGGACTAGTAACAATCTATAACGAGTGGAAGTTTCCTGAATTCAGGCAGATTCATCTGGTTTTATGTGGATCACTATTTCAAATAGTAGAAATGCACTCATTATATTTAATGAATGTGTTTAACAGAACATTCTTGTGGTTATTTCTCCTCTATATACAAGAATGCCAGTTTTCTACCTTTTCATGAAAATCCATGTTTTCAATTCCAGTTATAAAATTATTTTTCTTGTATAAATTAGGATAGTATAAATTGAGCCTCATTCACGCCAATAAAACTGGTTTGATCATCCCACAAACCCTCAGCCTTTTTCTATGGCCAACATTGATGTATTTTCCATGTTTTCTCAGTCTCTCTGGGGCAATAATTTCCATCTTGAAACTATTTCCACTTTTTCCCTGACTTTAACCGACATCCCTGTATATAAGAGTGACCATGCATTATCACACAGGAGTGACCCCTTCGTTTCTGACCTTCTGCCCACCGGCATGCCGCTCCTCATGGATGGGCTCAGCCCGGAGGACGAGAACAACATCGCTGAAGAGTAAGTATCAGTTGTATGTGAAAATAGTGTGAATAGAGAATGTGAAAACACCACGTAGTGCTAACAAATAGAACACCAGAAGTGTAGGTTATCACTACAGTGGTGACCCGACGAGCGAGTGTGACAGAATGAAGGTGACCCAGTGGGTCCTTCTTCATCTAGTCACGACACAACTATTGTCTTCACTACTGGAGAAACAGAGAGGATAACCAAGGACTTTTTACAGTTTTGTTCAGTGAGGGACTTAAAGTTTTCCATTGATTAATTACAACAAGGTCCAAAAGTTAATTCAGTGGGTGTTACTAGGCTAATTCCTAGCCCACCATTGGAGAGCAGGCACAGCATCACTGAATGATGTGGCGCCATACAGTGCACCATGAATGGTTTCAGTGGTAATTAGTAGAAACTGATCGAGAGTTAATAGTGTTTATCTCACGACAGGCAGGTCGCGTAGTGATTAGCCAACCTGACCGGAGTGCGATAACCGCTAACACAGTAACTCAAGTTCAGTTTAGTATTTATCCTACCCCGTCTCCAATAATTCATTTGTTACCCTTGTGCAATAAATGACACTTTACTGCACGCTCGCCGGAATACAGTCAGCTTATGTTAAGCCTATGGCATTTTTTATTAGGGGTAGGATAAAGGGCAGTTCTAAACTGTCATTCAAGGTAGCATCAGTCTAGGGTTCAGATGCAGAGATGGCAGTTTTTCTCTTATCAAAGGAAATCCTTGTTTTCATTTTCAGTTTATAAAATCCATTTTTCTTGTGTAAAATAAAGAGAAAATAAATTTGGCCTCATTCACACCAATAAACATTGGTTCAAACCTCTCAACATACCCTAGTCACATTCCCTAGAGAATAACAATGTGTTTTCCATGTTTTCTCAGTCTCTCTGAGGTAATAGATGCGACATGAAAAATATTTCCGCTTCTTTTCATGGCCCCAACTGACATCCCTGCAGATGTAGGCACGTCTTTTTTCTCAAGGACTTAGCACATAGAAACCTGTCATGCATGTGGCAATGGGTCTGTTTTTCTTCTGCCAAACAATGTTTCTGAATCAGTAGATGACATTGCACGTAACACTTAACTGCATGCTCCCGGAATAAAGTCAGCCAATGTTAAGCCTATGGCGTTTTTTATAAGGGGTAGGATAAAGGACTAAACTGCCATTCAATGTAGCATCAGTCTAAAGGTCAAAATTAGCTACTTCCTTTTTCTCAACGACTTAGAACATAGGAACTGGGTCATGTGACTTGTCATGTGGCAATGGGTCTGTTCCTCTTCCCCCAAACCATGTAACGTCATAAATGCAATGTTTCTCAATCAGTAGATGACACTACACGTATGTGATACCGTGTTCTGTTCACAGAGATGAGGAAGAGGCGGGCGTCACTCTCACCCCGGACATGGTGAATGCTCAGTTCACACTGATTGATCGCAGTCTGCCTCCAGAGGAGAAGCCCAAGCAGAAAGAGTAAGTTTAACGCAATCACGAATCAAATACAAAATGCATTACACTTAAGAATAAAGTATCATTCATAGAAAATTGTTTTTTTTCAACATGCCGAAATGATTTGCATGCATCACATAGATTTTGTTGTAGTAAATCATCAAGTCATACCTTATAGAGCAAATAAGATAATCATAAATGCATAAGAAGTAACAGCACATAGTAAGAATAGACATAAATAACAGTTGTTGTAAGTGTTTAATAAGGATGAATAACATGCAATCAAAGATATTCGAAGTGAGCCAATCACATTTGAATTGTGATAACCAAAGCTATAAAATACATACTCCTTACTAGGCAAAGTTCGGCTTTCTTTCTGGATTTTCCCATGTGGTTACCGATTTGGAATAGCTAAATTCAAAATGATATGTCAAATTGTTCGTAGATACAAAATACAAATGAAATTTAACTTCCATTACCTTTTCTAATCCTTTGAAATTTGTAGACAGCCAGATTACGAATCTTTTCATTGATATGAAATGATTAATAAAGGCTAATTTCACGCATATTGGTAAATCATGGTTTGTACTTGGTTATGTAGCATTGCAGAGGAATTCACCGTGTTATCTATGAAATCACATCACCATAATCAACAACATAAACAGGAGGAGAAAGTCAAGAGGTAGCATACAGAGTTATATTTGTGAACCCTGCCAACTAATGCTTCTTGCATATCTAAAACGCCACATCTAATATTGATGATAATTTATAGGATTCGTTTAGTTAAAAAATGTTTAATACAGTTTTTGTCTCCAGATATTTTTCGATGAAAGTAGACTTTCGGCGACACAGATTCTTGTATTTCTTGTATGTTATGGTAATTTGCCTTAAACATCATCCAATACAATCCTCACATAAAAAAACTTAACTCCAATCTTACTGATGATATCCCAAAAGAATAACAAAGTCCTACAACCAAATCACACCCATAGTTTGTAAGATCCAGATCATCTTCTGGATATCCCCAGATTCATTCTTGTTACTGATGAGTAAAGGACTAAAATTGATTTAAGCATTTTCACTGTATATTATCAGAATTCCTCTGAATAGCGGCTTGCCATTGAGGTGCTTTATCAGCTACGTCACACTAATCTGTAAATTATCAGTGCTTGACCCCGTCTCCCCTGAAACAGCTTAGTAATTTACGGGTCAACGGTCAATGACAATTAGCTGCTGCAAATTAACTTTTCATCGTAGGATGCTTCAGTTTTGTATACAGTGTTTGGCAATGGACTGGCTTTTGATTTTATACGAGTTTAGAAACTCGCGTATATATGTAACTGCATATAATAAATCTATACAGATATTAGGCTGGAATATATATGTGTATTCGAGAAGAAAGATGTTTCCGAGAAGAAGAAGAAATACACCAAACCAGACTCAAGTTGATACATTTTGAATCAAGTTAGTGGGTGACTAGAAATGACTGCTATGTGACAAGCATCATCTCCTTTGATTTTCAGCGTGGAACTTTTCCCACAAGGTAACAAACTTCCAGCTACAAACGTTCCTGTGTCTCACCATGGACCAGTCCCAAGGTGAGAACTGATCAAACTATTCGATTAATCGATGATACGAAATCACCCATTTATTTCACTCGTTAAATGTAAAGGCGCGTGATAATAGGTCCTTGATTTAGTGAAATATATGTTAATTAGATCATTACTCTTTGGCTTTTGTATGAAAACGCCTTGAGAATAGAAATTGTAACATATCATTAAAGATTAAAGGCTGAGTATAAAGGTTCAATTGTCGCCAATTGGACACTTGCTCCCTTGCGAAGAGCCAAACATCCAATATCTATAGCCATATATCGATGGCACTTCTATGTCCTAATTTGCGGAAAGCCCAGAAATGTAATTTGTTTTAAAAATTAATGTGGCACACTAAAACAATTGTAGTCCTGAATGGTCAAAATATATCCAACTCACATCGAATGTTTTCTGAACTATTTCTTCTTAGACCTGTACCCCTCGTATCATTTTTTTTCGTTATCGCTTTTAAACAGAGACCAACGCGAGCTTGAGCTGGATTATTTCATGAAGAAGAAATACAACCGTTTTGGCGCCAAAATAAATCAGCGTATAGAACAACTCAACGCCTCAAAGACAAATACCGATCTTGTGCTAAAATAATAACCCATGAATCTGTAAATAGTTGTTTTGAAGGTAATAGGGCTATTATGTAAATAGATAACCAACGTTGCTCCGAGAAGGTATATTTTCATAGAACTTGACGATTGAAAGTATAAAACACCATTCTTAGATTTCAAAAGTACCCAATTTATTTTCAAAATATAGTAGTTTTTATTTGTAATAATCTGTGATATGTGTGTGCATTAAGCTGAAGGGTATTGATGAGGCTATTTATTATATACAGGCAGTTTTCTACTACAGAAGTAAACATTGATGTCTCCAGATAACATTTAAATAAATTAACCATCAACCAAAATGAGTTACACATTTTATAGAAAATATTTAAAGGATATATGTTAATATTCTCTGCATGTGATATGTAAATAGTGATGACAAATAAAAGGATAACCTGCCTTTGAATCCGCTTTATATTTACTTAAGAAGTGGTGAGATAGTCACTTCGATAAAAGAAAACTCATGCGAAATATAATTGCCGCATTCATATTTGCTCATTTTGCTTGAATCTCGGATACCAATAAAAGGGAAGCCGGAGCAAAGTTATCTATGGCTAAGTATGACAACGATATAGTAATCTATCTAAAATGAATGTATACCGCGACAGATCTTGATGTACAATGTATTCTTGCTGTGCAGTTTTTAGGTGTTTCCAAGCAGAATGGTTATTTTTACAGTGATGATTATAAATTGTCACTGTTATATGCAGGGAGATTCATTCAATATCGCCACGGTATGTTATATATATATATGAATTCCATAAATACCTATTGGTATTGGCGCTATTGGTTGCAAGTGGTGCAACTGCTCCCCGCCTCTCTGTCAGCACTTTTAGGTGTTTCTGTAAGTTGTGCCTAATGATTCAGTGTGTGGAGGCCACACTGCGCTGCTCCAGCATGTCTGCAAAACCTGATTTTCCATAGATTGCTCAAGCGATGCAGTGTGTGTGGAGGCACGTCCAATGTTCCCCCTTTCAAATGTATGAGGAACTCAGCTAGCACTAGTGCGACCAAGGTCCACTAAATGGTGTCGCAGAACATCGCCCTGCCAGCGCCAGTCGACCACCTGGCTCAGTGGAAGCGGTCGCTGAGTACCCGGTGGGCACTGCATGGTCCCCATATGTTATCTCACCCCTGGTACAAGTTGAGCCAAAGGAATAACATTAGAAAAATATACTCAACGATCACCCTGGTAAAGTGACAATACTACGCCACGGCGGTGGCGTAATGAATTTGCTAAGTATATTCTGATTATTAGCAGGTGGACGGTTGTTCTTTAGGTTTTGGCTATAGCCTACTGTAGTACGACTACTTGTAGAGTCACTAAGCGACCTGACCACATTTTTGCCTTTTATAGCTAACTAAGTACAGATAGGAATATAATTTCTATTTTGGACAGAAGGTTTTTTGGTGGTACAATGCCCTACAGTTTTGATATTTAGTATTTTGGTATGGATTTAAAAAAAAATAGTGAATTCAGTTTGGAGGGGACTTCTGTCGTCACAGGTCCATTTTTAAGAACTCATTTATGCACAGATTTCTACCCCTTAAACTGGTTCAATCATAATATAATATGCCTCATTTGAAAGATAATAAAAAACAGTAGGTGCTAGGAAGTGGAATTTTCTAGGTGGATTCTATATTTACTGAGATATTCAAGTATTTGTTAAAAGTGGGGGGGATTTTCAGTAAAATTGGCATACTCAAACACATGTTTACTCAATATTGATTTACATTTAGCATTAGTGTAACATTAACCATCTCCATATGTGGCACTGACAGTTGCTTACACCCTAGAAAGTGTCATTATTAAGGTGAAATGTATATTTGATGTGCTATTCATGTATTTTTGCCAAATCTCATAATTGGAGGGGGGGAGACAGAAGGTGTGTGAGAAGATATTTTATTCATCATATTTACACACAAACAGAAGTCAAAATGGTTCATAACTTTGTTTTAGGAATGAGTCAAGACCCAGTCAAATGATATTGTTTTGTAAAATCATTTGTAATGTCCTTTACCACCAGATATTGGCTTGCCTTACTTTATTGGTGTACATAGGAATAGAGTTCCCCCCCCCCCCCCCCCCAGTTTGAGCCACATGGTCAGAGGGAAGGTCTGTGTGCACTCATCCATGAAGGTGAAACTGAATAACGTTTCCTATGTACTCAGGTCCTTCTTGATTGGCAATTGAATCCCTACAGGTAGCTAAATATAAGTGTGCATTGACTCATGAACTGCTGAGTTCACAGAGTAGTAGGGCTTTAAATATGCAATTAATGCAGGGCCTTCCCTATTCATAGATGCCCTCCCTCCCTCCCTCCCTCTGTATTGAGTTTTAAAGGCGTCCACCTGCTCATTTGGTCTTTAAAGGCCAATATTTTTATTTGATAATGCACTCTTAGCTCTTGTTCTGAAGTTGTGATGATATTTGTCATAGAAAGGGGTAAGATAAATCCAGAACTGCACTTGAATCATAAAATAGACAATACTACACTTGTTTGGCTGTGCCATAATCGTCACTCGGCTTCGCCTCGATGACGATTGCGGCCCAGCCAAACTCGTGGAGTATTGTCTATTTATAAGATTCTCGATGCCGTTCTTTATAAGTACTTTTTAGAGATGGTAGTATATTTCCCCCCTACTTTTTGTATCAGTGCTGTTCACTTAACGACAAATAAGGGGGGGGGGGGGGGGTAAGTAGAAGTAACATTGAAGTGTCAGGTGTACAAGGGGATCGTCCAAAGAAGGAGCTGAGGATAAGATGGTGCATGGAGGTGTGCCTCAAATGGTATAGGTAAAGGGGAACTGGTGAAAGTGTTTATGATGGCTAACGAATAATCAATGACACACCCTAACCAGTGAATTTTTATTTTAACCAGTTGTCTCATATCACGACTATTCATTTAGCTTCTACACGTCTTGCAATCTCCTTTGGAAATGATGGTCCTTTTTCCCCACTAGTTGAATGCTCCTGGAAATGTAAGTGCAATCATGTATTTCAGTAAATGTGTACATTTTTTTCACCTTGAGAAACTTGAACGATGATAGATTCATCAAAAAGACAACTCTGTTGAATGATCATATTCTGATAAAGGTCAATGGTAGGAACCAGTATATTACCACAGACCTGGAACAAAACGTATCAGAATACGGTAGAAATAATCATATGGTTGACACGATTCGTTTTGGTTGATTATCGAATCAATTCTATGTATATATCAGTACAAAGATTTGATATTGGCATTGAACCCAAAACAAAGTTTTTTTATCTAAGAGAATTTGATTATTCGAATATATGTAGGATCAAACATACTGATTTACTCTTAAAAATTTAGTTCTGACGTTGTCATCTGTCCCGTATCTTATTACCTTTTCGTATTTATCTATAATACTTTTATGCATCATACGAATTTAGAGGTTAAGTCTAAAGATAAACATAACGGGGTGAGATAGGTGATGCTTGAAGCTTCTGAGTGAACAAAGAGAAGGAATTTGTGGAACACTGAGCATTCAAACAGAAAATGGGCCAGATTGAAGCCATTTTATACCTATTTATTGCTAGGTATAGAGGGCTATAGTGTCAGACTTGCATTTGTGCACCTATCCTTACTCATGGGGGACGTTGTTCCGTATTAGCGATAAATTTGAGTATCGCAGAATAGCCACCCGAGGACGGAACCGTTGCTGCAGATCATGTCATAACTATGGTACCATCTGTATTCAATTACAAATCTAATTAACCTGTCACTGAAAATGTGGAATTGTAGAAAGTAGCAATACAGCATGAAAATAACAATACCACGCCACACAATCCTATATTAATGGAACAACGCTTTTCCCACATTTCCATGAGCAACCATCCACAGAAACCAAAATTAAATTTAGTATATATTTGGGAAATAAATGAAACAATTCGCCCTTAACCTAAATAAAAAATTGGTCCCCAGCAGAAATTTATACCATGAAGAAAGGGTTTAATGATAGATATGATGACTAAAGGTGTACTTACTGCATCACTGTTATTGATGTGGGTGGGGATCTAGGCATCTGTATGGACATTGCAGAGCTCGTCCATGGAGTAGGCAGTGTTGGCCTTGAAGTGGGAGGCAGCTCTGTTCTTGGTTCCCTTCGGGCACTGGAAGCGGTGAGCGCGGCCGTTGTCACACACTATGTAAGAGCTGGCATCGCCGGCGTAGTAAAACCCGTACCCGCCATGGTAGCCACACGAGGCTGGCATGATGATAACCATATATGATTATAGTTAATATGGATTATACATACAACCACACTCTTTTATGGTGTCATACAATGGTTTACCGCTGCACCATGGACTACATTGAATTATCGTTCGTTCATACGGACTCTTACCTCAATGTAATACAATCATTGCCGTTTTCTAGCCATTCAGAATTGATAATGTGCTAACATATTATTGTAAAGCCCATCTGAATAAATTTTAAAGTATTTTACCAAATATGTATCAACCGTTTGTATTAAACCGAAAACAGTCAAGTAATCTGTTGTATGTCGGGACAAACGCAAAAACATGAAAGAAGCCTACGCTATATGTTATTGTCCAAACAAATCTCCTGTATCCCAGTTATGACTGGTTCATAACGACCACACGGATGTCATATTTCAATGTATCTCTTCACTGATACTCAATGGGTGTAACAATCCGTCATATGTGATATTATATTTTGTAATCATAATGTACTCTTCATTGTAATGTCATTACCATTTTAATATTGTTGTGTATGACCTATTGTTATTGCTGCTTTGCAGATTGTTTTGAAGTATATACTACTTATAGAAGAGTGTTATTACCTGAGACGCATAGAAAAAGAAACTCATAGAAGATATATTGCCTGACCAGGCCCAAACCATCTAATGAGTACAACGAAGACAACTTTTGAATTGGTAGTGCAAAAAATATACCAATAAGACTCTACATGTTACTGATTGTATGCAGCTTAAAGCCTACCTTTACTCTACCTAATATATCTGCGTATATTGTTGTAAAATGTGTTGATTTTCTATTAGGCAATGTTTATGAAAACGAGAGACACTCTGCAACACACTAGTTATGGGAATACAGATGTATATTGCAATTAGTCACGCAACTAATTGATCCCCCTAACTCTTTATACTGATAGCCATATCCGATCTATTCGAGAAACGCCGTTTCTTCTCTGCGACCAATTAGAGATGGTCCTCTCCACCCTGTTATCCTCGGGCACCATCATAGTGCCCTAGGCTCGTAGGAACATCAATTCCCCTTCAGTACTAGGTAAGTACCTCGGATAATTATCTATATAGACCTCGTATCAGGCTTACATCGGAGGTAATGTGATACGAAGTACATATCCAAGCGTAGCTATGTGGTGTCAGAATCTATTGTTGAGGTGTTTGCAAGGTGAAGGCTGGTTGAGTACTCCTGTAACTATTTCAAAATTTAGTTTTAAAGGAGTTCCCACTCTATATCACCGAAATTGGAGCATTAATGTATTGACTATAAACATAAATTAACCTAGACTGCCAGTCATTACAGAATGGACATAATCATATTTGACAGGGAGCGCAAGGTTAGTTGAGGCAGGCAACCTGCTGTAAAACCTTCCAACAAACCTTGCCCGCGTTATACATGGAGCGACTCTAGAAAGGTCCATGGACGAGGGGACTTTATTCCGAATGGATTGAAGTGAGTTAAAAGAAATTATATTTCAAAGGGATTGGAATGTACTGTGGTATACTCTCTTCTGGATTATTATAAGATACACATCAAATTTCTTTAAGGAAATTACGTTGCAAAGGAAAGTTGTTAACGAGAGGTAAACGCACAGTAAAATTGATATCGGGCATTCCTCTATTTGATCTGCATGTTTCCTCAAGCCTTTGCCTGGTGCAAGTGGTGATCCACGACCCAGACAGTCCAAAATCAGTACTATGATGAAACGTAGTTACTCTGACTGAATTTATTTTGTTCAAGATCTTTCGGTCGGTTCTTTACCTGCAGTCCTTTCTTGGACCACACTGCTATACTACCGTGGTATACTTTAAAATAGAATGATACAAATACAGGTTATATTTATCATAAATACTATGCAGGTCTCCGACATTATAGGATATGCAGGGCAGGAGCCATCAGCATTATTTGATGTTTATGTCCCAAATCCATTAAACCTGAATCTCCATACTGTTACATAAACTTAAAAAATCTTTAGCTCCTATAATCGTAGAATACGTTGATATAAGGATATAATCTAATTATAACATATACATACCACCATATGCTCCAAGGTAGTGGAAGTTTCCACCTCCAACATGCACAGGGTATCCCCCATACTGTCTGTAGTTGTACTCATTATGATAACCGTATCCGCCATATGGGTAGGCACCGAAAACATTCGGAATGGGTGCACCGTAGGCATTGCGGTTTGGATGTACATCCGGCACGCTTGACGCGACAACCGCTACGGCACAGAGGAAAATGGCGATGAAGGTATTCATGACTATCGGAGAGAATGGATGCTCTGATTAAACGTTCGTATCTACTACCACTTTCTCCGAGAGCTTACCTGATGTATTTATATACCAGCCGATAGTTATAGACCGATAGGAATGCACACAGATGTCATGCTGTTTTTAGTGTACGTCAAGCATCATGCGTGTGATGCAACATTCCCGCCTTCCTGCATTTACAGCCAGCTGTGTCGTCTCAATGTCGTCTGCTCAATGATGGAATGTCTCTAGGGGTCAGAGGTCATGCGGAAATAATGCTCGGGAAGTCGCACATTGTTGGTTTTCACTCCAAGCCTTCTATCTTTTGATATTGGAGACCATCTGCCATATAATAAATCCACTAAAGAGGTGCTAGATCATCATCATTTTGAATGATTTTACGGCCAACAATATTTGTGCATTTTGATGATTTTGGAGACCATCTGCCAGATGATAGATCCACTAATGAGTTGCCAGATCCTCATCAATTTGAATCATTTTACTGCCAGTAGTATCTGTGCATTACAATATAACCACCGAATATAGTTTTATCTCGATGGCAATCCATATTTTACCATCAATGTTTTTATCCGATATAAATTCAGTCTATCATTATTTTGCTCGGATGACATTTATTCATAAATGAAGATTGTTGTAATGAGACCTTGAAATTATGTCACAAACACGAATATTGCTATCGAACAGTCAATGGCAATTTTTGATATGTATTTGACTAGCAAAAAATTATTTTCATCCAGGGAGTTTCTGATTTTATCTCACCCCGTATAACATTTTTTCTTTAAAATTCGAGCAGTGCTCTTCTTTATTAATCATCACAAATCCTATACAAAGTTGTTGGCTTTTACTTTCCGAAATAACATGTGCTCGCTCTCACGATGAACAAAGATGTATCCTTTTAGCTACATATGCACCAACCAACGCTGAACAATTACTTCTGAAATCAATATCAGTGAACGAACAGTCCCAGTACCATATATATTGGTTTTCATATGAGGACACCAAAAACAAGACCTATATTACTCAAAATCCTCCATTGAGAGCTCCGCTTTTAGCAGTACCTCTGAGTTTGCTCCTTTTTTTGTTTGTTTTTTGTTTCGCCCTTCCCATCCATTGAAGTGTTCCAACATCAACCCCTCTATACATTATAACCAAATTTTCCCACTCTCGACTATTGACTATTCATGAATTTTCCCTCTGAGCCCTCCTAAGAAACAACCATTTTCCGTAACATGACTCCCATCTCCTGCGCCCTTTTTCTTAACAACCAAGAGGGGGTCATTCTGCCTCTCTCTTTCCCCCGACGGGGGGTGGGGGGGGGGGGGGATTGTATAAGCGTTTCCACTCTTTCACAATTTGTTTATAAAACCAAGGTAGTCCAAGGGAACTTTCAAAATCCACCTTCTCCAAGAAAAACTCCCAAATCGAACTCTTGAATCCTAGAAAGTCCCTAAAAAAAGAGTCCATGGGAAATGATCCTCCCTACATAATCTTGCCACCCACTTCAGGCGGGAAACAGTATACATTGTACATCATTTTAAGATCTAACAGCTTTAAGCCCCCCCCCCCCCCCCATTCTATAGGTTGGCGTAGCACCTTGTAGGACACTTTATTGATTCTACTCTGCCAAATAAATGCATTGGTAATTCTCCGGAACTCTACGAAAACTCTTTCTGGTGTGTAAAGCACTGACGAGCAATATAACACCTGTGGGATTAATAAACTATTCACTATTGTTATCTTTCCTTTAAGTGATAAGTTTCTATGTGACCACAATTCAGAGATAACCTTACATTTGTCCAATTTCCCTTTAGAGTTCATCCTATATTCCTCCTCCGCCGTCATCCCATTCTTGAATTGAATCCCTAATATTTCCAACTGAGACACTTGGGCAAGGGGGAGGGACTGGACGGGAATCTCCCGATGTTTGCCAATTGGCAGAACCTTGGACCTCTCCTCGTTGATCCTCATTAATCAATAAAATAAATTAGCCAATGAGTATTGGATACACTACCTTCACGGCTATGGAGTATGAGTTCCTAATATTAAGCATATGGAAAAGAATACCAGGGTGAGATAAGAGAGCACAAACATACACCATAGGGTTCAACCTGTAATTATTTATAACATCTGGACATCAACTATATCTTTTGTTGCTGATTTTGCATGCAAGGAAGTTACAGGTTGACAATTGTTACTGCTGAAAAATGTTTATTGTACATTTTTGGTGAAATGCAAATCATCATGCCGTGTTTAGTTGGTGTTATTTGGTATCATTGAATTAAAACACACAGGAAGATTAAAATAATTGCATTCAATAAGATTTTTAAACACTATAGCAGGCATAAATTGAAATAAACATAAGGGTGACTGGTCAACTCGTCCCTTAGTCAACTCGTCCCTTAGTCAACTCGTGCTTTTTTGGTCAACTCGTCCTTTTCCCTAGTCAACTCGCCCTTTTTGTTTTCCAATTGTCTTACACCTATATATAACTGAATTATATAATAGATAACAACTATATGATGTTAGATAGCAAATGTTTACCTGAATTTGATATTAGTATGAGTACATTCCATTTTCATTTCATAAACATATGAGTACATTCCAATTTTATTTCATAAATTTCAATCATGAAAATACATTTGCACCTGAGTCGCGGCAACTTCTAGCTAACGGTACGCGCTAATACTTAGTAGTATGCATGAATAAAAGCTTTATTTGTGTTCAGCGCATGTTTCCGAACATTTTGATGTATATACATCCAGGATTACTCCATGTTTAATGAAAAAGGACGAGTTGACCAGAAAAAGGATGAAAAACCCGAATTGACTAAGGTACAAGTTGACTAAGGCACGAGTTGACTAGCATTCAACATAAGCTATAGAGTAAAACAATACCTCGATTTAATTCCACAATACGAGATGCATGAATGTTAACCTGTGTCCATAAGATGATGATTTGTACTGGCTTGGAGCAAAAAGACCAATTTACTCATGAGAGATTCCTTACCGATCTCTATGTCAACACAATGACATACCTTCAAGAGTATCAGGTGCTACCAACGTGTGTCACTGCAAGCTGACTAATGTGTCTGACACTGTGTGAATATATAAGCACATGCAACTCAGTGAATAGACCATACAGTAGCTACTCTCTCCTCAGTAAGCAACCTCAACCAACCTTCACCATGAATGCTGTATGTGTGGTTATCTTCACTCTGGTGGCTGCAGCCTCTGCTCACTATAGCGGCTACCCATTTGTGCACAAAAACGAAGGAAAATATGGAGCTGCCTTCAATTACGCCAATTATGGCACAAAAGCTGCAGGTCCAGCACTTGGTGTCCCTCATGGTGTTGGAGTAGGCTATGGCTTCAATAACGAATACAACTATCGTGGATTTGGAGCCTACCCAGTTCATGTTGGAAATGGACAATTCTATTACCTTGGAAAATTCAATGGTGAACCAATTTATCTTTTTAAGGTTTTAAGGATTGTGAAGTTGTGGAGATGATATTTGGAATGTTTATAAGTATTACTGCATACCTAATCGATGTTGTTTCATTTTACAGGTGACTGTGCTCATGGCTACAACTATGGGTTCTATTTCACTGGAGATGCTAACTCTTTCATTGTGTGTGATCATGGACGTGCTCATCGTTTCCAATGTCCTGCAGGCACCCAGAACAAGGATGTGAGCAAGTTCCAGGTCAACCATCCATACACCATGACCCAGCTGTGTGGAGTCAACACCATCCATTGAAGAAAAGCATAATTTACTTATTTACTGAATAAAATTATGAATAACAAAGAAGTTTAATTCTCTACACAATGATTTACGAATATTTCCATCTTGTGATGAATCAAAGCAAATGTGACATATAAACCATTATCATAACATCAAATTAGACAGTGATGGTTATGATCCCATTGAATCATTTAATTTTTAAATTTTATTTTTCCCATGCAGTTTGGCGATTGTCTCATGAAATTGACCAATTAAAGTTATATCTTTTAAGTTCAATCCACAAAATTGTAATCCCTGTTAGTATTTTAAAATGTAGTTTGCTAACCCTATCGCACTGGGTACCCACGGCAGGTCTACAGTCATTGAGCCAGGTACTAGTGCCAATGAATGCCGCTAGAGGACAGGTACATAGGCCTATTGTGAAAATTCTATTTTTGGATCACGTGACATGACACATGATACTTATTATTATTTTTCATTTCACCAAGAAATATTAAATATGATGTTATGTCTACATTCTCAGAAAGTTTCATTTTTATTGAGCCATTATTTTCAATTTTATTTAAAAAAACTAATATATTGTAAATGATGCCTCAAGGCATCACCCCGCCATCCCCGGATGATGCCTTAAGGCATCACCCGGCCAGCCCTGGTTGATGCCTCAAGGCATCACCCAGCATGAAAGGGTTAAGGGTTTCCCGTCTATGTCACCAAAATGGGAGCATTAGTGTACTGACTATAAACAGAAATCAACACAGAGTAAGGAGACAAATTACTATGTGATTATTCTCTGGTCTCAACCTCTCTGAAACTGATGCATATCACAATTATATTTATAAGTTATAGTATAGATGATATCTGAAAAGATTTTACAGTGTGCAATTCAACAAAAGGTTTGAATGCACAGCTTATTAAGAACAATCAGAATTATCCAAGATTATGAATCCACAGAAATCAAACACATTGTTGGTATTCTGAGAGAGGCAGCTTAACCAGAAATACGCAAGGTCAAACACAATGCATGAAAGGTAAATCTTGAAAGGTATTTCTGCATTAAGTTTACCTGTTGTTGGATAAACAATAAAAGTTGTAATTGGTATTCTACATCTCAAAAACAGACAACATTCTGATATATCAGCTTAATGCTATGAAATTAATTCATTATAGTTCAAAATATATCATTGGATTAAAACAAAGATTCCAAAGAAAGCATGAGGTGACCTGGACATTTGGCTTTAGAAGCATTTAACGAGCTATTTCATATGAAGAATCCTCTACCTTGATAACTATAGTCCTTTGTTTCAATACTTAGCTCCAAGTTGCATGTGTAATTCTGGATTGAACCATTCTGATATGAGATGGTAGGACTTCTACAATCATTTTCAACACGGCATATATCATGACACTAGAAATTAAGAGGAATATGGTAACAAGGATGACACAGTTTCACATAGTAATTAATTCCTACTTTGTAATCCAAATGATACCGTATTATGCAGCAGCTTAACAATCTAAATCAATCTTGTTATAAAATTTTGATTATCATTTTTTTCAATGTAACATGCATATATTACCAGCTGAAACATAGTTTAGAATCATCTGCTGCATTCACAGTCAATATCTATATGTGTAATATCCTAAGATGACTAGTGTACATGTAGTCAACATTGCCTGAATCTATGTATTCAACTGACATCATGAGGCATCAAGAAATGCATTGCCTATGTTTAGCCTAGTATCAACCTGTCAGCTTCGAATCTTTGTAGTAAATTGAAACCAAAGAAGAAAACAAAATCATATATCAAATCATATTAGAAATGATGAAGTTATATGTTAAATAGCACAAAATGAGAGGGAAATCAAATGAGTCCAACAAAGCAGATCTCTGATGCATTCAATGACAATTTCAATGTCTTATTGAAATTTCTTAGTTGATGGAACTGGGTATACTCTGCCATGATTCTCGATCTAAATGAAAAGAACTAACAAATTGATATTCATTTCAAAAAGCAACTTTCCTTGTTCATATGACACATAGAACAAAGGTATATGGTTGATTTCAAATATACACACTTGACAAAAAGTATTTCATGTCTCCTAAAAATGTATGCTGGTATAGAGAGCTGTTTAAGGGGGAGCTTTGGTAATTTATATGACAGTAAAAAAAGAAAAAGAAGGATTGTAATAAGCTTGGCTAGTGTATATATCCATGTTCATCTATCAAACAGTTTACAAAAAGTTACTTCAGAATGAAAAATATAGTACACTGACAAAACATGATATTTTCCTACATAAAAGGAGGAAGACATTACAGATAAGAAATTGAGTGACGACACTTTGCCTGGTCTTACTCCAGACAGATTGACAGATTGACATTGGAGCTGAAGATGTACAACCTTACATTTTTGGCATGACAGTTAGAAATGAACAAAATAGTTGTCTTACATGAGAGTTGAAGGTGTATATTTTACAGCACCCAATGTAGGGCTAAACCAGACAATATTAGAATGAAGATTTACAACTTATTTTTCAGATCAGGACCACCTCATGTCCTGGGATGTGTTTCGACTTTTATTGAAATGAATCATTTGGCCATTATTCAATTGGATCTGGAGAGCTTTCTTGAATTGTATGCTCCATTGATATAGTGATAATTGATTATTGTAAAATAGGTGCTGTCGGTATGTTAAAACTTTGGATCGCTAGTTATGTATTTGTCAATATGGCCAGAGTTTGAAGGATAAAAATCACCAAGGATAATTCTTGGTCATACATTCAGTCATGAACATGCTAATACCAGAACTAACAATGAGGCTACAGTGTGGATTGACAAGCTGTGGCTGTCCTACATGTCACAGCAGTTGTCTGGTCAGTTTATTCCTTGCATAGTAATTGCATTCCACTGACACTGTGTGAATATATAAAGCACATGCAACTCAGTGAATAGACCATACAGTAGCTACTCTCTCCTCAGTAAGCAACCTCAACCAACCTTCACCATGAATGCTGTATGTGTGGTTATCTTCACTCTGGTGGCTGCAGCCTCTGCTCACTATAGCGGCTACCCATTTGTGCACAAAAACGAAGGAAAATATGGAGCTGCCTTCAATTACGCCAATTATGGCACAAAAGCTGCAGGTCCAGCACTTGGTGTCCCTCATGGTGTTGGAGTAGGCTATGGCTTCAATAACGAATACAACTATCGTGGATTTGGAGCCTACCCAGTTCATGTTGGAAATGGACAATTCTATTACCTTGGAAAATTCAATGGTGAATCAATTAGTCTTTTTAAAGTTTGAAGGATTGTAAAATTGTGGAGGTGATATTGGAAATGTAGATAGGTATCACTGCATACCTAATCGATGTTGTTTCATTTTACAGGTGACTGTGCACATGGATACAACTATGGGTTCTATTTCACTGGAGATGCTAACTCTTTCATTGTGTGTGATCATGGACGTGCTCATCGTTTCCAATGTCCTGCAGGCACCCAGAACAAGGATGTGAGCAAGTTCCAGGTCAACCATCCATACACCATGACCCAGCTGTGTGGAGTCAACACCATCCATTGAAGAAAAGCATAATTTACTTATTTACTGAATAAAATTATGAATAACAAAGAAATTTAATTCTCTACACAATGATTTACAAATATTTTGATCTTGTGATGAATCAAAGCAAATGTGACATATAAACCATTATCATAACATCAAATTAGACAGTGATAGTTATAATTCCATTGAATCCTTTAATTTTAATTTTATTTCTCCTATGCAGTTCGGCTATTGTCTCATGAAATTGACCAATTAAAGTTATATCTGTAATGTTCGATCCACAAAATTGTAATTCCTGTAACTATTTCAAAATTTAGTTTGTTAAGGGCTTCCCTCCTATATCGCTGAAATGGGAGCATTAGTGTAGTGACTATGAACAGAAATCAACATGGAGCAAGATGAAAAATAACCATGTGACAATTCTCTGGTGTCAATATCTCTGAAACTGATCCATATTACATTCATATTTATAAGTTATAGTAAAGATGGTATCTGAAAAGAATTTACAGTGTGCAATTTAACAAAAGGTTTTGGATGCACAGCTTGTTAAGAACAATCAGAATTATCCAAGGTTATGAATCCATAGAAATCAAATATATTGTTGGTATTCTGAGAGTGTCACTAGAAATACACAAGGTCAAACACAATGCATAAAAGGTGAATCTTGAAAGGTATTTCTGCATAAAGTTAACCTGTTGTTAGATAGACAATAAAAGTTGTAATTTGGTATTTTTTACTTCTCAAACACAGACAACATTCTGATATATCAGCTTAATGCTGTGAAATTAATTCATTTTAGTTCAAAATATAACATTGGATTAAAACAAAGATTCCAAAGAAAGCATAGCGTGACCTGGACAATTGTCTTTAGAAGCATTCTACTGGCTAATTCATGTAAAGGATCCTGTACCTTGATAACTATAGTCCTTTATTTTCAATACTTAGCTCCAAGTTGCATGTGCAATTCTGCATTAAACTATACTGATGTGAGATGGTAGGACTTCTACCATCATTTTCAAAGCAGCATATATCATGACACTAGAAATTAAGAGGAATATGGTAAGAAGGATGACACAGTTTCACATAGTAATTCATTCCTAGTTTGTTATCCAAATGATACCGTCAAATGCAGCAGCTTAACAATCTAAATCAATCTTGTTATATAATTTTGCTTATCACTTTTTTTCAATGTAACATGAATTTATTACCATCTGAAACGAAGTTTAGAATTATCTGCTTCATTCACAGCCAATATCTATATCTGTAATAAACCAAGATGACTAGTGTACATGTAGTCAAAATTGCCTGAATCTATGTATTCAACTGACATTATGAGGTATCAAGAAATGCATTGCCTATGTTTAGCCTAGGTATCAACTTGTCAGCTTCAAATCTTTGTAGTAAATTGAAACCAAAGAAGAAAAGAAATCCTATATCAAATCATATTAGAAATGATGAAGTTATATGATCAATAGCACAAAATGAGAGGGAAATCAAATGGGTCCAAGGAAGCAAATCTCTGATGACTTCAATGACTATTTTGAACGTCCTAATGAACTTGGATAATTGATTGAACTGGATGTACACTGTCATGATTCTCAATCTAAATAATAAGATCTAACAAATTGATATTCATTACAAAAAGCCACTTTCCTTGTTCAAATCAATCATTACATTCATGTGACACAAAGAACAAAGGTATATGGTTGATTTAATTATACTTACCTGACGAAAAGCCAATATCTGTCTCCTAAAAATGTATACTGGTACAGAGAGCTGTTTAAGGGGGAGCTATGATAATTCATAGGAGAAATAAACTCCTGTGGGGAAAAGTTTTATTTTAAGTATGAATGGACAGAACATCTCCAGAACTGGATGCTAGAGGGACCCCATGGGACCATTTTGAGTAGTCACCATGAGAGGGCGTGACACGCGCGACCATGTTAAGCTTCATCAACTTGGGAAGGCAAGGTTCTTGGGATCGACCTCTCTCTCCTCAGCTGCCAATGGGTGCAGACGTTTCACTGGGATATTCTTTTACTGGAGGATAAATTTGTGGAAAAACGATTAAGCCAAACCCCGTCACTCATATACTATCATTCACTATCCTTCTATGCATATATTTATTTCCATATATTAAATAAATACATATCTCCCCAGTTTATATAACAGTAAAAAAGAACAAGAAGGATTGTAAAAGGCTTGGCTAGTGTATAGTATCCATGTTCGTTTATTAAACAGTTTAAAAAAGGCGACTTCAGAATTAAAAACATAGTACACTGACAAGACATAACATTTTCCTACATAAAATGAGGAAGACATTACAGATAAGGAATTGAGTGAGGACACTTTGCCTAGTCTTACCCCAGACAGATTGACAATGGAGCTGAAGATGTACAACCTTACATTTCGGCATGACAGTTAGAAATGTACAAAATATTTGTCTTACATGAGAGTTGAAAGTGTATATTTTACAGCACACAATGTAGGGCTAAACCAGACAATATTAGATTGAGATTTACACCTTTCTTTCAGATCAGCAAATAGGCCAAGTACACCCAGGAAGCGAAACATAATAATGGCCATATTCTGTTTACTCCCCTGTGAGACCACCTCATGTCCTGGGGATGAGATTTAGATTTTTGATAAATTCAGACTTTTTGCCATTATTGACTTGGATCTGGAGAGCTTTCTTGAATTTCATACTCCATTGATATAGCGATAATTGATTATTGTAAAATAGGTGCTGTCTGTATGTTAAAACTTTGGATTGCTAGTTATGTAATTGTCAATATGGCCAGATTTTGAAGGATAGAAATCACCAAGGATAATTCTTGGTCATACAGTCAGTCATGAACATGCTAATACCAGAACTAACAATGAGGCTACAGTGTGGATTGACAAGCTGTGGCTGTCCTACATGTCACAGCAGTTGTCTGGTCAGTTTATTCCTTGCATAGTAATTGCATTCCACTGACACTGTGTGAATATATAGAGCACATGCAGGTCAGTGAATAGACCATACAGTAGCTACTCTCTCCTCAGTAAGCAACCTCAACCAACCTTTACCATGAATGCTGTATGTGTGGTTATCTTCACTCTGGTGGCTGCAGCCTCTGCTCACTATAGCGGCTACCCATTTGTGCACAAAAACGAAGGAAAATATGGAGCTGCCTTCAATTACGCCAATTATGGCACAAAAGCTGCAGGTCCAGCACTTGGTGTCCCTCATGGTGTTGGAGTAGGCTATGGCTTCAATAACGAATACAACTATCGTGGATTTGGAGCCTACCCAGTTCATGTTGGAAATGGCCAATTCTATTACCTTGGAAAATTCAATGGTGAATCAATTAATCTTTTTAAGGTTTTTAGGATTGTAAAATTGTGGAGATGATATTTGAAATGTTTATAAGTATCACTGCATACCTAATCAATGTTGTTTCATTTTACAGGTGACTGTGCACATGGATACAACTATGGGTTCTATTTCACTGGAGATGCTAACTCTTTCATTGTGTGTGATCATGGACGTGCTCATCGTTTCCAATGTCCTGCAGGCACCCAGAACAAGGATGTGAGCAAGTTCCAGGTCAACCATCCATACACCATGACCCAGCTGTGTGGAGTCAACACCATCCATTGAAGAAAAGCATAATTTACTTATTTACTGAATAAAATTATGAATAACAAAGAAATTTAATTCTCTCACAATGATTTACAAATATTTTGATCTTGTGATGAATCAAAGCAAATGTGACATATAAACCATTATCATAACATCAAATTAGACAGTGATAGTTATGATTCCATTGTTCAAATCCTTTAATTTCAATTTAATTTTTCCCATGCAGTTTGGCTATTGTCTCATGAAATTGACCAATTAAAGTTATATCTGTAAAGTTCGATCCACAAAATTGTAATTCCTGTAACTATTTCAAAATTTAGTTTGTTAAGGGCTTCCCTCCTATATCGCTGAAATGGGAGCATTAGTGTACTGACTATGAACAGAAATCAACATGGAGCAAGATGAAAAATAACCATGTGACAATTCTCTGGTGTCAATATCTCTGAAACTGATCCATATTACATTCATATTTATAAGTTATAGTAAAGATGGTATCTGAAAAGAATTTACAGTGTGCAATTTAACAAAAGGTTTTGGATGCACAGCTTGTTAAGAACAATCAGAATTATCCAAGGTTATGAATCCATAGAAATCAAATATATTGTTGGTATTCTGATAGTGTCACTAGAAATACACAAGGTCAAACACAATGCATAAAAGGTGAATCTTGAAAGGTATTTCTGCATAAAGTTAACCTGTTGTTAGATAGACAATAAAAGTTGTAATTTGGTATTTTTTACTTCTCAAACACAGACAACATTCTGATATATCAGCTTAATGCTGTGAAATTAATTCATTTTAGTTCAAAATATAACATTGGATTAAAACAAAGATTCCAAAGAAAGCATAGCGTGACCTGGACAATTGTCTTTAGAAGCATTCTACTGGCTAATTCATGTAAAGGATCCTGTACCTTGATAACTATAGTCCTTTATTTTCAATACTTAGCTCCAAGTTGCATGTGCAATTCTGCATTAAACTATACTGATGTGAGATGGTAGGACTTCTACCATCATTTTCAAAGCAGCATATATCATGACACTAGAAATTAAGAGGAATATGGTAAGAAGGATGACACAGTTTCACATAGTAATTCATTCCTAGTTTGTTATCCAAATGATACCGTCAAATGCAGCAGCTTAACAATCTAAATCAATCTTGTTATATAATTTTGCTTATCACTTTTTTTCAATGTTACATGAATTTATTACCATCTCAAACGAAGTTTAGAATTATCTGCTTCATTCACAGCCAATATCTATATCTGTAATGGATACGAACTGTCTAAGATAGTTAGAAGTATTAATGTAAGAGGGCGCCACCTGAGTCATCAGCTGAGGGCGCTGCACACCTCACTACACACCGGTCTCTGCCACTCCTCAGCCGACGGGCCCTCAGAACAGACCTATGGCCTGCGTGCCTCATTTTTTCTTGCTGGTTGCATTGACTTTTTCGAATATTTTTTCACAAAACAGTTACTACCCACGTAGTTACTACTCACGGACTATGTCGGACCAGGAAGAAGACGTTTCCGCCCAGAAGAATTGTTCTGGATGCTGTCAGAAGCATCTACCCCCGTTCGGTCGCTATTGTAATAAACCAAGATGACTAGTGTACATGTAGTCAAAATTGCCTGAATCTATGAGGCATCAAGAAATGCATTGCCTATGTTCAGCCTAGGTATCAACTTGTCAGCTTCAAATCTTTGTAGTAAATTGAAACCAAAGAAGAAAAGAAATCCTATATCAAATCATATTAGAAATGATGAAGTTATATGTTCAATAGCACAAAATGAGAGGGAAATCAAATGGATCCAAGAAAGCAAATCTCTGATGACTTCAATGACTATTTTGAACGTCCTAATGAACTTGGTTAATTGATGGAACTGGATGTACACTGTCATGATTCTCAATCTAAATAATAAGATCTAACAAATTGATATTCATTACAAAAAGCCACTTTCCTTGATCAAATCAATCATTACATTCATGTGACACAAAGAACAAAGGTATATGGTTGATTTAAATATACCTACCTGACGAAAAGCCAATATCTGTCTCCTAAAAATGTATACTGGTACAGAGAGCTGTTTAAGGGGGAGCTATAATAATTCATAGGAGAAATAAACTCCTGTGGGGAAAAGTTTTATTTTAAGTATAAATGGACAGAACATCTCCAGAACTGGATGCTAGAGGGACCCCATGGGACCATTTTGAGTAGTCACCATGAGAGGGCGTGACACGCGCGACCATGTTAAGCTTCATCAACTTGGGAAGGCAAGGTTCTTGGGATCGGCCTCTCTCTCCTCAGCCGCCAATGGGTGCAGACGTTTCACTGGGATATTCTTTTACTGGAGGATAAATTTGTGGATAAACAATTAAGCCAAACCCCGTCACTCATATATTATCATTCACTATCCTTCTATGCATATATTTATTTCCATATAGTAAATAAATACATATCTCCCCAGTTTATATAACAGTAAAAAAGAACAAGAAGGATTGCAATAGGCTTGGCTAGTGTATAGTATCCATGTTCGTTTATTAAACAGTTTAAAAAAGGCGACTTCAGAATTAAAAACATAGTACACTGACAAGACATAACATTTTCCTACATAAAATGAGGAAGACATTACAGATAAGGAATTGAGTGAGGACACTTTGCCTGGTCTTACTCCAGACAGATTGACAGATTGACATTGGAGCTGAAGATGTACAACCTTACATTTTTGGCATGACAGTTAGAAATGTACAAAATATTTGTCTTACATGAGAGTTGAAAGTGTATATTTTACAGCACACAATGTAGGGCTAAACCAGACAATATTAGATTGAGATTTACACCTTTCTTTCAGATCAGCAAATAGGCCAAGTACACCCAGGAAGCGAAACATAATAATGGCCATATTCTGTTTACTCCCCTGTGAGACCACCTCATGTCCTGGGGATGAGATTTAGATTTTTGATAAATTCAGACTTTTTGCCATTATTGACTTGGATCTGGAGAGCTTTCTTGAATTTCATACTCCATTGATATAGCGATAATTGATTATTGTAAAATAGGTGCTGTCTGTATGTTAAAACTTTGGATTGCTAGTTATGTAATTGTCAATATGGCCAGAGTTTGAAGGATAGAAATCACCAAGGATAATTCTTGGTCATACAGTCAGTCATGAACATGCTAATACCAGAACTAACAATGAGGCTACAGTGTGGATTGACAAGCTGTGGCTGTCCTACATGTCACAGCAGTTGTCTGGTCAGTTTATTCCTTGCATAGTAATTGCATGCCACTGACACTGTGTGAATATATAGAGCACATGCAGGTCAGTGAATAGACCATACAGTAGCTACTCTCTCCTCAGTAAGCAACCTCAACCAACCTTCACCATGAATACTGTATGTGTGGTTATCTTCACTCTGGTGGCTGCAGCCTCTGCTCACTATAGCGGCTACCCATTTGTGCACAAAAACGAAGGAAAATATGGAGCTGCCTTCAATTACGCCAATTATGGCACAAAAGCTGCAGGTCCAGCACTTGGTGTCCCTCATGGTGTTGGAGTAGGCTATGGCTTCAATAACGAATACAACTATCGTGGATTTGGAGCCTACCCAGTTCATGTTGGAAATGGACAATTCTATTACCTTGGAAAATTCAATGGTGAATCAATTAGTCTTTTTAAAGTTTGAAGGATTGTAAAATTGTGGAGGTGATATTGGTAATGTAGATAGGTATCACTGCATACCTAATCGATGTTGTTTCATTTTACAGGTGACTGTGCACATGGATACAACTATGGGTTCTATTTCACTGGAGATGCTAACTCTTTCATTGTGTGTGATCATGGACGTGCTCATCGTTTCCAATGTCCTGCAGGCACCCAGAACAAGGATGTGAGCAAGTTCCAGGTCAACCATCCATACACCATGACCCAGCTGTGTGGAGTCAACACCATCCATTGAAGAAAAGCATAATTTACTTATTTACTGAATAAAATTATGAATAACAAAGAAATTTAATTCTCTACACAATGATTTACAAATATTTTGATCTTGTGATGAATCAAAGCAAATGTGACATATAAACCATTATCATAACATCAAATTAGACAGTGATAGTTATGATTCCATTGAATCCTTTAATTTTAATTTTATTTCTCCTATGCAGTTCGGCTATTGTCTCATGAAATTGACCAATTAAAGTTATATCTGTAATGTTCGATCCACAAAATTGTAATTCCTGTAACTATTTCAAAATTTAGTTTGTTAAGGGCTTCCCTCCTATATCGCTGAAATGGGAGCATTAGTGTAGTGACTATGAACAGAAATCAACATGGAGCAAGATGAAAAATAACCATGTGACAATTCTCTGGTGTCAATATCTCTGAAACTGATCCATATTACATTCATATTTATAAGTTATAGTAAAGATGGTATCTGAAAAGAATTTACAGTGTGCAATTTAACAAAAGGTTTTGGATGCACAGCTTGTTAAGAACAATCAGAATTATCCAAGGTTATGAATCCATAGAAATCAAATATATTGTTGGTATTCTGAGAGTGTCACTAGAAATACACAAGGTCAAACACAATGCATAAAAGGTGAATCTTGAAAGGTATTTCTGCATAAAGTTAACCTGTTGTTAGATAGACAATAAAAGTTGTAATTTGGTATTTTTTACTTCTCAAACACAGACAACATTCTGATATATCAGCTTAATGCTGTGAAATTAATTCATTTTAGTTCAAAATATAACATTGGATTAAAACAAAGATTCCAAAGAAAGCATAGCGTGACCTGGACAATTGTCTTTAGAAGCATTCTACTGGCTAATTCATGTAAAGGATCCTGTACCTTGATAACTATAGTCCTTTATTTTCAATACTTAGCTCCAAGTTGCATGTGCAATTCTGCATTAAACTATACTGATGTGAGATGGTAGGACTTCTACCATCATTTTCAAAGCAGCATATATCATGACACTAGAAATTAAGAGGAATATGGTAAGAAGGATGACACAGTTTCACATAGTAATTCATTCCTAGTTTGTTATCCAAATGATACCGTCAAATGCAGCAGCTTAACAATCTAAATCAATCTTGTTATATAATTTTGCTTATCACTTTTTTTCAATGTAACATGAATTTATTACCATCTGAAACGAAGTTTAGAATTATCTGCTTCATTCACAGCCAATATCTATATCTGTAATGGATACGAACTGTCTAAGATAGTTAGAAGTATTAATGTAAGAGGGCGCCACCTGAGTCATCAGCTGGGGGCGCTGCATACCTCACTCCAAACCGGTCTCTGCCATTCCTCAGCTGACGGGCCCTCAGAACAGACCTATGGCCTGCGTGCCTCATTTTTTCTTGCTGGTTGCATTGACTTTTTCGATCTTTTTTTTCACGAAACAGTTACTACCCACGTAGTTACTACTCACGGACTATGTCGGACCAGGAAGAAGACGTTTCCGCCCAGAAGAATAGTTCTGGATGCGGTCAGAAGCATCTACCCCCGTTCGGTCGCTATTGTAATAAACCAAGATGACTAGTGTACATGTAGTCAAAATTGCCTGAATCTATGAGGCATCAAGAAATGCATTGCCTATGTTCAGCCTAGGTATCAACTTGTCAGCTTCAAATCTTTGTAGTAAATTGAAACCAAAGAAGAAAAGAAATCCTATATCAAATCATATTAGAAATGATGAAGTTATATGTTCAATAGCACAAAATGAGAGGGAAATCAAATGGATCCAAGAAAGCAAATCTCTGATGACTTCAATGACTATTTTGAACGTCCTAATGAACTTGGTTAATTGATGGAACTGGATGTACACTGTCATGATTCTCAATCTAAATAATAAGATCTAACAAATTGATATTCATTACAAAAAGCCACTTTCCTTGATCAAATCAATCATTACATTCATGTGACACAAAGAACAAAGGTATATGGTTGATTTAATTATACCTACCTGACGAAAAGCCAATATCTGTCTCCTAAAAATGTATACTGGTACAGAGAGCTGTTTAAGGGGGAGCTATAATAATTCATAGGAGAAATAAACTCCTGTGGGGAAAAGTTTTATTTTAAGTATAAATGGACAGAACATCTCTTGAACTGGATGCTAGAGGGACCCCATGGGACCATTTTGAGTAGTCACCATGAGAGGGCGTGACACGCGCGACCATGTTAAGCTTCATCAACTTGGGAAGGCAAGGTTCTTGGGATCGGCCTCTCTCTTCTCAGCCGCCAATGGGTGCAGACGTTTCACTGGGATATTCTTTTACTGGAGGATAAATTTGTGGATAAACGATTAAGCCAAACCCCATCACTCATATATTATCATTCACTATCCTTCTATGCATATATATTTATTTCCATATATCAAATAAATACATATCTCCCCAGTTTATATAACAGTAAAAAAGAACAAGAAGGATTGTAATAGGCTTGGCTAGTGTATAGTATCCATGTTCGTTTATTAAACAGTTTAAAAAAGGCGACTTCAGAATTAAAAACATAGTACACTGACAAGACATAACATTTTCCTACATAAAATGAGGAAGACATTACAGATAAGGAATTGAGTGAGGACACTTTGCCTGGTCTTACTCCAGACAGATTGACAGATTGACATTGGAGCTGAAGATGTACAACCTTACATTTTTGGCATGACAGTTAGAAATGTACAAAATATTTGTCTTACATGAGAGTTGAAAGTGTATATTTTACAGCACACAATGTAGGGCTAAACCAGACAATATTAGATTGAGATTTACACCTTTCTTTCAGATCAGCAAATAGGCCAAGTACACCCAGGAAGCGAAACATAATAATGGCCATATTCTGTTTACTCCCCTGTGAGACCACCTCATGTCCTGGGGATGAGATTTAGATTTTTGATAAATTCAGACTTTTTGCCATTATTGACTTGGATCTGGAGAGCTTTCTTGAATTTCATACTCCATTGATATAGCGATAATTGATTATTGTAAAATAGGTGCTGTCTGTATGTTAAAACTTTGGATTGCTAGTTATGTAATTGTCAATATGGCCAGAGTTTGAAGGATAGAAATCACCAAGGATAATTCTTGGTCATACAGTCAGTCATGAACATGCTAATACCAGAACTAACAATGAGGCTACAGTGTGGATTGACAAGCTGTGGCTGTCCTACATGTCACAGCAGTTGTCTGGTCAGTTTATTCCTTGCATAGTAATTGCATTCCACTGACACTGTGTGAATATATAGAGCACATGCAGGTCAGTGAATAGACCATACAGTAGCTACTCTCTCCTCAGTAAGCAACCTCAACCAACCTTCACCATGAATGCTGTATGTGTGGTTATCTTCACTCTGGTGGCTGCAGCCTCTGCTCACTATAGCGGCTACCCATTTGTGCACAAAAACGAAGGAAAATATGGAGCTGCCTTCAATTACGCCAATTATGGCACAAAAGCTGCAGGTCCAGCACTTGGTGTCCCTCATGGTGTTGGAGTAGGCTATGGCTTCAATAACGAATACAACTATCGTGGATTTGGAGCCTACCCAGTTCATGTTGGAAATGGACAATTCTATTACCTTGGAAAATTCAATGGTGAATCAATTAATCTTTTTAAGGTTTTTAGGATTGTAAAATTGTGGAGATGATATTTGAAATGTTTATAAGTATCACTGCATACCTAATCAATGTTGTTTCATTTTACAGGTGACTGTGCACATGGATACAACTATGGGTTCTATTTCACTGGAGATGCTAACTCTTTCATTGTGTGTGATCATGGACGTGCTCATCGTTTCCAATGTCCTGCAGGCACCCAGAACAAGGATGTGAGCAAGTTCCAGGTCAACCATCCATACACCATGACCCAGCTGTGTGGAGTCAACACCATCCATTGAAGAAAAGCATAATTTACTTATTTACTGAATAAAATTATGAATAACAAAGAAATTTAATTCTCTCACAATGATTTACAAATATTTTGATCTTGTGATGAATCAAAGCAAATGTGACATATAAACCATTATCATAACATCAAATTAGACAGTGATAGTTAAGATTCCATTGAATCCTTTAATTTTAATTTTATTTCTCCTATGCAGTTCGGCTATTGTCTCATGAAATTGACCAATTAAAGTTATATCTGTAAAGTTCGATCCACAAAATTGTAATTCCTGTAACTATTTCAAAATTTAGTTTGTTAAGGGCTTCCCTCCTATATCGCTGAAATGGGAGCATTAGTGTACTGACTATGAACAGAAATCAACATGGAGCAAGATGAAAAATAACCATGTGACATTTCTCTGGTGTCAATATCTCTGAAACTGATCCATATTACATTCATATTTATAAGTTATAGTAAAGATGGTATCTGAAAAGAATTTACAGTGTGCAATTTAACAAAAGGTTTTGGATGCACAGCTTGTTAAGAACAATCAGAATTATCCAAGGTTATGAATCCATAGAAATCAAATATATTGTTGGTATTCTGAGAGTGTCACTAGAAATACACAAGGTCAAACACAATGCATAAAAGGTGAATCTTGAAAGGTATTTCTGCATAAAGTTAACCTGTTGTTAGATAGACAATAAAAGTTGTAATTTGGTATTTTTTACTTCTCAAACACAGACAACATTCTGATATATCAGCTTAATGCTGTGAAATTAATTCATTTTAGTTCAAAATATAACATTGGATTAAAACAAAGATTCCAAAGAAAGCATAGCGTGACCTGGACAATTGTCTTTAGAAGCATTCTACTGGCTAATTCATGTAAAGGATCCTGTACCTTGATAACTATAGTCCTTTATTTTCAATACTTAGCTCCAAGTTGCATGTGCAATTCTGCATTAAACTATACTGATGTGAGATGGTAGGACTTTTACCATCATTTTCAAAGCAGCATATATCATGACACTAGAAATTAAGAGGAATATGGTAAGAAGGATGACACAGTTTCACATAGTAATTCATTCCTAGTTTGTTATCCAAATGATACCGTCAAATGCAGCAGCTTAACAATCTAAATCAATCTTGTTATATAATTTTGCTTATCACTTTTATTCAATGTAACATGAATTTATTACCATCTGAAACGAAGTTTAGAATTATCTGCTTCATTCACAGCCAATATCTATATCTGTAATAAACCAAGATGACTAGTGTACATGTAGTCAAAATTGCCTGAATCTATGTATTCAACTGACATCATGAGGCATCAAGAAATGCATTGCCTATGTTTAGCCTAGGTATCAACTTGTCAGCTTCAAATCTTTGTAGTAAATTGAAACCAAAGAAGAAAAGAAATCCTATATCAAATCATATTAGAAATGATGAAGTTATATGTTCGATAGCACAAAATGAGAGGGAAATCGAATGGGTCTAAGAAAGCAAATCTCTGATGACTTCAATGACTATTTTGAACGTCCTAATGAACTTGGTTAATTGATGGAACTGGATGTACACTGTCATGATTCTCAATCTAAATAATAAGATCTAACAAATTTATATTCATTACAAAAAGTCACTTTCCTTGTTCAAATCAATCATTACATTCATGTGACACAAAGAACAAAGGTATATGGTTGATTTAAATATACCTACCTGACGAAAAGCCAATATCTGTCTCCTAAAAATGTATACTGGTACAGAGAGCTGTTTAAGGGGGAGCTATAATAATTCATAGGAGAAATAAACTCCTGTGGGGAAAAGTTTTATTTTAAGTATAAATGGACAGAACATCTCTTGAACTGGATGCTAGAGGGACCCCATGGGACCATTTTGAGTAGTCACCATGAGAGGGCGTGACACGCGCGACCATGTTAAGCTTCATCAACTTGGGAAGGCAAGGTTCTTGGGATCGGCCTCTCTCTTCTCAGCCGCCAATGGGTGCAGACGTTTCACTGGGATATTCTTTTACTGGAGGATAAATTTGTGGATAAACGATTAAGCCAAACCCCATCACTCATATATTATCATTCACTATCCTTCTATGCATATATATTTATTTCCATATATCAAATAAATACATATCTCCCCAGTTTATATAACAGTAAAAAAGAACAAGAAGGATTGTAATAGGCTTGGCTAGTGTATAGTATCCATGTTCGTTTATTAAACAGTTTAAAAAAGGCGACTTCAGAATTAAAAACATAGTACACTGACAAGACATAACATTTTCCTACATAAAATGAGGAAGACATTACAGATAAGGAATTGAGTGAGGACACATTGCCTGGTCTTACTCCAGACAGATTGACAGATTGACATTGGAGCTGAAGATGTACAACCTTACATTTTTGGCATGACAGTTAGAAATGTACAAAATATTTGTCTTACATGAGAGTTGAAAGTGTATATTTTACAGCACACAATGTAGGGCTAAACCAGACAATATTAGATTGAGATTTACACCTTTCTTTCAGATCAGCAAATAGGCCAAGTACACCCAGGAAGCGAAACATAATAATGGCCATATTCTGTTTACTCCCCTGTGAGACCACCTCATGTCCTGGGGATGAGATTTAGATTTTTGATAAATTCAGACTTTTTGCCATTATTGACTTGGATCTGGAGAGCTTTCTTGAATTTCATACTCCATTGATATAGCGATAATTGATTATTGTAAAATAGGTGCTGTCTGTATGTTAAAACTTTGGATTGCTAGTTATGTAATTGTCAATATGGCCAGAGTTTGAAGGATAGAAATCACCAAGGATAATTCTTGGTCATACAGTCAGTCATGAACATGCTAATACCAGAACTAACAATGAGGCTACAGTGTGGATTGACAAGCTGTGGCTGTCCTACATGTCACAGCAGTTGTCTGGTCAGTTTATTCCTTGCATAGTAATTGCATTCCACTGACACTGTGTGAATATATAGAGCACATGCAGGTCAGAGAATAGACCATACAGTAGCTACTCTCTCCTCAGTAAGCAACCTCAACCAACCTTCACCATGAATGCTGTATGTGTGGTTATCTTCACTCTGGTGGCTGCAGCCTCTGCTCACTATAGCGGCTACCCATTTGTGCACAAAAACGAAGGAAAATATGGAGCTGCCTTCAATTACGCCAATTATGGCACAAAAGCTGCAGGTCCAGCACTTGGTGTCCCTCATGGTGTTGGAGTAGGCTATGGCTTCAATAACGAATACAACTATCGTGGATTTGGAGCCTACCCAGTTCATGTTGGAAATGGACAATTCTATTACCTTGGAAAATTCAATGGTGAATCAATTAATCTTTTTAAAGTTTGAAGGATTGTAAAATTGTGGAGGTGATATTGGAAATGTAGATAGGTACACTGCATACCTAATCGATGTTGTTTCATTTTACAGGTGACTGTGCACATGGATACAACTATGGGTTCTATTTCACTGGAGATGCTAACTCTTTCATTGTGTGTGATCATGGACGTGCTCATCGTTTCCAATGTCCTGCAGGCACCCAGAACAAGGATGTGAGCAAGTTCCAGGTCAACCATCCATACACCATGACCCAGCTGTGTGGAGTCAACACCATCCATTGAAGAAAAGCATAATTTACTTATTTACTGAATAAAATTATGAATAACAAAGAAATTTAATTCTCTACACAATGATTTACAAATATTTTGATCTTGTGATGAATCAAAGCAAATGTGACATATAAACCATTATCATAACATCAAATTAGACAGTGATAGTTATGATTCCATTGTTCAAATCCTTTAATTTCAATTTTATTTTTCCCATGCAGTTTGGCTATTGTCTCATGAAATTGACCAATTAAAGTTATATCTGTAAAGTTCGATACACAAAATTGTAATTCCTGTAACTATTTCAAAATTTAGTTTGTTAAGGGTTTCCCTCCTATATTGCCGAAATGGGAGCATTAGTGTACTGACTATGAACAGAAATCAACATGGAGCAAGATGAAAAATAACCATGTGACAAATCTCTGGTGTCAATATCTCTGAAACTGATCCATATTACATTCATATTTATAAGTATAAAGATGGTATCTGAAAAGAATTTACAGTGTGCAATCTAACAAAAGGTTTTGGATGCACAGCTTGTTAAGAACAATCAGAATTATCCAAGGTTATGAATCCATAGAAATCAAATATATTGTTGGTATTCTGAGAGTGTCACTAGAAATACACAAGGTCAAACACAATGCATAAAAGGTGAATCTTGAAAGGTATTTCTGCATAAAGTTAACCTGTTGTTAGATAGACAATAAAAGTTGTAATTTGGTATTTTTTACTTCTCAAACACAGAAAACATTCTGATATATCAGCTTAATGCTGTGAAATTAATTCATTTTAGTTCAAAATATAACATTGGATTAAAACAAAGATTCCAAAGAAAGCATAGGGTGACCTGGAAATTGTCTTTAGAAGCATTCTACTGGCTAATTCATGTAAAGGATCCTGTACCTTGATAACTATAGTCCTTTATTTTCAATACTTAGCTCCAAGTTGCATGTGCAATTCTGCATTAAACTATACTGATGTGAGATGGTAGGACTTCTACCATCATTTTCAAAGCAGCATATATCATGACACTAGAAATTAAGAGGAATATGGTAAGAAGGATGACACAGTTTCACATAGTAATTCATTCCTAGTTTGTTATCCAAATGATACCGTCAAATGCAGCAGCTTAACAATCTAAATCAATCTTGTTATATAATTTTGATTATCACTTTTATTCAATGTAACATGAATTTATTACCATCTGAAACGAAGTTTAGAATTATCTGCTTCATTCACAGCCAATATCTATATCTGTAATGGATATGAACTATCTAAGATAGTTAGAAGTATTAATGTAAGAGGGCGCCACCTGAGTCATCGGCTGAGGGCGCTGCACACCTCACTACACACCGGTCTCTGCCACTCCTCAGCTGACGGGCCCTCAGAACAGACCTATGGCCTGCGTGCCTCATTTTTTCTTGTTGGTTGCATTGACTTTTTCGATTTTTTTTTCACAAAACAGTTACTACCCACGTAGTTACTACTCACGGACTATGTCGGACCAAGAAGAAGACGTTTCCGCCCAGAAGAATTGTTCTGGATGCGGTCAGAAGCATCTACCCCCGTTCGGTCGCTATTGTAATAAACCAAGATGACTAGTGTACATGTAGTCAAAATTGCCTGAATCTATGAGGCATCAAGAAATGCATTGCCTATGTTCAGCCTAGGTATCAACTTGTCAGCTTCAAATCTTTGTAGTAAATTGAAACCAAAGAAGAAAAGAAATCCTATATCAAATCATATTAGAAATGATGAAGTTATATGTTCAATAGCACAAAATGAGAGGGAAATCAAATGGATCCAAGAAAGCAAATCTCTGATGACTTCAATGACTATTTTGAACGTCCTAATGAACTTGGTTAATTGATGGAACTGGATGTACACTGTCATGATTCTCAATCTAAATAATAAGATCTAACAAATTGATATTCATTACAAAAAGCCACTTTCCTTGATCAAATCGGTAGCCCATGGCCGTAGGGTCAGGGGCGGTCATTGCTCCACCTAGCGCACTCCCTCTGTACTCGCGCTCCCTGCGCGCCCCCTCGTGTGAATCACGTGAACTATTAGGTCACGTGGTGAAGCACGCTCTCACACTCTCTCTCACTCTCTTCACGTGCTTCACTACGTTCAGACGCTCTCCAATTTTCTCCGCTATTTTTGGCCTACATCGCTTGCGGCACCGGATACTCCACGAGTATCGGCCCGAGGTCGTTAAGGTTTAAAAGTACGAGTAATTGTCCGCCAGAACAACGTGAGGATGCCGAAGACACGAGCAGGCCCCAGCACATCGCACGCCGATGCGGAGGCTGAGGTAACGTCGGAATCTACCCAACGGCAGTCGGAGGAGCACGTGGACTCGGCCTCCGAGGTAGGCAGTGTTAAGACGGTTAGGCTCGTGGCCGTGGAGAAAGGCCTCGCCGACTTCAAAAACGACATGAAAGATCAGATCGGGGGAGTCCTGGCCGCCATCAACCGGCTGGCGGACCAACGGACCAACGACCGGGCCTCACGGCCACCTTCCGTCCAGTCGGCCGTGGATCGACGCACCAACGAGTGGGCCGAGGACCAGGCCGCACGGGTCCTGCCTCCGCCACGCCAGTTGAGGGAGCGGTATGCGGCCGACTCCTACATCCAACGCGAGCTGGACCGTGAGGCCATCAGACACGACAGGACTACGGGTAAGCTCCATTCGGACTTAAACATCTCTCGGTTGACCTCGAAGCCATTTATGTTTGTGGACCGCGAGGGCGTATTTACACTGTCTCAGAAGCTGGAGGTGCGGGGGTCCCTAGGGCCGATGGAATACGTTAGCGCGTTCCTCGGTCTGCTGGGGGACGACTGAGCCGTGGAGCCCGCCGACCGGGACCACATGTTTAAGCACCTCCACCAGGTATCCATCGATGCCCAATCTCGACCGTGGGCCGGGGTGAGGCGATGGAGCCAATTTGTGTTCGACCAAATCGAGGCCGGCAGGCTTAGCTGGTCCGACTACGGTCTGATACAGGAGGAGCGAGTCCGGCTCGCCATGACGACCTCGACCCGGTCGGCCGGACCGGATAACGCAGGGAAGGACAAAGCTAGGGAGCTGCCGTGCCGGCAGTTTAATTCGGAGAGAGGGTGCAGGCATCGGAGCGGGCACGAGGACGGGCCCGTGAAATGGGTTCACATTTGCTCGTTCTGCGATTCGGTGGGGAAACAGTGCGGGCACTCGCTCCATGCCTGCAACCGCAAACTGCGGTACACCATGGGTTACGAGTCCCAGCCGGTAGCCCCTCAAACAACACGCCGCGGACAGCAAGGCGGATACCCCCCGCAGGCCGGATACACGATGAGGGCGGCCGACCCTGGACCGGATGCCCTCTACCAACATGGACTTCCGCAGCCGGCAAAAAACGGGCAGGGTGCGCCCCGAGAGTAACCGGAGCGCACCCGACTACAGGATGTTCACGTGCACCCCCCGCCCGGGCTCCCGGGGTCAGAGGGTACGCGGCACGTGAGATCACAGAGACGTCCAGTGCTGAAACAACACGGGACAGGAAACCGCCAACGGCCACGTGGGCACAGGTGGTCAGCGGCCGACTCCCGGTCGGCACCTCCCCACGTGAGGCCACCCCGACACGTGACGTCACACACGGAGTGAGGATTCCCCCACGTGACGGGGGGGCAATACACAACAACAATAACAACACGACTCCGCAGGACCACGTGGCCGTGCCGGTGGGCGTCCCCCACCCGGGCACGACCGGCCACGGGACCGAGGACGGAGCCCCTCCTTGCGCGCCCCCGGACTTCGCTAAGCTCGAGGAAGTGTGTCGGACCGGGATTATTGCCGCCGGGACTCGTACGGACCCGGAGTCGTTCAGGGCACATCGGCGCGCGGAATGGCCGCGGATGCAGGACGGCGCCCCGCCGGCGCACGGCCACATCTACGAGGCAGTGCGGGCCTCGGGCCTGCCCAACGCGATGTGTAGCAAGATTACTCTCCCCACGGACCTACGGTTGCGGGCGTGGGAGAAATACCTCACGGGCATGCGGGGGAAGCAGGAGCTGCTGGGCTTCATACGATACGGCTTCCCCCTAGGATACCTCGGTCCCGCGACGGATACCAGAGGGGTGCCTAACCACCCCAGTGCCACCGGGTACCCGACCGAGGTAGGGCATTTTGTGAAAAAGGAGCTGTCGTTCTCCAATCTGCTCGGCCCGTTCTCCGACGCCCCTTTCAGCCCGTGGTGCCACGTGTCTCCCCTGATGTCGCGGGAGAAGCGGGACTCCGAGGCCCGGAGAGTAATAACGGACATGACGTTCCCGCGGCAACAGAGCGTCAATGCCTTCGTGATGAAGAACTCGGTCTACGGGGAGGAAAGGGAGCACAGCCTCCCTACCATCGACGGGTTCGTCTCCCGCCTCCTGAGGTCGGGCCCCGGGGCCTATATGGCCTCGATCGACATCGCGAGGGCATACAAGAACTTTCGCTGCGACCCCCTGGACTGGCCCCTCCTATGCTTCATGTGGGACGGCGGGTACTATTGTGATACGGCCATGCCGTTCGGTGCCCACGCGTCCTCGTACCATATGCAGTGCGTAGCGGATACCATAGTGGAGATTCTGGCCGGCAAGGGGGTCGAGGGAGCGATGTATCTCGACGACCTAATCATCATATCGCCGTCGAAGGAGAAAGCCGCGGCGGACTTCGCGACCGCCCGGGAGCTCTTCCGCGAGCTGGGTCTCCCCGAGGCCCGGGACAAAGCTCAGGAACCGTCGCAGGTGGTCCGCTGGCTAGGGATCGACATCGATGCCGCGAAGATGACGCTATCGATCCCGGAAGACAAACTGCAGGATGTGCGGCAACACGTCGCGGCCGTCTCCCGGAAGCGGTCACTCACGAAGCGGCAGCTCCAGTCGATACTGGGGAAAATACTACACGTCGCAAAGTGCATCCGGCCGGCAAGGGCATTCGTCAGCAAGCTCCTCGAGGCCCTGCGAGGCATGTCCGGATTCTACATCAACATCTCGTCGGACATGCGGCAGGACCTCGACTGGTTCTCGAGATTCGCTGACGGGTGGAATGGGCGTGCCTTGATCCCCAGGGGCCCCCCGACGAAATGTATCACCGTGGACGCCTGCCTCACCGGCGTGGGTGGCACGGACGGCCGCCTAGCGTACTCCGGTCAGGTCTGCCCGGTCGGGGACCCGGTGGAGTGTATCTCGGAGCTCGAGGCCCTCAATACCATCTACGCCCTCAACACGTTCCTCACGTACCGTGACCGAGGCACGAGGTTGGAGGTGTTCTGCGACAATATGGGTACTGTCCAGGCACTCACGTCGGGGCGGGCACGCAACCGGGTCCTCGCCGAGTGCGCGCGCCAGGCCTGGATGGTACAGGCGAAATTACAGGTGGACCTCCTGTACACCCACATCCCGGGGGTCCTCAACTCGGTCGCGGACGCCCTCAGCCGGTCGCACCTCACCTCCAGAGACAATGCTAGAGCTGAACGTTACCTGTCATTTCATAATCTCATGACTGTTGTGCCTTGTAACCACGCCTCATTTGTGCCTGTCCTCCGGCTCTCCTGCAGATCCGGCGCTACGTTGTCTCCAGCAGAGGGCATCTGCGCGGCAAGCCGCGGCGCGTGCCCCCGGCACAGTCGCGAACCAGCGAAGCGCCGTATCGACCTACATCGCATTCTGCCGGAGGACGGGTACGGACCCGCAGCAGCCGTCGGTCAGCCTCGTCACGTCGTATCTGGAGTACGTCCGGGACCACGCCCCCTCGCCCGCGACCGTGGCCAACCACTTGTCGCACCTACGGTCGCACCTGCGCCTGTCCGGGGGCAACGTCGCGGCGACCGAGGACGCGAGAGTAAAGAGGGCCATCGACGCAATGAAGAGGGACAAGTCCTACACGCCGAACATCAAACCGCCCATCCCGATGCAGGCCCTCAGGAGCGTCCTCGGTGGACTAACGGCCACGCCCCTCGACCGGTCCACCAGAGCGGCCTGCCTGCTGATGTTCTTCGCGGCCCTGCGGCAGAGCGAGGTCGCCCCACCATCCGTCCGAGGATTCGATCCGGACAGGCACCTAACTCGCGGGGACGTGAAAGTCACGTCAACTCACGTCACCGTCAGGGTAAAAGCGGCAAAAAACCTCCAGTGTGTTGGAGAGGAGAAGCACGTGGCTCTCCAGCCCTCTCCCGACCGGAGGTCGTGCCCTATGCAAGCCGTGCGAGAGATGATCGCGGCCGTTCCCACGTCTAGCGACCGAGACCCGTTCCTGATGAACGCTGATCGGTCACCGATAACGACCAGGTCGCTGACGAGGGAATGGGACAGACTTACGGCTCTGGCGGGGATCCCGGCGAAAACGTACACGTTGCACAGCCTGAGAAAGGCCGCGGCCACTCAGGCCTTCCAGGCCGGGGTCCCCGAACTCTCCATCCAGAGATACGGGGGGTGGCGCTCGAACGCTCACAGGAGCTACATCCGAGTGTCGAGTGCCACTCAGGTTAACGACTCTCTGATAAAGTCAATTAACAAGTGACTCGAACCTTTTTCCCACCCTCCACGCCACTTTTTTCATGGATTTTTGGCGTTTTTATACACACTGTATATTCATATATACCATTATACTTTATACATGTATATCCATATGTATTATACTATTACATATCAACATATGTAATACATTATACCTTATCACGTATAACATATACCATATTACCATATTAGTATCATATCTACCAATATGTTATCATATAACATAACATATCTTCCATATGTATCTTGTTATCTTTAAGATATTACTATCACGTATTAATATCTTCTCTCTTCGCTCATAAAATTAAAATAAATTTTATTTGCCCAACCTCTGCTTTATACTTTTGTGTTGCGGGTAAAGGGGTAATGGGTAGCCCATGGCCGTAGGGTCAGGGGCGGTCATTGCTCCACCTAGCGCACTCCCTCTGTACTCGCGCTCCCTGCGCGCCCCCTCGTGCGAATCACGTGAACTATTAGGTCACGTGGTGAAGCACGCTCTCACACTCTCTCTCACTCTCTTCACGCGCTTCACTACGTTCAGACGCTCTCCAATTTTCTCCCACCCACCCTCTCCTATATCTTCCTACTCTCGTAGGGCGTTTTTATACACACTGTATATTCATATATACCATTATACTTTATACATGTATATCCATATGTATTATACTATTACATATCAACATATGTAATACATTATACCTTATCACGTATAACATATACCATATTACCATATATGTATCATATCTACCAATATGTTATCATATAACATAACATATCTTCCATATGTATCTTGTTATCTTTAAGATATTACTAACACGTATTAATATCTTCTCTCTTCGCTCATAAAATTAAAATAAATTTTATTTGCCCAACCTCTGCTTTATACTTTTGTGTTGCGGGTAAAGGGGTAATGAATCATTACATTCATGTGACACAAAGAACAAAGGTATATGGTTGATTTAAATATACCTACCTGACGAAAAGCCAATATCTGTCTCCTAAAAATGTATACTGGTACAGAGAGCTGTTTAAGGGGGAGCTATAATAATTCATAGGAGAAATAAACTCCTGTGGGGAAAAGTTTTATTTTATGTATAAATGGACAGAACATCTCCAGAACTGGATGCTAGAGGGACCCCATGGGACCATTTTGAGTAGTCACCATGAGAGGGCGTGACACGCGCGACCATGTTAAGCTTCATCAACTTGGGAAGGCAAGGTTCTTGGGATCGGCCTCTCTCTCCTCAGCCGCCAACGGGTGCAGACGTTTCACTGGGATATTCTTTTACTGGAGGATAAATTTGTGGATAAACGATTAAGCCAAACCCCGTCACTCATATATTATCATTCACTATTCTTCTATGCATATATTTATTTCCATATATTAAATAAATACATATCTCCCCAGTTTATATAACAGTAAAAAAGAACAAGAAGGATTGTAATAGGCTTGGCTAGTGTATAGTATCCATGTTCGTTTATTAAACAGTTTAAAAAAGGCGACTTCAGAATTAAAAACATAGTACACTGACAAGACATAACATTTTCCTACATAAAATGAGGAAGACATTACAGATAAGGAATTGAGTGAGGACACTTTGCCTGGTCTTACTCCAGACAGATTGACAGATTGACATTGGAGCTGAAGATGTACAACCTTACATTTTTGGCATGACAGTTAGAAATGTACAAAATATTTGTCTTACATGAGAGTTGAAAGTGTATATTTTACAGCACACAATGTAGGGCTAAACCAGACAATATTAGATTGAGATTTACACCTTTCTTTCAGATCAGCAAATAGGCCAAGTACACCCAGGAAGCGAAACATAATAATGGCCATATTCTGTTTACACCCCTGTGAGACCACCTCATGTCCTGGGGATGAGATTTAGATTTTTGATAAATTCAGACTTTTTGCCATTATTGACTTGGATCTGGAGAGCTTTCTTGAATTTCATACTCCATTGATATAGCGATAATTGATTATTGTAAAATAGGTGCTGTCTGTATGTTAAAACTTTGGATTGCTAGTTATGTAATTGTCAATATGGCCAGAGTTTGAAGGATAGAAATCACCAAGGATAATTCTTGGTCATACAGTCAGTCATGAACATGCTAATACCAGAACTAACAATGAGGCTACAGTGTGGATTGACAAGCTGTGGCTGTCCTACATGTCACAGCAGTTGTCTGGTCAGTTTATTCCTTGCATAGTAATTGCATTCCACTGACACTGTGTGAATATATAGAGCACATGCAGGTCAGTGAATAGACCATACAGTAGCTACTCTCTCCTCAGTAAGCAACCTCAACCAACCTTCACCATGAATGCTGTATGTGTGGTTATCTTCACTCTGGTGGCTGCAGCCTCTGCTCACTATAGCGGCTACCCATTTGTGCACAAAAACGAAGGAAAATATGGAGCTGCCTTCAATTACGCCAATTATGGCACAAAAGCTGCAGGTCCAGCACTTGGTGTCCCTCATGGTGTTGGAGTAGGCTATGGCTTCAATAACGAATACAACTATCGTGGATTTGGAGCCTACCCAGTTCATGTTGGAAATGGACAATTCTATTACCTTGGAAAATTCAATGGTGAATCAATTAGTCTTTTTAAAGTTTGAAGGATTGTAAAATTGTGGAGGTTATATTGGAAATGTAGATAGGTATCACTGCATACCTAATCGATGTTGTTTCATTTTACAGGTGACTGTGCACATGGATACAACTATGGGTTCTATTTCACTGGAGATGCTAACTCTTTCATTGTGTGTGATCATGGACGTGCTCATCGTTTCCAATGTCCTGCAGGCACCCAGAACAAGGATGTGAGCAAGTTCCAGGTCAACCATCCATACACCATGACCCAGCTGTGTGGAGTCAACACCATCCATTGAAGATAATATGATAAAATCATTTGTTGAATAAAATTCAGAACAAAGACATAGATCAGTCTCAATGCAATTGTACAAATCTTTTGTTTTATCAAGTGATATCAGTTACCTAGGGTTATAATGCACCAATGGACAAATCCGATTAGCAATTAACAAAGAACTGACCTGATAATTAGTCATATCATATAAATTATATAATTATTATAAATGCCTAGTCAGTCTGTTATCCATACTAACAGTGGGCTTTTACCTTGGCTGGTGCATTATGTAAGCAGCTTCCACAAATCATTACAGGCCTAAACTGGCCAAAACTGAAATTTCAATGCAGTTCTGACAATCTACAGATATCTATATGAATATCACCATATTCGATCCATTATGTATTACATGAGATAGTTAGATACCTGTTTGTATTTGCATAGGTCTTGCTTCAACCGTCCTCCTGACCATAAACACCGCCCATTCCATCACTATGTTATCGCTGTTGTGATTATTCTGTGTATCCTTCACAACCTTACATAAGGCATTTCTGCTCTCAAATATCAGGAAATCTTTTGATATAAACACAGCCACAATCTTGTATAAAGCCATAGTGCTTCCATATATCAATTACGCAGATATAACCTACAGTTGCATGCCTATTCATAAACTATGTAAATTAAAGTCTATTCAGAATCGCTGTCTACGGACCTGATTGCGACAGTACGGTAACACAACAGATTGTACTTCATCAACTCACTAAAATGCCCAATTTGCAGGCACGCAGACTTGCACACTTGAGAAATTATATGTTTAGCTAAAAGGGACAATGTTGAAATGCTGCTAAATGAAGGGGGTAATGTGACGAGACAATTTGATGGGCTTGTCTTCAAAATAACAAGGCCAAACATAGAGCATTACAAACGTAGCTTAATATACCGAGGCTCACTGGATTGGAACCTATTTGCACCGGCGTTTCGGAACAGGGGCAATAAAAAATCGTTCCAGTTTGCCCAATGGAAATGGGCTCTAAGCAAAAATTGGCCTAACTGAACAATGATTAACGATATACTTTTGTATGCTCATCTCACCTCTTGTGCTCTCGAACGATCTTATTACTCAACTTACAACTACTGAGGCCAGAAACACAACGCTTTATTACTTTTCTTTTTCTTTAATTACTATTGAATGTTTTATACAACAACATTGCCAGCAACAGCTGAGAAACCTTGGATAGCTCATACCTATCCATGGTTTTTATGAAATCACCCCTATACCAAACCTGCATGCAGCGAAATTATGCTGCGCAGACATCTTTCTTGACAAAAGAACTCTATTACCTTTGTTTATCATTGTTTTGCTTATTGACGACAAGCACATATAAGGTGAACTAATTAAAAATTTCTGGGAGTGGGAGTGCGTTCGTAACGGTTGAATAACCGATGTACTAATTCAGTATAAATGAAGTCTTTAAAAAACCTTATTTCTCTCTGACTCTGTTCCTTGTATCACACCTTGTTTAGGTGCACTACTCATCTTCTGATCTCATCCCAGTCATCTAGATGCACTATTACTTTCTGATCCTCTCCTACACATCAGACTCAAGACTACCGTGTAGGTATCCTATTACTGCTCTTCGAATATCTCATGCATGTTACACTTCTATCATCTAGGTGAACTAGTACTACGGACAGAGGTTAATAGTAAGAGAGGTTGATGGGAGTGTCGTGTATAGGAGGGTTTAAGAGGGTAATAATCCAGGAGGGTGATTGAAGTGTCATGTAGCGGAGGTGGGCTGGTATTAATGCTACAAGTGGGTCATGGAATAGCCTGTATAGAAGCAGGTCAGAGGGTAATTATACAGGTTGTTGATTTGAGTGTCGGGTATTGCAGTTGGCAAGTCAGTAGTTATATAGAATAACCTTACCAAGGTCCTACTTGATACAAGACAAGATGAGGCTTGAAGGTATTTACGACACGAGGCCTCTCTTAAAATATTTATTACAGGTAATGGACTATATTGAAACGACTGGTGTTATGACTCCTTTTGGAGATATAAGGGTTTAATAAATTTGTTCCCACACTGCCTCCAGGTGAGCATCGTATTATATGGAACAGGGCCTTAATAAACCAGTTTCAGACATGTTTCTTTAGAAATATATCAAGTAACGTAACTTTATCTACCACTTTGGGCTTATGATAATTCATTCTTATATGCCCAGGTAGGTTCAAAGGTGAGAGTTCTAGGTTTTTCTTGTTTATAATGAGACCAAAGAATTTACTAATGTTTGACAGAATAGACACTAATGTATTTACAGACCCTTGGTTTCGACAAAGACTGATGTTGTCTAGAAACACCACTTCTAGTCCTAACCCAATTTCTTATTTTAGATTTCCTAGATATGTTCCACCTGACATTTGTGACAGTCTGACAGTTGTGATTAATCTAGGCGTGATTTATTCAACATTATTCACCTTTTTGAAGAACATAAATAAAGGATTCTAAAAGGATTCTTTCAAAATATTGCAAAAAGGCTTTTAGATTTATACTCTTATGAACAGTTGTCAGGAAGACCTGAGGCTCTTTTCTTGTTAGAGGTTCATCACTCACATCCTTTTCCAAAACACTTAGTTTAAGAAGTTAGGAAGGCAGAGGACTGGATTATTTAGATCTTCATCTACCCTCTAACTGAGGCCCATTAGAGGGGGTAAAGTGGAAAAACACACTGTACGATTCCGTACAATCACAGCATGATACCAGTAAGGGCACCCCTCTCATAAGATCTCACATCCTCTAAGTGGTATTCTGTATCCCAGTCCAAATAAAGCCACCAGGGAGCCAAGTACACAGTATTCCCAATAGGTGGCATCATTGAGATTATAGGAATCTTTGGGTTGCATTTATATACGTGTTTGGCACGGGAGGCAGGCCAGTGGATTCTCAAGGCTCAAAGCCTAGTTTTTTTTAAAGAACTCCTCTCAAATAGAGCTTAGAGAATCTTGTAAAGAATGCCACTTAGAGTGTGAGATCTTATGAGAGGATGCACCGGGGTTGCTGGGATTTAGTCCTAAGCAATTCTGTCCATACTGCACAATATCATTACAATATTCTACCCCACGGACTGTGTTAGAAGTCTAGTCATTGGTCAACTTGGGAGAATTAATTGGCAAAGGAGAGTATTTGACCACTTATCTGTGTGTGGCACCACCAATAGCTCCTCACCCAGTGATTAGATATGCTAATTACAGGCCAATATCGGTATGCACCATGGGGGTATTTCTTAAACTCTGTTGTTGCCGCCAATGGAAAGGGACATGTTCCTTAATTCATCGGTCACCTTTTCGGAACATCCGACTGCAATTTATCGGCGACAAAGGTACATGTCCCAGGGGGGGGGGGGGGTGTGCAAATTTCTGGAGGTGTATGCCACACTGAACGACTATTTCGAGGCACTGCCTGAGCTTAGATTATTCTTTTATCAGCAGTAATGGAACGTTCATGTTTCGAAATTGTACAGTGTGTTATGGCCTTATTGTGAATAGTCTTTAACAGCGTTCCCCTTAACAGAGAGTCTTCGTTGGTAGTGCTGATCGACTTCTCATTACGGCAGTTGAAAGGCTTTACTAGGGGTATAATTGGTGGCAACAAATAATTGAAACGGGACAGGCCTTCTCTCCCCAAAACTTACTAAGAACTTTCTGAACAGATAACTTTGCAGCTGCATATATGCAGCTGCGAAGTTATCCGTTCAGAAAGTTTCCCACGAGATGGTGCGAAGATCATGTTAGAACATTAAAGTATGCAGTAGTCATGTATTACAAACAGCTCTAACTAGGTTCTTGCAAAATCTTTCGGGATTTCCTTCACATTTTCTCTCCAAGACCTGGATTTTTATTGTTACTCACCTTGCTAAAATTTCTCTTTTTAGTGTGGCTAATTATGACGTCAATTGCATCGTCCGTGTAAGCTCAAAGCTAACACATTTATTTATATCTAACGGACTCATATAACCTGAAACGTATTTATTTGTACTTTGATCTGCATAAAGTCACTGAAATCTCTCCTCAGGCATATAGTGAGGAGGCCACCAGTAAATGAATAAGAATCGGCCACCAAAACAGTATCAGTAAGTAAATTTTACAGCAGAGTGGTCAGAAATAAACAAAATAAATGTCTGAATACCTGTCTAAAATATGGGTACGGACAATATATTTACAGTTTTCCACATATCAATTTCAAACTTAAAAAGCTGCCTGGAGATGAGTTTAGATACTTGCTATTAGACAAATCATCTAAGTGTTTTCAATATCCGTATTTTAAACCTAGATTGTTTCCCACCTTTTTATTTTCATGAATAACACTTTATACAAAGAGCATTGCAAATTTGCTATACATTCATATTTAGTTGCATTCATATATCACCTGTTCTGCTGTTATGAACGTATCCTGTTATTCTCTTTGTTATCCATCCAACAAATAAAAATAATCTGAATAAATAGATACAGAGGATGTTAATCTACGAACTAAATAGCAAAAGTTCATTTCAATCTACAAACATTTCTTTATTTCACATTAGGGTACACCACAATATATCGATGATATTCATAACACATTAATACTCATGCACCGCTACTGAACATTTCGACACATGATACTTGCATCAGATTTGATATTTGATAATTGGTTCATCAATCATATCAGTGAATATCATTATGTACATCAATCACGACACACAGCAGTTGAAAACGCATCCGAGCCTTTCCCAAAGATGACTTAAAGTAACATATTTTTGTTCACCACGGCACGGTACACAAAATTGTAGACCTATCGTATACATGTCCTTTAGAAGGATATATAATTTAATCATTTACTCGTAAACGCCAGTATCATTGTACCTCAGCTTCATCTGATGAAGTCACTTCAAAATATTTAACTCATGACGAAAAGTCAATTCAGGATGTCTATTATGGGGGTCTGGATGGTCTTATCAATATACCAAGTAATTTTCGTATCTTTAAATCATAGTCGCTGTGCATGTTGGAAAAGCATTTCCTTTCACACTTTATATTCTTGTTTGCACTTTATATATACTGACGTACATATTTGTGATTGATGAAAGTACAATATTTTTTATCTATACTTTATACGGGTGTACTTTGGTTACGGCAGTGCTGAAAATATTGCTATGACATTTCATAATATCATATCAGTTACCACAGAGTTAACCATGGTCTTATTCAAACGTTTTACTGAAGCACATCAGGTTTCACCATAAGCAATGTTATCAGTCACATTTTATACTTGTGTATAACACTTTGTCATCAGAGTCCTTCGCAGGTTTCACTCTGGTACCCGGTCGAGGTTTGAGGTCTTCAAGGCTGGCATAATGCAAGGTATTTCCAGGCTTGGAATCCTATCAAAGCAGAAACAGTATCACTTTCATTTAAATGTGTGTTTTAATTTTTTCGTTCCGTCGCCGGCCATGATGGCGTCCTGGTTGGACATTTTTTTCTATCACTTTCATTAAAATTTCTCATTGTTGTTGATTTTACAGTAGATTGGTTCATGCACTCGTTCTAATTTATGTTAACCAATGGGACGAGTCCTGACATGATGCTAGAGCCTTTTTGGTGTCACCCAGCCAATGAAGACCAACCAATATAGGAGAGGGTTCACCTGAGGTAATTTGACCATAAAGGCATTTACTTTGAGGTTGCTGATCACAAGTATGATGTGAATCTGAATGAGACAATTTTTATGTGAATTCGAAATCAGGGATACTTAAAGCATTATCTCCCATCCATCTCCCCCAAGGAAAGTATCTATAATTCAAGTGTTCATGGGGAAATCCCGAAATGTAATCTTCCTTTTTTTTCTCTCTCCAATTTTTCCCGTCTGACCTAATGGCATACATGGGTTATGCATTCCAAACTGTAGAACCATTTTCTGAGATCAATAGGAACATAAAGATAAGGAAAGCATTGTCAAGTTCCCGTTCGTATCAATGAAACTAATTTGTTAGAGTCAGAACATCTCATTTGTGACGATCATAAGGATAATATATAGGTAGCTGCTATATATTGTGGGGTGAATCGGAAAATGAAAGGCCCGAACAAAGTGACACATACAATATCCATATCTATACATCTTTACTAGTTCCATTTTGTGTATTAACTGCGGTCATCACCACTGGCTGAAGAGTCGAGGTTATTGATTCTCGAGTCACTTACCACGGAAGCCGTGTCTTCTGGAGTGTCAGGCAGGACATCTGGTTGGTTTTGCTCACTCCGGCTGTGCGTCTCCTTATCCGCCCACAGTGATGGCGTCGTTGTCTTCGGCCGGCTAGTCACATGGTCCACGAAGCCCTGGAAAAGCTCTGGGCAAAAGACAAGCAATTTATCTATATATTGCTACACAGACTGAATACATGGTCCTACATTTCTATCAGTAAGGCTATTGAAATGGCAAATACTCATACACAAAATTAAAATGCCTTTCGAGTTTAAACTCATCCTTTCTGCTGTACTGTTATAGATTAATGTTGCAGTCTCCAGATTTTGATACTTCATCTGAATGAAATCTGCTTCATATTAGTTCTTGTCGAGTTGATTCGGACTATTACTAAATAAGAGAATACATCCAGCGAGAGAAATGATCTAATCGGACATATTGCTCGGCTCAAGGGAATGGGATTCTTTTACAACCAGCAGTCTAAAGATACTTAGGAGAAACCAAATGAGAGTTAGTCGTGTTGTTGTTTATTGCATGACGGCAATGTCGTGTTTACTGCGCGAAGTGAAGCCGAGTGCAGTGATACGTGACATTGCCGGAGCGCAATAAACAACATGACTAACTCGAGTTTGGTTTAGAATTCATCCTACCCGTAACAATAAATAAGAAATAACATAAAACTCACCGATAATCAGTGATAATCATTGGTCGCTTTGCAAATGACGTCATTTGACAACTGTATCCCACTAGAGCGATAAATTTCATTTTCCTGCACCGTAGACTAAATACAGTCCGCTAATGTTAAGCCTATGGAGTTTTTTATTAGGGGTAGGATAAAGTGAGCTATAGATATTTCTTAGATTATTGCATATCGAGAGGACAACATATATACCAGAATGTGTGTTCAACTGGCAGATACAAAAGACTGCCAGGTAAAATATAATAATGTTATATCTGATACGCTGATATTTTGTTAGGACATACTACATCTCTGTAGACACTACATCTTTACGGTTTACTAAAGGAAAACAATGTCGATAACATTCACAGAGGTGTTAATTATGTGCATATACATGTATTTTATATAAAGGTTTCTAGTTATTTTACCTTTATGTCATGTCTATGTGTTGCTGTTGTGCAATCGATATCAAACACAGTTCCATGTTTGTTCAATGACTGAAATACAATTCCTTTTTAAAAGAAAACTGTTTATTGCATTATCATAAATGACATATTTTATTATTCAAAGACCTGAAATGTAGACAACCTACCTTTTATCTGTTTACGTTTGCAACATCCGACAACAATGATTATGAATACAAGTACTCCAACCCCGATGGCGACGTAGATCAAAACCATTGAGTCAGACTTGCAGACAGCATCTATCAACGAGGAAATTGAATATTCATGCTAAAGAGGAAATTGTAGGAACAATACCATATTAAAAACAATTGAAGCGAAAGTAAGAAACTTCTTCCTCTAAACATTGACTACTTTGAGAGTTCCCATACATTGTGAAGAATCTGATTGTCTCTATTATTAATCTACACGCGGCGCGAAATGAAGAAATAATAGGTGAATGTTGGGAAAATACAATTTATTTGTTGTGATAAAATCTCATAAGACAATTGAAGTAATTGTGTTTTTGATATATCACTATAACTGGAAATTCCGATAGAACTGAATGGTAACTAATAGGATATATTTCTATGCAAAACAGAACTATATATCCACAGTACCTGTAAGACTGCCATTCCGTGCCAAGGTGATTTCAAATGTCTTGGGCCTTCTTAGTTTGTTGATGATGTTTTCTGCTTTACACTGGTACACGCCGAGATGAACATTGCTCACTTCTGGTATGATCAGGTACTCCCCTTTAACGATGACGTCGCTGGGAGGGTTCTCTCCGCACAATGTCCAAGTGAATGCTGCTGGGGGATTGCTGCATACATCACAGTGTAGGGTCTGGTTGTACTTCTGATCCTCATATAAGAGAAACGTGTGTTGTGTTCGCCGGTTCCAAAAGGCTGGATCTAATTCAAGAAGAAGTACCGGCCATTGTATTTAATTGTAAATTAATTTTAATTCTGAATTGGACTGTCAGACCTTATACTCTCAAGTGACGTCACGACACGTGACCTTCTACCTGTTCGCTCTCTGCTTTTGCAGCTCATGGACGTACATTCTCTTTTTACCCACCCAAACACTACCCCTGGTTTCTTATGTACTCAATGTGTATTACCATTGTACACTTTCTTATTACCAAATTTAACCGCCTTTTAATGTATTACATTTTATGTCATAACCCTACTTAAACATATATTTTCTATCACATCGCATGGATATTATGTATTACATATTATGTAAGGCCAATTAGGTCATTGTTTGCCATTTGTCATTGTCAAACTCTTTCGTTCTCAAAACTATTTTTGTAATTTTAACTGGCAGTCCAGCCATGTCATAATTAAGAGGAAATGTACTAAAGATAACATATGATGATGACCTATTATTGATAAAGTACCCATGCAGACCTCAATAACCAACATTCTGTAGATAATAATGGTCAACAATTGTTATTAAAATATAGATGTAGATTACGTAGAGTCTAGTCCGCGGAGAATACGATTGCTATTCATATGAAACCCGTTTATATTGTATTTATCATTCAATATTGCAAATTTGAACTATCAAAGGAAAGACAAAATGGTCGCCGATCTTCTGTATGATTTAGAAATGAGTATGCATGTCCATAAGCAGATAAATGCAAAACGTCTGAGGATGATCTGCTTTAATATGTAAAATTAAAAGAACTAGATGTAACTGATTGATGGCATGATAATAGTAAGATTTCCAATATATAGATGTATCAGATGTACCTAATGAACTTGGTTTACAGGAGCTGGTGTTCAGTATACAAGATAATGGCTTGGAGGCAATTGGCCTTTTAGCTGGAAAAGAAAATATTGGTACTTACACTTTGCTTCAAACTTAATTTGTTCAAAGACCTCAGACCTTTCCTTTTCAGTAACCTTTAACACATAACTGTGGCTGATTGTTTCATCACAAGATTCTCTCCACTTTGGATTTATTTCCCATCTGACAGAAAACAATTTGGCCTTTCTCTGCCCGAGTGCAAAATATCCAGAGACTTCAGATGACGACATTTTGAATGTGATCAGTGCATTTTCGGGATTTGGCTGGATGGTTGCGTTGCCAACATCATTTCCAGATACAGTAATGTCAAGTCCATAATCATCAGCTGTCGGGTTGATGATTTGCTGTTGTGATTCTATCCGTAAAGGACCTGAAATAAAAAGAAGATGCAAACATATATAGATATATTAGATGAAAAGTGAGAGTAAAACCCTTTGTTAGCCTGGTGGGATCGTAGCGGTGGAAGACCCTCTCGTACTGATCAGGTACCTGTTTCACTAGTTTCGTGACAAAAGTATTAGACAGACATGAAAAGCGGCACTAACAGTGCAAGCAAGAACGGACAAAATGTCTAATTCTTATGAAACCAGACCGTCTTTGGGGTCTGTCTAAGAGTGTCTTGTCCTAAGGGCAGCTACTTGTGTTTTCACGAAACTAGTCAACCCCAATCTGTCTGTATGGTGTCACAGACATGTCACGAAACTAGTAAAACAGGTCTCTGATAAGATTTAGTTCAATACAGCAGGATATAGCAAGGTACTGCGAGGCACTGCCCGATCCTGCCAGGCAAAATAGATCGTGCTGGGAGTTTATTCACTTCCATCCCAGGGAACACATTCTCAATTGGTTGTAAAGCTCTACAGGTCGGCAATAAACCAGAATGATGACGTTACAATGAAGCAAAATATGATACACTATGCATTATAGAGGCTAAGCGTAGCTTGATTTCCATTATACCATTCAAAAATAGGCTTTGTATAACTATTTATTTCAAATAGAAATCATGCTTGCAATATAAATCTACTACATAAAGAAGAAATCTAATTTAAGGTAAAAGAAATCAGATCATTATGATATTAGGTTATCATGTAATTCTTTGGTGAGTATCTAGAGTTATTCTAAAATGAAAATAATCTTTAATATCATGATTCATGATCACTTGGCCGTAAGTATTTACAACTGTATTATTGCGAAAGATACAACATAAAAAAGCCCATATATTTTCGTATTTCTGATATACAACAGAATGATAAGGATAACTCTAATGGTTGTTAAAAGAAACTGAGAAAATACAAATAGAAGATGGCCAGCTCTGCAATTCCCTAGACTTTGTTTGGTTACAATTACCAAGGTCTATATTTAACATATATTTATGGGCATAGTGAAAACAGAAAGAATCATTGAATAAATAACCATTTTCTATACTGATAATTCACATATACATGTACATACTCACAGCAGACAAGGAGAGTGTAGTTTGCATCTTTAGTCTGTCGGGATCCGCCGGCCTCATCCCACCAGGCCTGGCACCTATATGTACCATCAGCATATATTTCTTCATTCTTAATAAGGTCTGTGTAGTATTCACTATTATATTTATTCCATTTTATATTCTGGTTGGGGATCTCTCTGATGGTTCGTCCAGCAATGCTGAGTTTTAGGCTTGTGTATGTTGGCTCAGAGCCTGTACTGAAGCGACATTTAAGCTCTGCTGTTCCCCCGCGATTCACAGTAGTTGGTGAACTGGACAGATAGATGTTACCGTATCCTGAAAGGTGGAATAAACCTCTTAGATTTAATGACATTTCTGTAGTCCCTTCACCCTTGCAAAACTTGTGTTCCCTGCATTGCCCTTAGGCAAATGCCGCATGCTATGGGACATGAAATAAGTATAATAATAAGAGCAAAAACTCTAGCATCAAAACAGAACATGCAAAGATATGTAATCTTGCAAAATCACGAGGCGTAGCTATGCACTTCTTTCACCTAACGAAATTTTGTTCTAACCTCGGAGTCTTTCTACGGACCCCAGCGGAACGAAAGAATTGAAAATCATGCAAAGATACGTAAGTTCTCTGCATAAAAATGAATGGTGCAGTTTTGTTACAATCATGATTTTCTTTTGTTTAGATTATCGTTGTATCATGGGAGACTTTATTTCTAATGAAGTGAACCACTGTGCGCTGCACGTTACATATAGAAATCATATGTAATGATAAGAAATAACCTTATTCATAATAACTGATCAGTTTAGACAAGCGTATTAAGTATGATATACAAAGGAAATAATATGGTGAATATGAACCCCTGAACGGTAAAACCATAGGGTTCATAATATCAAGAGACGTCACGAGTTTGAGTCTGAGTTTATTTATGTCACGCATTTGTTGGCTCCGTAATTTCACGAGTCGAAGATGAGTGACATTACAGAGACAACAAAATGCCTGATAATAGTAAACTCAAACTCAAACGAGTGGCATCTAGATTTTATCCTACCCCGTTTCCACTTTTTTCAGTATTGGAAGTAGTGACATAAATATCACTTTATGTCACACCCGTGACATAAACAAATCCCAATGTTAAGCCTATGGCGTTTTTATTAGGGGTAGGATAATAGTTTATCTAATTGGTAAGGCTTTGTTATGAACAGCAGGAGTTAGTCCAGTCCATTTAGGCCTGCATTGCGTGCCAGTATCCAGTGACTAGGAAGACAGGTCGGAGCGGAAAGGGGATCGGTGTCTTACCCGGTGTTTACCTTAGACGATTAAAACTTGACGACTGTAGATCATCTATAGGCATCGTAACCATATTGGGGACTAAAAACTAGTTATTTTTGACTTGCTATACAAAAGTATTCATAACTTAGGCTGTAAAGAAGATACACATTTACAAAAGGTACCATTTTAAACCAGAGATTATGGGCCTTATCGTCATATATATTTTGGATCTATTGAGATGATTTATCTGTTTTCATTTTTGACATATTTTCTCTGAAATCATGCTAAAAGTTGGGCAAAATGTTTGACTTCTAGAATATGAGTGAAGATTCCATAGAATTCCATATGGAAGCAACATCAAAGCCCAGTTTATTCAAGTAGAGATTCCTTTGGGGATCATTGTGATATCTTAACTTTTATTGTACTCATAGTGGAAGTCAAAATGGACTCTTTTGTTATCAAACTAGAAAAGTAGCAAAAAGCCCCTTTTTGTGATATCTGTTAAAGCATTGTCGTGGTAGGTAGAAAATGGAGAAGTAAGGCTTTGTTGGAAATGATGCAATATTTCTACATCATAAATAATTTCAGACAGTTTTTTTCCTTTAGTTATTAATTACAAACAAATGCTTACTTAAACTAATTAGATAAACAGCACAAGTCAATCTATAAGAATTTTTAGGGAAACACTATTTGAATCCGGATCCCACCTTAGTCCCTAATATAGCAAATAGTCGTCAGGTAGTGCCCGATCACGCAATATCGGCCGCAATGGACATCAGCCCAAAGATTTCCTCAAGCGTTTAAACTTTTTATATGTACGGATGTCTAGCCACTGACAGCTGCAAGGATCGCCGCTTATCATCGTTGAGTGTAAACGCCGGGTCTTATCCCTCCATTAGTTTTGTCTTTAGAGTTCAATGGAATTAGTCAACATTTCAAATCATAGTGTTAGAATCCATCTGTTAGTCCATAGAGTATCGGAGATAGTAATCATTTCCAAAATGCTAGCCAACCGATATATCTGTGCTCAAAATGGCAATACTATTACACCTGAAATTCTACTACTTCACCTTCTACATAGGTATCAAAGTAGAGATTCGACAATCTATACTAGTTTTGTTTATCACGTTTTCGTTCTTAGTGTATACTTACACGTATCAAAGTAGAGATTCGACAATCTAGGCTAGTTTTGTTTATCACGTTTTCGTTCTTAGTGTATACTTAGACGGCAGCCTCTAGATAATGAGACTTAATTAAAGCAAGCGTTTTTTAGGGAAACACTACCGTCAGTAAATTCAAATATGTAGGATTTCGGTACTAATTACATTTCCAAAGGTATGGAATGAACAGTACTTAAAATGTTTATTTACAACGTCGGTGATACATCTAGTCGGATCCCCACTCAGTCCGCCGGGTGTACTCTGACATACAAATGCCCGTCATGTAAAATAATACACGAAACCTGCCCCTTTCCTCTACATCATAAAGACTATCAATTCTCGGTTCGACAAAGGTACATAGTTATATTGGTTTGGAAATTAGATACAGAAAGGGAATAGCTTTAATGTGAATAGATAACTCTATACCCACCGTAAACTAGGAATCACGTTTACACATGAACTGATATGGTATCATTTAACACGCTACCCGTTAAAACTATCGCTATGATACCAGATCATCATAACTATATGGAACAGCAAATCGGGTGGGCTGTCTACGCTAGACACTTATGCTAGAGCAATAAAGGTTACCTGCACTAAAAGGCACATCCAGTAGTAGTAAAACCAGTGTTGTGTGGATGGATGCCGCCATTATTCCCGCGCGGCGTATCCTGCACTGATTTCAGCAGGTCGTGGTTCACTTTGTATGTAGGTTTGAGGATATGCATGGACGACATTCGATAGCCGTGTTGCCATTGGCGAGCAGAAAATACCAATGATTATTTTGAGTGATTAAAGAAAACCCACCAAAACACACGTCTAAGTCAAGCGCTGTCCTGTTTTCACTAACCTTCTTTTTTTTTGTTTCAGTAGATTTATCAGTTTCCAACAACAGACTTTTAAACCTTTTTCTCAGATATCTGCAAGTAGACGCAGAAAAATGAAAAAAAAAAGATCTGGGATATATCTATGCTACGATATTTGGCGTCTTTATAATCTGACACCGATGGCTGCACTATTCACCACAATGTGGGAGGAACCAAACAGTGTCCTAACCACAGCTCATACGACTCATGCACACCTTTACAGTTTTGCTCTGTAAATGAAATAAAATAATGTAGTATTGCTTTATAGAAGAAATGAGGAAGCTTTGATTGGAATATAAAAGGACATATACTGAGCATATGCTGAAAACTGTTCTTTGACTCTTGTGTACTATTGGAGACATGATTATCTGTTCCTTGTATTTATTGGGAAATGAAATGAATATATTCATCTCGAATATTCGTTTTGTCATACTGGTACATACGCATCAGGAAGTTAGTATAACGACCTAGTATCAAAGTAACCTCTCACATCTTGTTTGGAGTCATTTGATATGTCCCACAGGATATGGATTCTAGACTTAGTCCTTCCGAAGTAACATCATACATTAGCTGCCTTCACGATATAAACAGTACTGACTAAACACTTCAATTATATACTGTATATATATATCAGTGGCATACTTTTAGACTCCAGTCTAAGTATTTGTTTACCTTAATCTCGAGGTTCACGGATGTCCTGCTGATTTCATCTCATCCAAACTCTCTACATTATGCTAGTCTTCCCGGCAGAATCAGGAAACGTCCAGCCATATCACAGTTACAACAACCTTGAATCAAAAGGAATGATTTTATAACGCTCAATGCCCTCACTGAAAGTTATATATGTTGAGTATGTATATCTGTATTCCTAATGATTTCCTCAGCACCAGCTTCTTTTCTACTTAATTCTTTTTATCAAGGACATTCGTAATGACGTCTAATTTTCATATGATTTAGAATAACGCTTTCCCACACAGAAAGTCAATAACGGATAACTAAAAAAGAGTCTTGGGACCAAACATTAGGAAAATTGGTCATTGAAAAATGTAAAAGAAAAATCCTTATGTCTGAAGTGTTGAGGGCAAATTCATAATTTGGTAGACATGTAAACAGCGTGACTATTGGTATGTGACTGGATCTGATGCGGACCACTCAGGGTCTAGACTCTAGTACAGTCTGTTGTCACCAGGGCCAGGGCGCACAGGCTCAAACTAAGGAATTGGAGACCCCTAACATTATTGCCCACCCTGTCAAAAATCTTGGAAAGGATTGTGCACCAACTACTCTATACAGAGCTTGAGGGACGTAACTTATTAGTTGACAGTCAGTTCTGCTTTCGTACAGTTTTGGACAAGGGATGCTATTTCTAAATCCACAAATTTAAGATTTATATGAAAGTCAAAATAGTAGTAACATGACAGCGGTATGTTATGTCAATCTAAAGAAAATATTTGACTTGATTCCTCACGATATGCGCTTAGCCAATATACAAGAGAGTGTAGCCTTGCCACAAAACCTACATAGTTGGATAGAAGATTACTTAAAAGATAAGAATCTAAGGGTAACCACCAAAAGTATATATATTCAGATACAGCGGACATTGATTGCGCCGTCCCCCAGGGGTTAGTATTAGATCGGCTACTTTTCAGGATTTGCATGAAAAACTAAGTATTAGACTTGTAGAAGCGAGACATAGTTGCAACTGCTGACTCTTATGTATAAGCAATCATTAAACACTAATTAGTGGAAAATCTACCAGGAGTAGAACTGTCTTGTGTTTAAAAAACTGATTATATGCTCTTCTACTCTAGGAGACTCTTTGTTATCTAGATAACTAGATTGGCTGCCACCTCTGTCTCCACTCTTTTCAGATTAAGAGGTTGTTCCGGTTAAATAACATACAATGTCTGAGGTGTGTACCTCAAACCAGGTATTTTTGCTCTGTGTTTGTTCTAAAAGCAGCACTGTTGACTGTGAACTATTCATAGCATTACAAATTGACAATAAAGTGCAGAATTATAGGCCCTATTGAGGTATCCCATAATTCAGTCTATTTACAAGTTCCGGCGTTCGCTGGTTGCTGACATCGTATGGTGGTAGACCCCAACCGTAACCCACAATTTTTACAGTTTAACAGTTTTCATAAATATTCAAATTGGAAATCCGATGTCAGAAATGGAAATTTCAGCTATTTCTACATAAAAATCCGAAATTATATTCAAGTTCTCCAAATATAAATGGGAAAACTATGATTCATGTGGTCGTGGTGTGCCCAGCCATTCGCAAGCGGAACTTGTATTTACCCCGGGCGATAATAGGGAGTTTAGTAATCGCTGGAGAGCGTATAGTAATTCAATTGAAAATACACATAACCGTGCGGATACTCTACATACTATTTTACAATTGCATGTAAGAACGCCCTAACGGGTGAATGTAAAATGCCCTCATGAGTTAAAAAAAAAAAGAACATGGAAGAATGACTTTAAGAGTACAAACTGACACACTCTCTAATAAATACGAAAGGGAGAGCAATAGACCCTTACAGCTATAGGGGTAGACTGGCGTCAGTCCCTGTGTCCTATCCATCTTTCCCTACCTGCCTACCACCACCGCAGTCATTCCTTACCCCTCCACCTGTAGGCACTCCCCTCTGCCTAGGTGATTCCTGAGCCTGTTAGAGGAACCATACCTATTGCAATGTACCCCATGCTGCTTGCCTTTAATCATGCTTCGATCATTCGATGAAACATCACAATAAAAGACTTGAGCATGTCTACTATAGTGGGTCAAGGTGACCATAGATTTAACCCGACCAGAGCTAACGTAGTGTAGCTCTGGCGGCCAGTGTACCAGATTACCAGCAGTTTGGAATTTGTCATCGGGCTTGTTTGTGGCTGAAAGTTAAGCTGTATTTCTTTCTTTGTGTTTTACAGAGAAGGAAACAACTTTAGCTTCTGGTGGTGGTATTCCTTTAAGTTTCACGTGCTCACACGCCCATGATATCTCCCCAGGTGTTTGATGGGAATGTTTTCCTTTCCTTTTCTGCACGGGATTCACACGTATCTGGTTGTTTTTTTTTGTAGGGGGAAGGTTGTTTTTGGAAAATCATAGGAGAACCCATGAACAATTAACCCTATTTTTCGAGGTACGTTAATTGAGGTGGGTATTTATGCAACACAAACATGCTTATAGATCTACATCTGGGAGGTCATGCTGAAAACATGCAACTCTAGATCTTTTATGCAACGCTTATTGATGATCGTGACTTTTAGGAGTAACATTTATGCACTTGGTATTCCTACTTAAGTCGACTTACCTTCGCTATCCATTCCTTACTATAACTTGTTCTCCTCTATGCAATGCAAATGGCTCTGATCAACATTGGTTTATTGCAATTCATCATTGCGTATTTATACTTCCAATCGTTCTTGAAGATTTGTAAAATTGATCTCAGTAGACTTTCCCAGGACGGAAGGAGACAGCCACAACCACAAGTTTGAACGAATGTATCTCTGCTATCTCTGGAATACGTATGAGACTAGATCTAGGTTGTGCATACATGTATATGGACACTGTCAACTGTGAAGGAAATGAATGGTCGTAAGAGATACTGCACAAAAACCACCGTTTTATTCACATATATACGCTATCACGGAAGTGCATGTATTGGCTAAATATTGACTTGTAGCCCCCTTCTCTCTATTCAGTGGTCGCATGTGGTAGGAGAAAGACTCACACTTCAAGATACGCCACGTTTTCCCATAAATATTGACTTGTTCTCATTTATATACGCCCAGGATTTATATACGACAGGCGCTTCTTGGCTGTATTTCACACCCGGCGTATATGAGAGAAAATACCCTCTGCCCCGGCCCCTCCCGCCCCTTTGTGTTGGTAGAAGTATAGGTGTCCTCAGTAGGAAGCCCTCCGACCCCCCACCCCCCGCCACCTCCCCCGCCCGCTCTCAGTGAAGCCCTGTTCAAAGGACGCTTATATATACGCCCACAGATGAGGTGTATACACATGCATTAGGAACTTGTTCTGCATGCCTTAATCATATCCAGGCCTTGCACCTATTCCCTTTACAAACTGGGTCCCTCACCCAATACCCTTCGATACAGTTTCACAGAACCGCTCAGGTTACACACACTTGATTCTCGATCCTCCCTACTTCGCCATGAACTCCACGGACATGACGTGAGTTAGACCTATCTAAGTGCACATACCGCACCATCTATATTTGCCTCCTACCCCTCCCTATATTCCACATCTCAAAACCCACATGTGCCCTAGCACTCTTAACTAACAACCTGTGACACATCTCAAATCTATGCACCTACAATTGTAAACTTCTAGACATGCTGCCCTCAGCAATCCACCTCTTATCTCCTGACACCTTCCTAATGACCACGCCACACTCGCACTCAGCCCTAACGTGTAACAAAGCTAACACTCTAGTGCAAACTGCAGTACACAGTCCCTCTTACGCCATTGTATAGATACTGTGTGGATGCACCCTATCTGTAAATAATTGGCTTTCTGTATCATCCTCCTCCTCCTGCCACACACATCCAACAAGCTACATGTTCTTACACACCCTCAACCTATCCGTAATTTCTTTCTTCCAGCCACTTCCGCCGTCCTTCAAAGGAGACTCCCTTCTGACCTTTTCCCCACAAGTTCATATACCTCTAATTCACAAGGCACAATCAGACGCAATGCCCTGAGTCCCTCTCTCAAAGCCTGTCAGATCTGAAGACCCTCACTCATGCTCTCACTTCTGAAGACAACTCCAGCTACACGCTACACTCTATTTCTAAACTATGGATACTAAACTACTACGTCCTACCATTTCCCACCCGCTCTTAGATGGCCCCCCTTCCACTTATGCTCTCTGTGAAATCCCCACCCATGCCCCCCCTGCTCACAATACCTACCCAGTCTTCTGCTGCTAATTCCTGCGGATTTAACAATACCCAAATCTCTCCACGCTGAACAATGCCCCTCCCCCCTCGTTACACTCCACCTCCCTGCCTATAGAAAATGCTCTTGGTCCAGTGGTCCTATAAAACTCACATGAAGTCCACCTACATATCTATCCAATTGCTACACTCTATTTCCTGCTACGTCCTACCATCTTCCACCTGCTCTTCGCCACACTCAACTATCCTGAGTGTGATGGCCCCCCTTCTCTCCACTTATGCCCTCTGCAAAATCTCCACCCATGCCTCCCCTGCTCACAATGCCTACCCAGTCTTCTGTTACTCTGAATCTGGATATATCAGCAGAATGGCCAATTTGGACGATTAAGAAGCGATTGAGCATCAAACCGCTCAACCTCAGTCTGCTAACGTAACTTGACACCTACACCTCCTCATCCGTCTTATACTCCTAGTCATCTTCTGCCTGGCACTCTCCAAGCTCCGGCCTGCGTTGTAGCGATATCTGAAATCTTCCAAAACGCACCATAAGTAATTCCCCACCATTCAACTAAAATTGTTCTTCCACAACTGATGCTGCACCATAACCCGTCTACCTATTTCGATGGAAACAAATCTCTCCACCCTGACCAACGCCCCCCTTCTTACACTGCACCTAGCTGCTTATGGAGAATGCGAGGATTCTTTTTGTTTTGAAAACTTTATTCATTCAGCCATAGGCAGGTCTTCCATGAAAGTTACATTTTGGTTACGAGGACCAGAAAAGGTTCTTCATGTACGATCCAAGATTATGAAACGCCCAATGCAGACTGAGCCACTAGACCCCCAACTTCGCCCCAGCTTAGCAAGTTTTGAAAGAATATGCCAACAAAGACTCATGAACTATACACCATACATTCATTTATGCCATCTCCTAGTGAAATGCAAATATAGATTATCTTAAATACAAATGAAACATTATTAAATCGCCTGTTACTCGCTATCAATAGTCAACCTGTTCCTCAGTTAACAATGGAACCATCAAACTTGTGGAGCACGACGTCAAACTTGTGGAGCACGACGATTTTGACCAAAACTTGTTGGTTTCTTCATTAATATGACATTTCAATGTATGTATGACAAAATAAAAAATGTTAACACATTCAAATAATTCTCATACAATAAGAACAAGGCATGTGAATTTATGTTTTTATTCCTTAAAGATATGACCATGAGGGCCTGTCCTTCTCGTTAAATCATAATGACAATGATGATGATAACAAAGAGTATTTTCAGATTCATGATAATCACTCAAGTAGCCTCCAGCGCCAAATCCACTACGGCGACAGAATTTTCAAGCGAATGCGTCTGCGATCCATGCGACTGTGTGACTGTGCGATTGTTGCGAATGCCGTGCAAACACCAGATCCACTACTGCGACAGAACAGAATACATGCGACTGTGCAAATCACATGCGATAATATCAAATAAGTTAGATATTGTCGCAAGGCATTCGCATATCCATGAGAATTCGCATGAGCCATGCGCTCATCATGCGAATTCCATGCGATGGCGTGATCCACTAAAGCGATTTTTCATGTGAATTTCATGGGACTGAGCGATGGTCTGCGATGGTCTGCGAATGTCTGCGAAAGCAAATTCGCATGTAAAATCGCCTTAGTGGATTTGGCGCTTCAGTCATGTGTAAAGTGATTACCTTTTCGGAAGCCATTGGTCTTTACTTGATTTTGAGGACGCCTTTGGTCTTTATTTGATTTTGAGGACGTATCAGGTCGGGTTGGAACTTGTTACCTCAACCCATAATTTTACCCTAGAGACTTGTCATAATAATTGCGTAATGGAACCTATGAGGTAGGGTTTCAACAAAAGGTTCTTCTCTATAAACATAGCTATAGAAATAGAAGAAGTATTCAAAATTTGAGGAAAATATCCCCATTTTCTAATGATGTGTGTCACCTCTTGTCTGTATTCAGTGGGTGTTCACCAAAAGAGGATTCTCAGCAAAATGATGGCTCTAAGTCTAGTAGCCAAGACCCATATTTGGGGAATGAATATCGCTTCGACATCCATGCCATCCCTGACGGAAAAATGAATGTGCAAGATTGGAGATGATATAGCCGATTGCTTTGTCTAAGAAATGCCAGATTGATGTCGGCCTGGCGAAATCAGCTTTTTAATGCCCCAGTCACACTGGCGTAAATTTCGGCGTTTCATCTACGTATTTAAATTGGTGGGGAGTACGTATTAGCTACGGATTTGGAACGCATTTGTTTGCTTTCCTTCAACGTTTTAGTACGCTTCTCAACGTTCATCAACCCTTCTTTACGCTTTTGTACGTATTGTGGCGTTTTTCGGCGCATTCCGACTTTCATTTACGCATCTCCGCGTTTTCCCGCGCATTGCGGCGCATTTGTAAATTTCAAAATGCGTAGAAGACCGTAGAGGTGCGTACACGGAAAAACGCCGTTTTTTACGCCAGTGTGACTGGGGCAAGGAACATTGCCTGTATATTCAACACGTCAGATGTATGAAGTCAGCAGATGATTCGGTAGGAGAGAGGCCTACCAATTGAATTCGATCACATACGTATTTGCCAACGTAACATAGACTTTATATGTACAGCATTACATCAGCAGCAATTGTAACGATGTATGACCTAAGTAATTCGGTCCAAGTATGGGGAAAACCAAAGTCATGACCAGTGTGGCCTCTACAAAAAGTGATGACATCATCCTTATAAAAAATTGTCACCATATACACATAAAAAAATTACATTTGTAGTATTAATATTGTAATAACTTTAATTGTATAGGTATTTGGCCGCACTGACATGGTAATACAAGTTTGAATGATAGAACTCCCCCAGCAGTCAAATCGTGATTAAAACCAGTAAGACTATATACATCATAATCCTTTGTTGTAAATATTCATTGACTATCCAGGAACGTACCAGCCTTATGGGCTTTATCAATATAATTAGTCCATGCTGGATGTTTGAGACATGGTTAGTTGGGTGCACCTACTACTAACTGTAAGATCAAATCCATTTTGACACTTTGTGTAGGTATGTCAAATAATTCATACAAACGAATGCTTTCTGCCGGAATTAACAGAATTATACCCGATCAAACTGGATTAGATATTTGTGCAAGGTCTTCCGAACCATTCAGGAAAGAGCTGTAAGCATAATCAATGACTGTACTCTTGCTTTTATGAAAATACATCAATAAATACATCATTTTAGTGAGGTTAATTGTTAGTATTTCCAGGACAACCATTCAACCTATTAGGATACTTAAAAGGACGCATCGATGACATCAGAATCTTTATCTCACCCCCGATATCAATTTCACCGGTTAGTATGTATACATTTCTTTAATATTCTAATGTATCTGAGATGGAGTGAGATGGAATCTGAACCGCACTCGACCCATAGATGGTTAAGGTACCCCACTTGTTTTGGGTTCGCCTTCACCTCGTCAAATCACTATGCAACCAAAACGTGTGACGTACCTTAACCTTCTACATGTCTCGATGCAGTTCCTTCATAGATGCCATACTTATAAAAAAACGAACTGACCATGCTGTACAAGCTACAAAACGAGATGATAATTTACCGTACAAACCGTAAATTATCATCGAGTCATCGAGTTTGCCGTACGGAATAGTGTTCCGTATTGTATTTTCACCTTTTGTGGCGAAACGGTGCGTATTTACAATATACACGACATGGGTATACATATCGTAAATTCGCAAACAACTTAGATTTCTACACAGTACTAGCTGTAAAAGAACTGCAATATTTTGTATCCTCATGGAATGCACATTCTACATCATAAACTGTGTATATATATGTTCTGTACAATACTCATCTATTACTGATATCACAGATTGGTATACTAAGTTATTTCAGTTGCCAGTACTGATATGTCTCACCATATATCCATGTTATTGCCATTAGCTCTGTGTAATGCATCGCACTAGAGGGAATCTGTGCACTGTACACTAGTCAGAATACACATCTTGGCTTCCGATCCATATGCTTTCTACTATCATAAAACTGGATGAGTTTTAATCTTGGCCACCGTATGCCACAACTGGAGTTTGACATAGTGACTTCATGAGGCGAAGCCGAGTGAAGTCCGGAGCCAAAACTCCAGGAGTGGAATGCTGTGTCCAAGATTAAAACGAATCAGGTTTTGATTTTATCCTACCCCGTCTCCTCGATTTTGGAATATTATGTGATAACAATTCTGTATGCCACTAGTGGCATATGAAACTCCATATGCCAGTCAGCGTGGCATACGGCAACTCAATGCTAAGCCTATGGGATTTTATATTAGGGGTAGGATAAACAGAGAATATTAGCAGCTCGTCAAAGGTATGTCACACCGTCCTCATATGCTTCCGTCTCAGCATTGATCAACGCCTTCATCTCTTCTCTCTTCATCCTCTTAAAGAATCCACACTGTTGGAAAATAAACACGGGAATTTTAATTTTCAATACAGAATAAATACATCCTATGAAATATAGGATACCCCTTTTTAGGATGACTCGGACCTGGACCCCATTGAATAATCTAGGATCGTACGTGAAGACACAATGCTGTACACCAAGGTGACCCAAGGACGATGTGGGTCAACATAATTCAAAACTTATGGACGACCTTATGGACAGCTAAGACAGTCTTGGTAAACAAGCTTAAATATTAACGAACGATAACCCTTGTGCAAGGAATAGAAAAGGGTCTTTATATACGAGACTAGATTTTTCACCGAGCCCCTGATTTTCTAAAACACACAACTTGTGAATCAATGGAAACTATACAAATATATTTATGGATAACAAAAAAAAAGATTTTTACCGACGGGATTGACCCGAAACCGTAATAAGGCATCTTATGATATAATTCACTTTCTAATGATGTGTGTTCTTTATCCAATATCAGGTGAGGATTCACAAAATCGACATTTCAGAGAAGAAAGTTGTTAGTTGTTTTTCTGGACTAGATTTAGTTTGGCACCTATAAGTTCCAGAGCCTTTGTGTAAGAACAAGTGAAATGCTATGTGAAGTTCTATATAATTATATTTGAACCATAGATACCTCAGATAGAATACCGATGAGGACTAAGAGAACAACGAGCCCCGCTGTTACAGACACCAGAGCCACCCAGACGGGCAACGACGCTGAACGCTGGGCCCACAGCACTGAAGTCATCACCTGCCAATTGAAAATACCCACTTTAGATTGCTTGAATTTAAAAAAAGGGTGGCATATTTGCCTACCAATTATGATCACCGATTATCGCATTTAGTACCGCCGACCGATTAGGTGGCACTTTTGGTTCACCCATCGATTTTTTCGGGTACACCGACGTCAGGGACCTGTTTCAGTAGTCTTGTGACATTAGGCCTAGACAGACATCAACAGCGGCACCAATAGTGCAAGCAACAGCGGAAAAAGACTAGCAAATATCAGAAAATCGGAGTGGCCAATCTTCTTCATATTTGAAACGATTGTAGGTTATATGTATCTCCTACTCATGTTAAAGTATCATTGCTTAATTCCTACGAGAAGTGAGTGAATCTCCACATGTCATCAATTGCAATCTTGTGATCTGTCCGTATGGTGTCACAGACTCCATCTAGACATGTCACGAAACTACTGAAACAGGTCCCAGATCGGTGAATGAAAACGAAATCTGCAGAGAATGCTCACGGACAAAATTTGGTATAGATTAGGTAAGAAGGCCACCAACTACGGAGTCTCCTCCAAGAGAATATCTCTGGGTGCCTGGAAAGTCCAGTAGAAACAGTGCATACAATGTACCTTGACCGATAAATACACAATATTGACTGGTTTCAGATACAAGCGGCCGTATGCTCCGAGGAGTTGCCTCTTAGTAATATCCGAGCGGATGCGAGCATATTTCGCAGAGGCAACTCCGAGGAGCATACAATCGCTTCTATCTGAAACCAGTCTATATTGTATTTATCATCCACCTTTTCTGGACAAGTGGCATGTCGATATCAGTTCGTTTTGGTTATGCACTATTTTTCCGTACGCACTATTTTCCCGTATGCGCCACCCGGAGCATACAACATATATCCGTATGCGCCGGGTATGTCCATACACACTACCTATGTGCTTTATATGGACACTTTGTCTAGGTGGATGATAAATTGGTACCAACACACAGTCGGTGACACCACCGACAAATGTTTAGGGCAACTCCGCCGTTTTTTGTCGGCCAATGGAAACGAGTTACATAGACTGCACGCACACCGATTTACTGATACTGACGTATAGTCTGTGGCACCACCGACAGACCTTAAGGGTAACTCAAAAAGTCGATGTCCTCTTCGTCGGCCATTGGAAACGAGGTTTATCTGGCGTTGGTATACCAGAAAAGTCGATTGGTGGTCCCTACTGCAGATCAGTCCGGCCGATGGAAAATTGAAACAATTCCTAACAGACATATATAAATCATATACGTCAGTAGTCAGGAAATACTGGCCGTGTCATGTAGTTAGTGTGTATATGTGAGTAGGTCTTCTTACCTTTGAGGTATGGCTTGATCTCAGGAATTCCGATCCTGCTGTCAGGTGGGTCTTGACCTACGGGTAAGAAATCAGTTTTAATCTTCATCGACAATTTGCCACCTGCTGAGTTGAGCTAAGGACGGATCCAGGTGAGGCCACACCTGTTTTAGGACCACTAAGTAATAGAGATCTTTGTTAAAGTATACATAGAATTCCCAATGACTATAGAGCATTGGTGGTTCATATTACTTCAGAAAATACCACACGTCATTATCCAAGCCCCAGCCACCCTGAACACAGCCAATGTCGAGAGTACTTGGGAATAGTTCTTTATTACCCACCTGATACGGAGTCTCCATACTAAGCCTATGGAGATTACAGATCGCTACTGAGGAGGATACGGAGCGCCGTACCCTCCTAGGAGGATACAGATTTTTTAGATGAAAGTACATGTAGTCCCAAACATAACTTCTTAATTACGTTGACAATTTTTCTAACGATCATATTTATTGCTTAAATCTAAAAATAAGTGAGTAATAAATACAACATTACCATGATTTCGATATGAGTGGCCGTATTCTCCTTGTAGTTGACGCTACGCAATACTCCTCGCTATCGCTCGAAGTATTACTACGCTTCAACTACGAGGAGAATACGGCCACTCAGATCGAAATCATGGTAATATTGTGTATGTAGCAGACTGCTGGTTAGTGGTACGTGATCACACAACCGGGGCTTGGTCTACCTATCCAGCGTTTTGAGACGAGTCGCTACCCCGTGCTTGTACTCTCCGCACGGGTTGGTTCGGAATATCCTCAATAAAGCTGGGAGGTATAACCTAGCTTATCCTAGAACACAAAATCAGACTCCAGCCACTTCAGGTACAATATCTTTATTGAAACCTGCATATATATCTGTACAGTAGCTTAGCACGGAATGTGCGAAGTAGTCCATGGGGAGAGGATCTGTTCTCTCCACCGCTGAAAGGTTTCCCGAGAAACCTATAGTCCTGAGCGTTTAATATGGGTAAAATGACAAAATCTAGTTCAATCATATGCAGCATTTGTAAAAGATGATAAGCTTTTTTTTTATTGATATGGCTCAAGGTAGGACGACCGGGGTCACCATGTATAAAAGGTCAAATTGCAGATGATATTTTGTTTTTTGTTTTTGTTTATTACGACCAGTTCTGTCGGTTGTGACAGATCTTCCACTGGATGTATAGAATAAGAAGGTCGAGCGACCAGACTAACATTAAGAACATTATAGAAATTGATACAGTAACTAAAGAACCGAGTAATTGAGGGGACTTTGAGTACATCATGATTCAGTAGCTGGGTGAAATGATTTGAATGAATGTATGTTATAAATATAGATGGATTGAAATACCACGCGCGACCTCAGTTATGTAAACCAAGTCAACTAATGTATAACTGCATATATATATATAAATCTAAAGATATATAATAGAAGCATAAGTAGTTCTATCTGTAGCACTAGGCACAGGGAAAAGTTAGACTACGTTTATTTTTATTATGACTGTAAACTAAATAAATATCAATAAATGTTAAAAAGAGAAAAAAGAGAATGGGAAGCCTTTACCGGAATCTCCTCCTCCTGGGTACTGTTAATTGTTAGTTGGATGTCGATAACGAGACTGCCGTCCACACGTATAGCCTTGTGTTCACAAATGAGTATGATACATGCTGCTCCACTGCACTTCTGTAGCCAACAGAGAAATGCCAACGTAGGGTAAGATTCTGTTTTTTTTGTTTATTGTTATTTGTCGATACCATAAAACTCTGGGACAATTGAAGATTATGCTGAAATTGTGTATGTGGTAAATCTTCGTTCTCCACCTCTCGTGATATGTCAAAAGTTTAGTTGCCTTACGACAATACTATTGTGATACCCTACTATATATACCCCATAACAGATATTCCTATATACCCATTATTGAACTAACTAGAGTTACATACCGCTGCTGGGGGGTGCATTAAAAATAAGTTATGTGTCGAGGTTGACGTTTTCGTCCCGCTCTGATGTTTTCGTCCTGCTCTGATGTTTTCGTCCCGCTCTGATCACGTCATACAATACAGCAGTGGGACGAAATAATAGCTGTTGTGGTTACTCGATAAGGGTGGCCATTTGCTTCGGAAGTGTTTCAGGTAAAGAATTAAGCATTTTTATCGATATTTGAAGGTATATAGGTATAGGGAAACCGGTAAGCAAAAGTCCAAGTTACTCGGTAAGGCTCGGAAAAATTACTGCCCGTGGCCAAGGCCTTGGACAGTAATCTTTCCGAGCCTTACCTCGTAACTTTGAACTTTTGCTCACCGGAACATAGTTCCCCTCTAATATGTACTATCCTTGTTATACGACCCCTATGTTGACTCCGCAACTGAGTTATCTCTATCCTAAGTGACTGAACCCCTAACGCTAAACTCGACTAGCCCTGACTGTAATCTTGCTATCGCGAGACCCACCATATCAATATGGATATGTACATTGAATACAGTTCACTGATGTTAACGACATTGACCCCAGACTGTATTGTATACTTGTATTGTACTCTTGTCTTATTTGGTGCACGCACATAAAATATATCCTCAGCCACAAAATCGATGCTACTCGTAATAAGTACATGTCGAATTACCAGTGTAATATATTGGCTACTGTAGCGGGATAGAGCGGAAGAACGGCGTCGCTGAGCTCTGGTCATGTATCTTGACCCGAATGAAACGTGTCAAAAAAAAAAGATTCTAGCGTGTGAATGGCCGCAGGGTTCTTGGATCAGTATTACTCTAGGTTTTAAAACATTAGAATGATAGCATTAATGGGATATGGGGTACAGTCATTTGGTAAAAAATAGTTCATTATATCTTTCAAACAGTCCAATTTTAAAACGAGGAATTTGAGTTAAACATCGAGATCAAAAGATTTGAATATTTAAATTGACATGTGAGAGAAGAAATTGTTGAATGAGGATGTGGTGAGAATTCTTGTCCGAAGTCATAGTCAAGTTATTAGACTGCTAATAGATGGTGTCTATGGCTTTTGAACTAATCAATAGAATCAACATTTTGTGTCGTGGCTGGCAACCTGGCATTTTCATCAGAGGATTATCGGTGGCAATTCTTGGATATTGTACCACTTGACGATTTTCAGCCATAAAAGGCTAAAGATTGTCTAGTGTAAACGCCAAGTGCGTGTCGACTGAACCTCGTCAGATTATGTCAGATTACACAATTTGGCATCACCTGACGACTATACAACATGCTCTGATCCCGGCGACTATTTCAATCTGGCTTAAATAAGTCATCTAGACAGGTGTCGATTAATCGTTGAGTTGCATTTCTATAACAAGTCGTCTAGTGGAATCACTTGAGGAAACTATTGGCTTGACAACTATTACGGCCTAGATTGCATAATCGAAAACCACCTGACGACTATTGACTTGATGATCTAGTCACCAACTTTTTAGTCGTCTAGTGTAAACGCAGGGTATGCTGTCATAGCTGAAAGTGATTTTTTACCAACCGAGCGTGCCCGAGCGATGAGGTTCTGGGACCTGTTTTAGTAGTTTCGTCACATGTCTAGATGGCGTCAGTGACACCATACGGACAGATCACAAGACTGCAATCCATTACACATGGAATTTCATTAACTTCCCGTAAGAATTAAGCGATGACACTTTAACATAAGTAGGGGTTACATATAACCTATAATCGATTCAAATATGAAGAAGATTGGCTGCTACGATCCGTTGATATTTGCTAGACTTTTTCCGCTGTTGCTTGCACTGTTGGTGCCGCTGTTGATGTCTGTCTATGCCTAATGTCACGAAACTACTGAAACAGGTTGTACTAGGTTTTTGAATAGGGTTAGTGATTATGACAGAACATATCCAAACAAAGGTATTATTCTAGAAGTTTACTGGCATCAGTAATCAGTTTAGCAAATTTGAACAGTTTCCCATGGCCAATTGTAGCTTTTACCATATCATTCGCATGACATGCCCAGGATAGACAAGTGTCAACTCTGATATAAAAAAGACCCAATTGTCTTTTCAAAATTACAATATCGTTCTTCCAAACAAAATGTGTGGAGACGGTGCTACTATCACAGGATAGGTGAATAATTAGCCATTTATCAATGGTGACCCCAAAATATTTATAATACGAACAATCGTGATTTTTAATTTTGGACAGCTTTGGAACACATCCTCAAAGCATGTTCCATTTCTTAAAAAAAACGAAAATCCTTTCTAACCTCTGGATATAGCAATTCAATATGTTAGTAAAGGCAAAGCTAGGGTAACCATTTCACGTACCATTATTATTCATGAATAGTAACATGCATTATCCTACCCCACATATAAATCTCCATAGACTTAACATGGTGGGTCTATATGCCTCGGTTATGCCATAAAATGTTTATATGCCACTGGTGACATATGAAGTTAAAAACATATGACAGGGTATAAAATCTAAACATCACGAAATTTCATATAATTGTTTACATGCCATTCCTTGTCCTCTGCTACAGATATCACTCAGTTCTGCTTCGTGATATCATTCTGCGAAGACAACTCATGCCATATAAACAATCATATGAAATTTCGCGATGTTTCATGACATACCTGTTCAGTCCCGGGGACATCAACCAAAGTGCAGTTTGCTTCTTCAGGAAACCCCCTATCTCCAGTTAACTGAAAACAAAGTCAGTCACATGATATATTTGTATTGATTCTTTGATGAAAGAAGATTAGAAATAGAGTTTGACGTGATGCATTTTTCTGATTCAATCGATAACTTCAGGAATTCATTTCTCACATATTACAAAGGTAACTAAAAACTCATAGCTATCTATAGTTATCTTGCCGAACTTATTTTTTCAAATTACGAACAATTTAAAGACATTCATCAACAAGCTGACACTCTTCAATACTATAGCCTAACCTGCAAACAAAAAATAGAAACAAGCCCAAGAGACACAAACATAAACAGCTTATGTTAACATTCAACCCATATTTTGCAATAACATCGCATCTATTACTAATCCTGAAGCCTTATGTGAACCTGAACAGACTTTCCAATCTGGGCATATATGCTGTACTTTGCAAGACCATTTTAAGCAAATCATATACATGGTAGTATAAGAGGAACCATCTGAAAACCCACGCAAGTGTCATACTTTAATCATGTCGATGATCACTGATATGAGTGTTGGGGTCTGGTTAGTCGAGCAGTGGTTAGTTTGGTTTATGCTAGGGGTCGCAAGTGCCGATCCCTGCTGTGCGGTAAGCCTGAAGGACCCATGCATGCAAACGCCGCGGGTTCACCCAGATTATGTAACTCAGTCAGAAATATAGGCTGCATCCGCAGCAGGTCGACAGGTTACTTGTGCATTCCTCTGCGTTAAGCAAACACCTTCGAGACACACACTGTTAAGGTTTCTCCGGAGCCTTTCAGCAGTTGAGTGAACAGATCCACTCACCTAATGCAACCTAGCACATTCCATGCTAGGCGACTGTACGCTTATGAGATCAAATAAAAGGTATGATAAAGAAATTGTACCTAAGAGCTCGGAGTCTGGTTTTGTACTAGTAGGCTTGCTAAGTTGTAGATTCCGCATCTCCTTACATACCGAATACATACAGAACCAACATATGTGGTAAACGCATAGGGTAGCAACTGTCTCAATCCACCGAAACAGATGAATCTAGTTCTCGGGAAATGCTGAGCGTAGTCCAAGAACCGGCATACCACTACATAAGCAACCACGTCTAAGAATAACAAATTGAGGATCGATCAAAGTGTTATCAGAAAAACAACACCCCATGATTTTCCTACCTACCCGAATATTAGGTTCCGGTTGGTCAGCAAATAATGGCACGGCTATGATAAGGGTACCGGGAGGGTAAATGCCCGGACCAGTGTTGATGAGCTCATACACGTGCAGCAGGAAAGCCCTCCTGGTGATCACAGGCACCACACCGTCCACGATCCGCTCCACAAACACCTCCTCCGGGAAAGACCTCCTGTGTGAAGAGATTTGTTCTGTCCATGTTACATAAGGCCTCTTTCCATTGGCAAACAAAAACGCTGTAGATGTTGTGTGTTCTCCAAGTAGCCTATTCACATCTTGCTTCAGCAGTGCGAAAGGTCCGTGGGTGGTTCCTGACTGTATATTGCTGATGGCCAATGTAAATAAGCTATTTGGAGGACACAAAAATCAACACCGTTTTCGTCGGCCAAATGAAACGGGCCTATACATGTATCAGTACATTTATGCAACTAAATGTAGATTGATAATGAGGTCATTGTGAATAGCATCATTATATCTATGCATTTACAGACATGCAATTTCGTTAAGGGCAATTTAGAACATCATATGGACTGGATGACACCAATTATTGGGTTAACACTTTGTCTAATCAATATTTGGTTCTACATCAAAGCAGTGCTTCAGTCGACATTCTCCATCGATGGATGACGCTCGTTAGAGGCTAGACTTACTAAAATATTTAATTTTGGACATTCATTAAGAAATCAAACGATTTTTCAGTACGTTAACGTCCCCTAACACCTGACAGGCCCAGGAATCGTTAGGTCCTAGATCCCACCATCCCCGGGAGGAGGGGTGGGGTAGGCGGAGAGGGAGGCATAGGACACAGGTATTACTTACCCATGTATATCCAGCTCAGCTTCATAAATAACAGGAACTGCCACGGTTAAGTGATTATTGCCCGTGTCGCTTTCTGTGCTATCTGTTGTAATATTAACATAAAAATGAACTGGATGCAATGGGTTGAGCTTATTCTCTGACTTCTCTGAATCGTATCTTAAATACATCGTCATGGTCGTTGTAGCATCTTCTTTCATTGGATGCCCTACACTGCACCGTAAAACGGAGTCGTTCCTTAAAATATCGACTTGAGAAAAAACAGTACAGGCGACGTGTTTCGACCTGCTGCGCATGCGTACAAACTCCAGGCCAGGTGCAAACGTCAAGATGGCGGTGGTTCGATAGGCCTTGTCTCCGGAGTTTGTGACGCTTATGTCGTAGGTGACTTCCTTATCGTCACCTAATATAACGTAGGGATTTTCAGATGTGACGTCAACACTGAGATCAGTTGTACAGTTGTCAGTTCTGCAATACTTGTGAAATGGAACCTGAAAAATGCAAAAAACGGCTATAGCATTCTTGCAGCTATATATTTATATATCCCCAACCATTGTGAAATTAGATAAACAAAAAGAGTTATTATTTCAATATAATGATTAAGTGCAGCCTATGGACAGTTTGCTTAATTGAATATTATTATGCTATGCGTAGAGTAGTTGTGGCTGATAATAAGTAACCGTGCGGCTAAAACTCCCTATGAAAATAACCTTTCCATTTTGTGTGTCCATATCATACAGGTCTTCATGTGCTTTATAGAGACATATATTTCATTGTTTTATATATCTTATATTATGTGTCCCATCAACCACATGTCATAGAAGTGCGACGAGTTCTATCATATCTGCAATTCCATTCCAAGCAGGTTAACGTTTATATAATCCTGGCATGCCCTAGGGCAATAATCTGAGTACCTGGAGATATAAGTACAGACAATAGCACAGATACTTGAATTGGTACGCGACGATATGAGACCCATATTAACCAATAGCCATTCACGCTACCTTGAGAAGAAATCCGATCATATTTACGATTTTCCTCATTGAATGATGCCAGAATCTGGTGTCTACATACCTCAAGTACCACCGTGTTTGTAGATTGTTCGTCTATGATCACCCCCTGAGAAGTGTTGGGACACAACGTTACAGTTGAACGGAACGCCATATCTGTCATGACGTCATAGATCGTCTCCTGCAGGAATAAGATAAACAATTCACAGAGAGGTTATAGCAACTGGAAAATACTGTAAAGCTTTAGGCATTTATGTTATTCGATAGATATTGTACCAGAGTAATAACGGTTAGGGACGATCGCCTAGCCTGCCTGACAATAATCTTTTTTGTCAAAGATTCTTTGAGGTAGATTTCTCAATACAAATACCACGCTCTGCCATTTAGCCCATTTCGTGACATTTCGTGCCTATAACCAACTAAGGTCTTGAACATGTTGCCAATCAGTCAAGGATATTTCTTTCACTAAGATTACAAGTTTCCTCTACACAACTATGTGATTTAACGTGATTCCCTCCCATCATGTGTGGCGTGTAGAATGCAAAAGTATATGAACTGAGGATACAACTCTTTTCGAGAACTCTTAGAGACTTAAGGGGAGGGGTGGGGGGGGGGGGGGCTTGTATTGATATATGGAAACAGGGTTACTGTGGCTGTATGTGATAGATACGCGGTAGAACTGTAGGCAGCGGTTTATCTAATTGTCTCTTACCAAGTATTTTTCACGTACAACCACCGTATACCTGTTTCCATATTACTGTAGACCTTTAATTAACCATATTTTACCTTTGCTTTTAGGCAACTGTACCCCGTATGCCACGTACGGTTGTACCCCATATGCCACGTACATACTACATAAATACCACTTGGGTATGATCGGGAGGTATATGTAGGACATCCCGCCATAGGTATATGATAATGGCCGTGATGGTTTTAGAGTATAGGTATCTAATATTGTTTGCAGTTTTTATAGGAAGATAAATATTGGAACTGCTGATTACGTTCATAACTATCTGGAAGCGCATGGGCTTGCCGACATCCGCAGGTCCGTACCACGTCTGTACCAACACTGAGCTGACAAGCATTCCCCTCACAGGGAGACCACGATCCTGTCTCGAAATGTCTGCCTCCAACTTGAGACACACATCTCCTGAAAGGTGAGTACATTCAACGTCATTATCAAGTATCCGTGACTCCCCAATAGACATCGTTTTTGTAAATATCTTAATAGATTTACATTAAGTGTTGTGTTAAACGGGGAATTGCTCTGGTCTCCCTATTGTTTATCTCATTCGGCATTCATACACATGACACATACACATAATGTTAATAAGTTCACAATATTGAAGCATATAAGTACAAGGAGTAGTAATAGGAAGGAGGTAAAGAAGGATCAGGGTAAAAAGTAGGACGATGGCAGGGGACAGAATGATAGGGAGAGGCATTTAACTGTAAAGGCAAATATGATCATTGGTAGTTTCGGGAAGAAATCCATATTCAAAAGGATAAAACAAAGAAATCTATTCTTTATGTTTTCTGATAGTGTCTGTTTCTTCATGTTTACCATTTTTGCCGATACCACATTATGAAGCTGGAGTGCTAGACCTTATATCATATCAGATACCCATCTATATAAACGATAGACTACGTATAACCAACAGATAGACTCACCTTCTTGAAAAGAATGATCAGTCTTGTTCCGTATGAGAATGTTGATATGCAGACAGCTCCTGAGCTGTTTATTGTAAGTGCAGGTCGCTCTGTCGTGATGAATGGCTTGTGCATTTACTCCGAGTAAGTCCATCTCCACTTCTAAGGCTACAACCATTCTGACCCTCAACAATACAACGTTAGCCGAGTGGTAGGCGCCCACCGCAACTGCGTGTGTAAAAAAAGGCATGAAGGCATGTAACAGCAGGCAGGAGGACACATGCTTGATTTCAGGAGTAGCACACATACAATAGCATGCTGCTACGAGCATACCAAAGAATTGAGGGTATGCTTGATTCATCTTTTATTTGTACGTGCTCTATGGGACAAACGTCCGCCTCCCAGTGATAGGCGAAATTTTTTTGAATTGAAGAAGAAATATCGTTTATTGAGTCCAGCAGTCAGAAATATAAACAAAAGTACCTTTTGGTGTACAGGGTACCATTACTTGTGATCAGAGTGTTAAATAAATGAGTCAATAGAACACAGATACCCAGACATTGGCAGTTTTCAATACTATAACACTTGACAGAATCTACTTTTGCACCCTTTGATAAATCTAGCATAATCACCCAGCTAAAATGTCTTTAGCTATATTCATCGCCTCTAGGCTCTTTCACCTACAAATCTGTTTTATACACCAAGGCAATTAAGGAAATACAATGATTTTTCTCTCAAGTTTGCAGCGCACAGAAAGGGATTCCGTTCATCATCGGTCACTTTTGCTATCGATGATTGCTACATGTTGGTTATTGCCCCTGGATTTCTTACTTTATGAAAACACTTGTGAAAACCAACACTTATGACATTAAGGCTCTTCTGAGTCACTCTCGCAGGCAAAGCATGTCCCCAAGAATATTTTTTTGAATAGCAGCATTTATTGATACCAAGAAGATTCAATTACAATGAGATATCATAATAACATTTGAGCAAGATGTTAAAGGAAGAACAGTTAACAGAATAACAACTACCACATACCAGTTCAAACTAGAAAGTGTAATATAATGATAAAATGATTGCTGCTTGTTGTTGATGGACATTTCACCCTACAAAATACAGTATGACAATGTGTGCTACAGATCTACTTTACTTCAGGTGTTAATAATAGGTAGTGTACATCTTCAGTGTGTTATAAAAGATTCAGAGGTATCAATCTAAGGGATATTTAACCCTTTAACAGCAGGAAGATGCCTCCATGCATTCCCCTGGCTACAGCAGAAGATGCCTCCAGGCATTCCCCTGGCTACGGCAGGAAGATGTCTCAAGGCATCTTAGGGGCATCATTGATACTTATATGAAGAATTCAATAGATAAAAAGATAATTGTTTGATTTAAAAGACATTTTTACAAGGTATAAGAGCCATATTGACCTTTGATTTGGTATAACAAAATATGATCAGTCAACAAGGCAAATTACTTAAATCACATGACATATCACATGACATTGCTATTTCCCAAAAGAGGTGCCTGTAGTACCAGGGTCATTTAGGCAGGCAATGCCTGCCGTGTAATGCTGAGCAGGGGAACAGGGTGCTGCAGGGAAAGGGTTAATAGGACGACAAGACATATAGGAGACAATAGGGGGAAAGCCTGTTCTTAACCATTCAAAAACAGACATGATGTCCCAAGAATAATTCTCGCAGGACGAGCTAATAATCATACTACATGCTACATATAAATCCCTTTTTGTTTTTGGAAACAAAGATACCATGAGATTTGTATCTAAAGTTGATACCAAATCCTCTTACCAGCGAGACCAGGCGACTTGAGACCGTGAAGCGAGAAGCCGAATCCCCGCAGGCTCGGGTCAATCTGCCCTCCACACACCCGCTGACTGTACTGTCCGTTATTACTGAAATGTGTCACGTGACTGGAAGCACTGTGCGGCCACCAGCCGCCATTGAAGATGTAAATACAGCCTCTGCCATCTTCTTCAAAAGGCGCCCCAACGGCCAGGTCTACCAGATAAAGGAAAGCACATTGAAATTCACAAAAACAGAGTAAAGTGAAACGATTGGGCATTTTTGCTAATGATCTAGATGTATTACTAGGTCAGTTTAACCTACACTTCAGAAGAGCAATTTGTGATTAGGTAATTTTTTGACGGTAAAAGTTCATAACATAGCAGTCTTTTACACTGTTGAGTGAGTTGTTCCCCATTTACTGACATTTTGTGATACTAAGCTTATATATGTGTTTCACAAGTTTTACAGTTACATTAAACAGATTTGTTTTCCTAAAACTTTCCTGTCTTTGGTCTCCCAATGTTTATGCTGGTTTTCCTTGTTGCTCTGGTATTATCAGTATATCTAACTTCTAAATTATTTTCTCTTCAGTTTCATTCGATACATTTATTGTTGGATATTGATATTGATTGAAATGTACCTGATGAATATTTCCAGATACATAGATGAACAAGACAAAAACAATCAGGACGTCACCTTGTGGGAAATGCGTGCGGTATTTAGAATAATTGCTGCTGGTCCTTTTTAATCAACATGGATATTTAAATTTGCTCAATTCCAAAATACAAAACGGAAAATTCTACGCATATATGTGACCAAGTATTGAAATTAAAGTTTATGTTCTATGAAAAAGAAATCGGTCAATCCTTTTGCAAGAGTGAAAAAGCAAATTTTATCCATGCTCTTGAATGTATTCGCTTCCAAATCTCTACCCCGAGAACATACTAACTAAAGAGGTGCGCGTTAAAAACGGAAATATATGTATATCAACTTTTCTCCTTTCTAGTTTAATGAAACACGAGACTTATCTACTTTGAAAAAGAGAAGAAATCACTATTGCTTATAATGAGGATCCATATAGCTCCTACAATGATATAAAAACAGGAATAGCAGGACCTTTGTTGAATACCTGGATATTGGTCTTGATTGATGTCTCCAAGAGGCGCTACAGCCGTCCCGAACCTGCTGCCAACTTTGTCAGATCCGGAAAGGGTTGCTGCCAGACGTAGGGTCCCCTTTAAATGAAATTCGCAAAGGTACAGTCTACTTATATCTTAGTTATGTCAGTAACATCAACAATGCCAAAGCTAATATTAACATATTGACATGATAACTTGTGTATAAGTAACAATAATATTCACAATTAACTAACTTCTCAGGATATGAAGGAGATAGTGCCATAAAGCCAAAAATGCATGACAAGAGAAAATCAAGACTTATCCCTTTCAGACTTACGTAGACCTTGTTTTTCTACTGTAAACACCTTTATTTGATAGTAATCATTTATCATTGATCCTCAATATTCATCTTCATACTTACCGTGTGACTGGAGTATATGTAGACCTGACCCTCGTCGTAAGTCGTACTTTTGTACGTGGGTGCGCCAACGACAAGCTCTTCTATACCATCAAGGTCAAGGTCGAGGGAACACACAGCTGCGCCGAAGTAACTGCCGAACTGCTCCGACTTGACAAAGTCTGGGGGGACAAACAGGTCATGAAGAAGGAGAACCTGTTTGAATAAAGACAGTCACTCGTTAGTGTTGACTGATCGATAGAATTAAATTGTAGACACCTTGAGGTAACTTCCGAGATGAAGTACCTATTTTTTCTGAGACAAGGTTCCAGAACCCAATCGCTATGCATGACAACGCCCGAGATTCTGATACTCTGAAAAGTGGAGAGGACAATTGTCTGAGGCAATGTACACTGTAATGTTGAACCTTAAGAGAATTGTACAGTGGGTGACCAACCCCTCGAGATTTCCTCTGTGCAATAATTGTGGTACGGGGATAGGTATTTTTGTTCCAAGAAAGGTACCTCAGGAAGATACAGAATTGTCTCGTGATGAAATTCAAATATGTTTGAATGTTGTCCTGCAATGTGTTTACCTTGTGGTCGATGCAATTAGGTGGAGAAGTTGTAGGCATACATCTGCCCAATGGGAGAGGTATGTTTGAAAGGGTGTATGCTCAATGAAGCGGTGTTTAAGTGACAGGAGGCATGGGCAAATGGGTGTGTGGGTGAGAGGAGGTGGATCAAATGTGTGCGTGAAAGGCTGTATAAGTGCGTGCGGTATTGGAGTCTAGCTCTGGAATATCAGGAATGTGAAGCAGCAGCACCTTCTTTTTGACTCTGTGGCTTGAGGAATCGATTGTTGGTAACTATGGAAGGGTATTTAGACAAGAGTACACTAACGCATTGGGCAGTGGAAACACATTTGCCTGCAATTTACGTTCCTATGTAGAGTCCTGCTGTTCAATCAGAAACTGGCAGATACATTTGTCAACAAGAAGCATATACCTGCTTTATACTTTATACTTCAATTGAAGTGGTAAATATACCAAAGTGATATACAAATTCAAAATTTTAAACCTGTTCAATAGAAGATTCTTCTTAGATTATAAATAGAGGTGGCGCATTCAGAAAGGCGATACTTCTCTTTTATTGATTTACCAGTGTTTATGTTCTGTGTTTCATGCTATTATGGGTAAAAGGATATTATTAACTGGGCAAACTCAACTAACATCCTCTGCTTTGAAAACGAATGAAATAATTGTTTTTTATACTAAAACGTTGTATATAGAATTCAGAAAGGATTGACATTATTAGGATAACGTACTCTTAGATATTGGAAATACGACTTTCTATTTTACAGATTTTGAACCCAAGACTATCTGCGCATGTGGTCATTCCAAGAATTACCAAGATGTCGCAAAACTCCTTCTCCAAAATACATTGTTTAAACCTTGATGTCTCAATCTATGCTTTCAATATTTTCATAATTGTTGAGTCAGCGAAGATCAATCGTAGTTACCCTTTCATCCCTGGGTGCTGATGCTACAAAAGACTGACGCTGACCATAGAAACGGCCAAACCCGACAGCATAACCTGAAATGAAAAAAAAATGTGGCCCAGTTATAGAAATACAGTACCCACTCATAACACTCGAACCTTCCCAGCCACAAATACTGGATAGAGGCAATCAAGTACGCCATCACCTATTAACCCATGACTCATAGGTCATATGTCAGGGGCGAGGGCACAGCCTCAGCAGCTGGGATCAGGGGCCATTTTTGTCAGAGGACGAAGAAGAGCAGAATGAGAATTGGTGTGTAATCAAACCGTATCACATCCTGTTAGATACTATAATCAGTAGGCCATTACAGGTCCAATATCATTTCATTGTCGTTGTGAGTAAAATACATGAAAACTGTTATATTCCCATGGGATAAGATATTAGAGATATTCCATATACTATGATATATGGACATTTTTCGGTTGCTCCTCTTTAGTAATTGATTTTTTGCGTGCGTAGCTTTCACAAATAAATAATGATACGAAACATGGACCGCTAATACAAGGCTTGTAATATGGGGAAATCAAATTCAAATTAAGATATCATTTATTCTAGTACTTAGAAATTACACGAAGGCTCTTACCTATATATCCATTCGAGGGGTACTTCTGTATATCAGGCTCATAGATCAGCTTTTTGTAATCATAGAGGATGGCACCACCTTTAGAATATCAAGTTCGAATTACAACTCAATTAGATTTCACCATCAACGAAATACAACGGGTCATAATAAAATAGTCAGGAAAGACATGTCCTTTCTAGGCCTACAAACAGTAAACATTAAGTTATTGACAGTTGCTGCAATATCCAGGTTACTGGGATACATGAAGTTGTTGTAGTTAAAACTGTTGTCATAGATTCTGTGATGTCGCAGTCATGAGCATGCCATGGTTACGGCGATAGTTGCGACAGGTAGCATCTTACTGGGGGGACCTGTCAGCCTCCTATTCCAAACATATAACTGGTCCACATTGAGGATAATTGAAAAGTAATTCAGACGATAGTATCCACTACGCCACCTATCAGGGCATCTGAGAACTCTTTCTTAAGCAGGACTTCATACCCGACGAGCAACCAACTTGCTGATCTCGATATTGGAATTCAAAGGCTCTTGATCTTCCTCTGCAAATATATTCGCCATTTAAAAATCAGACAAAAAGCATGAAGCCGACAGATTGACTTGGGCAGATACTGCAACTCTAAATATCACAGACATCCAGCCATGCCTGAATGAAGTCGACGGAGTCTCTCTAGAGATCATTGTCTTTGATCCTCTCGTGACACAATAGCCAGGATTGTTGGCAGGCGGGCGTCCCTGGAACTGCAGCGAGGAGTTAAGAAACACCTGTCGCATCCTCGAACATTGAGGCAGACCAGCACCCAATACTGTCAACATTCAGAGGTGAGGGATCCATCTATTCCGCAAACATTGTTAGTTCCAACGCTCAGCCTACCATCATCAATAATGATGATTTCCACTGCTTTGGGTCTCTACACTGGCTCCGGTGCTTCTCTCTACTCTCTGCCTATGTCTCAGCCCGTGACTTCCACTTCGAGACGGCAGTTTTCAAGGCAAATGAATCACACCAACATGCTTCCGCCTACCTCAACACGTTTCAGGCCTATAAACTTGATCATCAAACAACAACTGCGGGACTTCAGGCATTTTCCCCATGCTTAGGAGAAGCTGATAAGCATCATCAGAGGATGGATACCAGGACATATATCAAAATATAAACTTGATTATATCATGATTATAAACTAGATGTATATGGTCGAGCGACCAAAATACGAAATTACAAGTTTTATATATGAGCATAAAAATAGTGTATTTTCATTCAGAGGAAATATTATGTACTGATTTAAGACCACCTTTGGAATTCTTTGAAGCTACTGTAAGATAGTCGTGCGACTATCACTTTGTAAAACACCAATTGTATGGTGAAAGAGATTGTCGATAATAAATTTATTAAAAAAAAAATCGTTTTTCGAATGATTATGTTTTTTTTAGCCCTGACTCAAACTAAGATGAGCCTAAATGAACTAACTAGATATGCATGGTCTTAAAAATAATTGAAGATCCCAATTTACCTCAGGAGTATGTCAGATTTATTGCAAATCATTCAAATGAGTATTCGAGGACGCCTGTGATTTAGACTTCCCTCAGGTTCACGTGTGGTCAGAACAGGTGTTCAGGATGATCACTGATGGTCGGCTCAAGGATGGCTGGGACGATAATTACTGTATGCATCCTCAGGGTAGCAGTAATGAAAATCCACTCAGGCCACCTCCAGCCCCCCCCCCTGAAAGATCACACTAAAAGAAGGAGAGATCGAAACGAAGGCTTGCCATGGCAGAGTACCCTGTGAAACCTACGGCCTACCTGAAAGGCTGTGATCAATCTACCAGTCATGATATTGATGTGGTAAAGCAGTGCCATGTTTGCGTGTATTGCTTTTATATTAAAGGTAAAGTATATCCCCATCCAGCTCATGCCTGCAGGATCAAACAAAGGAATGCATTGCAAGCATTGATATTGATAATTATGTAATTGTGTTTAGACAACGGCCCCACAAAGTGGTGATAATGATGATAACCACCCTATTACCATCATGAAACCACATGTTGCGATGCATCAGATGGCGCCACCAGCCAACATGTCCAGAACCGTTATGACTACCTTAAAGACAAATGCTGGTGTTTTTTAGATCCTATTGATTTTTGCAAATAACTCAGGATAATATAAGTTCAATATATTAGCAAATGGAAAATGCAAAAGAAATTGGCATGTCACTAGGCTAACTTCTATGGGAATGCCATCTGAAGAAGGTAAGTGCTTATCCATTGGTTTCTAGGGGAAACTGCCATATTTTCATGAAATCAGATGGCAGTACCAGTGTTGAATTTAGTAGACATAGGGGCACTGCGATACCTACCCGCATTTGTCTTTAACAATCACGACAGCACCGCACCAAACACGCTTCACTGGGGAGGATCTACAAACATGACTTCTACTGCCACAGATTATTGTTTCTATGACCTTCTCATCACTACACGTACCTATTGCACACGTTTATGTGGCCTCCATGCCAGTCGTGATGTTGGCCAACTCCTTCATGCCGCTCGCGATGTCTGCCTACTAAGCTTATCTCCATGCTTTAAGCACTCTAGAATACCATGAATGCCTCTACCTCCAGACAGCCCCAAACCCAATGGCCATCGTTATGTACGAGGGCCAGCCTGACTGCCGCTGGAGTGCGTGAAAGGGGAACAGTACCTCAAAACAGCAAAGGTGGCCCCACATTGGGCTGTCAAACCCCAATTATGGCTCACCAATTCCTAGATTACCTACTCTGGGAGGGACTGGGACCTGTTTCAGTAGTCTCGTGACATCAGGCCCAGACAGACATCAACAGCGGCACCAACAGTGCAAGCAACAGCGGAAAAAGACTAGCATATATCAGAAAATCGGAGTGGCCAATCTTCTTCATATTTGGAACGATTATAGGTTATATGTATCTCCTACTCATGTTAAAGTGTCATTGCTTAATTCCTACGAGAATAAAGTGAAACTCAGTGTGTCATCGATTGCAATCTTGTGATCTGTCCATTTGGTGTCACAGACGCCATCTAGACATGTCACGAAACTACTGAAACAGTACCCTGGTAGGCCTAAATCTCCAGAAGTTATCCTTTAACCCTTGCCTGACTATGCTGAATTTACCATGAATGGCTACCATTTTAACCAACTCGCAGCGCCTAGGCATAACTGAAAGGCGTAGATATTACTCTGAATCAATGAAAGCTCCTTAACAATACACCCACTCTAGAGAAAAACAAGAACCCCTCGAGCACAATCCAAATGTGTTGCTTGATGTTGACAACGTAATACACACCCTACATCTGAGCATTCCTCTGCTTCAGCAAATTGTTGATTACAGACTTCCATCCACAATACACAGTTAAATACACGTACTTTTCAAAAGTGTGTTAAATCGAAGTTGTTTAGAAGATGTGACATTCTGGGATTGTCAATACATAGCTTATATATTGTATAGTACTTATAAAGACGAATCATTCCTCATGGCTGAATTAAGAATTATGGACATACGCACTCCTATAAGAGGAGTGATGATATCGTCACATAGTAGAAGGAACCAAAACCACTACCTTTTGTTAATTGTTAACGTATAAGTTTTTTTAGTTATATAGTAATTAGAGGGTATGTTACCTGTCCAGTCATTGAATCCAGGTGTACCTAGCATCATCGTCCCGTTCTAGTGGTAGAGATAGTTTTAAAGATGAGAAAAGAAATCAGTTATTTTAGGATACACAAGCGTATACAATTATGGGATATTATGTATCACTCCTTTAAATGATAATTTTTTAAGTAGGGGATTGGTAAATATCTCACAATCCTAATGGTGTAACCTTTTTTGACTGGAATATATAAATATTGTCTTTCCGTAATGTTCTTTGCCAAATATTTGAAATATGCTAATAGTATAGGGAATTTAATTGAGAACCAACAATTGGAGACTCTTATTATGGCATGGATAACTTTTACTCTTAACCCTTCCAGTCGAGCAGGTTAATGGGTACCAGTGGCTACAGGGGCTAGGATGCCCCTGGGTCTCTGGGGGGCGAGAATGCATTAAGGCATTTATTATAGTTTCACTGGTCCTGTGACCTAAAGAACGTCTTTGATACCATAGATGATTAAGAAAAAACAGTATACAAAATGTATCAATTTCCACACACATATTTCCATATTTTGCACAACCTCTTTAGATTTTTCCTATATTTATTGAAAAAATGCCTGAATATATCATTAATGCCACCCCTGTGCACACAATACCTGTATGCATTTTCTCCCTGAATGGGTAAATGGGATGGATGGATATTAGTAAAATATCCTTTTTGGTGTTGAATCCGATGTTTTTTTTATTTTTAAGTAATAATATCATAAACATTTAAAATGGACTGCCAGCAGGCACCTAAGATTGGTCACACATTAAGTAAGCATGTATGACCAGTGTTGACGTTTTGTGATGTTTGGCTACTGCGCATATGTATACAACCCATTGTGGAGGTTGGCCCGGAGAAAGTTAGACAAAGCTAGGTACACTACAGTTGTAAAAAAAGAATTGATAGCAAATCACCGGACTCAAAATATAATACTAACAATGTAAATAGAGAATCTGGAATTCCCGCTCTAGTAGACACCGCCATTTCATAGCGTCTCGTTGATGTATTCTGAATAAAGCAGAAAGCCTGATTTTATTAAGAAAGAAATAACTGTACTAACTGTGTCAGAGATGGCAGCAGAGAAACCTAGTTCTCCGTACGCGTATCTGAAGTGGTGGTTGGGATGGGTGGTGGCGTTGTTGTAGAATTGTCGTCTGCGGAAGTAGCCGAGGGGATACATCGTTCGTAAAGACGCACTCTGTAGGGAAGTGTCCATGCTGTAACAGATGCCGTGCAGAAACCGTTCCGTTGACCACCGATCGTCCTTACGTAAAGGTGCGCAGGCCTGTAAAAGGTTCAAATTTGCAAAAATTCTTTAGCCATGATTAGCTAGCAAACTTACTGTAGTCTAAGGCCGAAATTACACTTCCCGACAGAAAACGCACAGGTAGTATTCGGGGGAAATAAAAGTTGGTCGGTGGTGTTCCCCGATAAAATATTGAAGGGTCCGTTTTCAATCTTTTGGTCATGGCGGAAGATTCCATGTAGGATCATGCAGCAGATCCAAGAGCTGTTTGAGGAGTGGAGACCATTCACGTTTAATAACTTGACCAAGTGTCGTTTAACTACCTGGGCGAACAAGAATATATGCCTATAGGAAAGGTCCTGGTTTCTGTACTCGAAAATACATCTTTTTTGGGGTTTATCACCATATTTCACACCTAATGGATAGAGCCTTATGTCTCGTAAAGGAGGATTACTCACCACCACCTGGTTATTACTGGACACCAGGGTCGCGCCAAACAGCTGACCGTCTTTCAGAGGTCTGGAGAACACGTTTTTAAATCCAGGTCGAAAGCGAGTGCGAATTCTTATATTCCTGTAGGCGTTTCCTTGAAAGATAACCGGATAATCAGATACAAGGTGTAGATCATTACAGAGAGCACGCAATTCTTATACAGAACTTGATCGATAATTGTGTAAATATAACCAATATATACTCTATGAGTTTAGATGCACTGTAATCGTCTTCGAGGCGAAGATGAGTAACAATACAGCTGTTGCCGTTCAACGCCACCTTACGGCCCACTGCCTAGATACACGGCTGCTCGGACAAAGACAGTAAGTCTGGCGGCATGTATATAGAGACACATAGCAATCACAAATAGAGTGTGAACAGTGGGTGTGATTGCAGGAGTGTTGTTTTTTGACAGATCAAATTGCTGGAGCCAACTAAGGTATTGTATTAACAAGTCTGGGCTGTCTAAACTTCAAAGTTGATAATTGTTTTGGTTTTAACTTGGAAAAAGATAAGCATATTATAGCTACCAATGTATTAATGTGTATTCAATTTCGGTGATCCTATGTTATCTTTGCTATATCTAAAGTATTATTGAGGCAATATGCATGTATGAGACACCGGATTTGAGCTAGGATACCATAGAATGCGATGCAATCATTATTATATCTCTGGAAATAATGTACAAGGGTATTCTGAATGTATTACGCTCATACACTGAGTGATCCAATGGTAAAGAATACATTGCCAGGTGAATGTTTGCCTTCAACCGTGGGATAACTAGGCAGATTAGGTGCGACACCGGCCTACGGAAAAAGGCCTATTGCAGCGCATCTGAATGAGTTGAATGTTTCGGTGTCTTGTCTACTTTCTCAAATCCTGGCTGCTAATTAGCCAATGGCTTATGATGTCATCTCACCACAACCAAGATATAGTATTGTCACATTATTCGGGTTATCGTTGTGTATGATTTTTCTAATATTTTTCCTTTAGCTAAACTTGTACAAGGAGTGAGATAAAATATATTTCAGGGTATGTTATAGTATGCTGAAAAAATGATCAATGTATTTGACACGGCTAAATCATTCTTTCAAACAAGATCTTTGAATGTCTTTCAGCATATTCAAAAACACCCAAAGGTATAAAACTGTCTCATCAGACCGGAATTTTCATTTCTAAGATGAATGCTTTTTTGAATTATTGAAAGATTTATCACTACATTTTATTTCAATACACCTTAATTCAATATCTGTCTTACGACTCGAGTGAAATGATTTATTAGAATGTAACCAGAAAAGTGTTACAAATGTAGGGACCTGGGCCCATGTCTCCCCTTGTAGCAGCAGCCGTACTGAGTAGGTGCCGCGTAGCGGGTCTACAAGCCACCTGTGAGAAGTTACTGGTCAGCTAGCTACCAGACTTACACAAAACCACCAGTGGGGACCCAACATGGTTCTGCACATGCACAGTGAGACTCAGCAGGTGTATATATAAGAGGCCTGCTGAAGCTTAGCTGGACACACTGGGGTGTGGAGGGACTATGTGTGGTACCGCTACAGGGCTCTGTCTCTGTTCTCTGCCAAGGGCGCTAGACCTTTGGGTCCCCTGGTGGTAGAGTCAGAGAGTCCTGGTTCTCTAGAAGGAGAGGGTTAACCATCGGGCCCCCTTCCTGGATGGAGTTCTGGGATACTGAGATGAGAGCAGGTTATGATGCCTTCGGGGCTCTCCCTGTGATCCTCTCAGGCAGTGCCATGGCACTAGGTGGCTGTGATAAAACACAGCTGCCGGTTTGCGGGTGGGACCATCACCGGGATGGCATTCTGGACCGAAACCATGGTGGTGCTCGGGAGGCGTTTCGGCTGTACCGGACACCCAACCACTACACAAAGTTGGAGACTTATGAAGCTAAACTATCAGAGAACATCATTAAATTATCATCACATCACATTAAATTACTGATATGTTCCATTCGTCCCAGCAAAAAATGGTTTCAATCCCCATTGAAAATGTATGGGGTCACAGCAAAGCACTACCCATTGTTTATTAGTGGCCATAAACCACACACATGGTTTGCAGCTTTTCCAAACCCATAATCGAATTTCTAGGAATAGAAATTATCATTAATGACCATGGGTAAGAAATACAACAATCGATAATCTTTGTACGGTCGGCTCTGTAAACCACCACTGCCCATGTCTACATCTCATGGTTTGTGACTGCCCGTCCAAAAGATCGTCGATTATTTTCTATATAATCCTCAACGTCATATCAAATCTACTCTAGACTAAAAAATCATGTTATAACACCAAAAGAAGGACCAGGCGGCGGAATGGTTAAGGCCCAGCCTGGATTATGAACTATATGTCATTGCACCTAATAAAGGTTTTAAAAAGAAAGAAGAAAAAAAAGGAATGTCACGAAGTAAATTATTTTATTGCAAAGGTAGATTTTTCAGACACAGGGACACGTGATCATGTTCAAGGCTATACATACCTACTCTATCAAACGGGACTTGCGTGCAGTCCGAAGTGTCGCTGACCTTACATTTGTACACGGCTCCTGATTCGAAGACTTCGTCCTGGTAGTCGGAAGACGCCTTCGGTGCCCCAACGAGAAGCCTGTAACATCGACTCATCAGAAATTTGGACTTTTCAAGATTTACTAGCAATCGTCACAGCCTGATTAACTTAATCTCTGATGACTCAGTCGAGGTCTGGAGATGAACAATTTTAATGAACATTTTAAAACCATTTTAAATGTTATGTAGTAGTATAAATGCTTAATTATACAGTAATCCGTGTCGTTGATATTTCTTTTATGTCGGGTGGATAAATTGAAATTGTCCAACGTCTTGGAATGGGAGCAGGCGTGAAAGCAGCGAGTCACATGAGTCTGGTAGATGTCGCTGGAGACGTTTCCGTGCTTGAAGCGATTTTTCAGCCGCCATTATACTTCACAGCTTTCGACCCTGTGCCATAAATACCAAGGAACTCATGATAAACACTACTGAACTCCTAAGATTATCCCAAGACCGAGTCAAAAGACCCACCGAATGCCGAATGCCGAACTCAAAAGCTTATTATATATTAGATACAATAATCTGATTTGATTGCCTTTATATAAGCAAAATACCTTATTGAATTGTTTCTGTACTGGATATATTGTGGCAAAGTGGCCTTTGTATAAGCAAAATACTGTATTGAATTGTTTCTGTACTGCATATATATTGTGGCAAAGTAATGTAGATTTCTATAAGAAGGAAGTAATCATCATAATTGCCAGCAGTAGGCATATTAGTGAACAAATTGACTGAATTGGAACAGTCACCATCCTGGGGTATTCTCCTCCTCCTTGATGTATACAGTTCGGCTGCCATGCTTTGAATGGCATACTTACCCCCATTATCACTCACCTCTAGATCCTAACCTGTCCACATGGGGTCAAGACGCTCTTACAATGACACCCTGGGCAAACCTTCACCTCGATCACCAACCGATGATCAAACTGGCCAGCTATAATGCTGGCCATAATGTCTTAATAATGCGAGATGGGTTGCTAGTGTCATGAACACCCTCATAGGCCCTGTGCAACTGACCGAAACGGGCACCCAACCAGAATGAGTTCGGTCATACTCTATTGGCTGTTGGTACAATAACCAGAGTGCAGGGCTCACAGATACCAAGCCCACAGTGTCAACCCCCTGCAGTTTGTATATAGGAACACCCACTTGTCAATAAAATCATTCTTCTTCTGACTATTGTACACAGTACTAATTTGGTTCGACACACTCATCCATAAGTCTACACCTAGCTAATCTAGGCCTCTAGACTTTATAATCTGTTGAAGGTATTTAACGCTGTGGCAAGTGAGAGGTTCATATCACAGGTCGAATGTATAACATAGGGATGACAGAAAGGCAGCACGGCTGAGCCTGGAACAGCAGACCGCAACAGGTTCTAAGCGCAGGTTTCCTCACTTAGGTCCATCATTTAGAGGTTTTAGAGGATTGAACATCGAGGTAGAGAGCTTTCATCGAACTGTTTGAGAAGTCCTGCATACGTCCGCGGGGCTGTTTTCATGTAAATAACCTTAGATAATCCAACAGACAGTGTCAGCTTCTTAATGGACACCATACAGCTCAACACCACGGGGAATGCAGCATTATCTGCACAATTCAAAACCACGTCGGGTGTCACATGTGGTATTGAGTTAATGGTTATTATCTCACCCCGGTATTTTTCTCCATAGGCTTCCCATTAGGAGCTCGCACTCCACGGCCGTGAAGTTCAAGTACCCAATACTCAATGGGTGATTCATTTTATCAATAGATAATGTTTGACGGGGTGAGATAAAATCAGAAACCCACTCGATGAAAATAACTTTGTCCGCACTCCACCTCCTTTGACCACAGAATAATTCGAACTCGGTGGAGTACGGATCAAGCTATTTTCATCTAGTGGGTTTCCTTCTAATGACGCTACTAAGCCTATACCAGCCCCTATTGGTTCTTTTTTCGTCGGGTTCTGACCCCAAACCTACGAGCTCTGCGCTTATCCATCTGTGACGGAAGCTCTATCTGCTCTTTGTTGACTAGAGATACGACCAAGTAGTAAAATACAACTCCATGTATTTATATTCCATATGTATGTCTACACCGATCAATATTTGCCATGCTATGTTGAATAAACAACGACGTTTGTGAGAGGTCAACATGAGATTGTACTTACAAAACGGACGACCGCCAGTAATGGCAATTTTTTTCTGTTTACAATAATTTAAAAAGATAGAGTAGCATCTCAGCCACATTTAAATGCATATCTACATCACATAAAGTGGGGGTCAATAACATCGGATCACATGCTAAATTTCCAGAATCGGATATTTTATAACACAACAGCTCCGGAATACTAAATCACGTACGCATTGGGATATTCAATTTTTCATTTTTAACAAATTCTTATTTTTCAAACCGGACACATGTAGCTGAGCAACTCGAGAAGAAGGTTGAGCAGCTCGTTGGCAGTGTTTGTGAAGACGTCTCTAACTACTGTCACATGGTCACGACGATCTAGTTTTGTTAAAGCGAATGGCAGTGAGTCATCCGTAATACGCCAATGACAACATAACTTCCCAACACGTTTTATGTGCAGTACATTGAAATAGATTCCCTTATTTCCATGACATAGATGGAGAAAGCTGGTACATAAGAAGGTTATTGAAGCGATCTATATATCAAAAAGATATTCGGACCTCCTGTATTATTTAAATGCATGTATTATGTCATTCTATGATGCGCAAGAGGTCATGAGGCCAAGGTTATGAAAACAACATAGATCAAATCGGCTATAAATAACAGGATATTAAGACACGATATGCGAATGTCTTAGTACATCATAATAACCTATATGTCCTTATTTGATAGCTGTACCGTTATGTGAAGCCTGTTGACCCCTGATCGTCTTCTATCTATCATACTCTGTTTTACTCTATATAACCACATATAGTTTCGAAAATCCTGCTGGATAATTACCTGAGACCACATACATGGTGCTAAGACCATAGATTATAGCCTACATGTCTTACAATGAAGGAATGTCAACAATAATGGTAAGTTTCTCGAGATATGAAGAAAGCATCTCATAGAGCGAGTGCTATGTTTTGCTCTAAATTCGGTCAATATCCATCGTACACGAGTAGAGATATGAGCCGCCCATATCGACGATGAAATGCAAAATTACTTTCAGAATATTTGTGTTATATTTTCTGGAGAAGCAAAACAACAACATAAAATACCACCAAAAAGATTGGCCCCTACCCCAAAAGTACAACTACCCTTTGACAATTACCATCGGTGCCTTCTCAACCGGTTATAGCGGCATCTGCAGTAGACTATCGCCAAATGCACTTGCCTTACTTAAATGGTCGATATAGCAGGACAGTCGCTTAATAAGGGGCGAATTTTCAACAAAGAGAAAGGGCTTACATATAGTTCACCTGTTACCAGAACTTTTACATGTGGTGGTAGGTATGAGTGTATAATATGCGTGACAATAATACTCACCATTTTCCTTGTGTATTCTCCACGTAAGTCACAGTATAGCCAAAGTAAGACCCATCAGGACCTGAATAAACCTCAGCGTGGTCTATATCCAGGTTAAAGGGCGCGCCTCGCCTCACCACACCCAATAGAATACCCACCACTAGGGGCAGAACGATCACACATCGGGGGCAGTGCCTCACCATTGTCACGGAGGGTCCCTTGGGCTATTCTCGTGTCCTCCAGGGCTAGATCCTCCAGCGTGTGAGAACTAGAGAACGTGTGAATCATATCGACATGTACATGGGATCTTGTGCCTTGTGTCCCTATACCTAACACCCTCCCACCCCGACATCCCCCCCCCCCCCCCCCCGCTGGAGGCCTGGGATGGGGACTAGTGGGCACTATATCCGCATTGCTCAGGCCCTATGGTATTGGTAACATACACAGTCGCACATGTTGGTGTTGCTGTCTACTGGGTGAAATAACCCTTTTCCAACGATACCCTTCAAACGGGAATGGTTACACGGGAAGGATGGTAAACGCATGTACAGCTATATTGTCACTGATATCGAAGTTCCGTATATAACACTATTAACTCATCAGTTCTGCTCAGAACAAAGCCAAGGGGAAATCACTACTTCATCTGTTGGTTTCAGATTGTTAAAAATGACATACTAGAAGCTTATATTATAAACCAGTACCACCTATATAGTATCACTATAATAACGCCTGCCGGTATAATATAGGATTCTGCTGCATTAGATACCTATTCGTTACAATATACATAATTTCTCGTAAAGGATGCCCAAAGGCATTATCGAGTAAATGGGTTCATCAGAACGAAGCACTGATTCGTGTTCCAGGAGTGTACTTAACAGATCACTGGAACATGCTCACACAGTGTGAATGATACAGATTGTCTATGTCTAGGAGCTTCGTAGTTATCCTGTAGCTGCCCAGGGAAGCGAAACAGTTATCATATATCTGGTGAAGGGTAAGAAGGAAGAAGCGCATTCGGTTTGTTCCCGGACCTGGAACCCGGAAGGAAGTTATCTAATGGCTTGTTTCATGGGAGGGAAGGAGGGAGTGCCATCCAGCTTAACCCTTTCTCGTAAGCGTAATTTGGTAGGGGTCGGGGTACTCTTGAATCACAATAGCACATTTAGGTCATCCAGGGTGCATCTCCGGGTAACATATACTGCATGAGACTTCACAGTATTCAATTAAGCTTTTTATAAACTGAAAATATGATGGGGCCAACGTTTGGTAATGTTGTTTACTATATACCCATGCCGTACTGTAAATACACACCGTTTCGCCATATAACGTAAAAATACTGTATGGAACACTGTTCCATCCGGGAAAATATGGAACACTTGTTCCTTATACGTAGACTAAAACAATAGTTCTTAAGCCAAATGAAATTAATGATTTTTCTTAATTTCGGGTATATAGTAAATATATAACGTCCAACTATGCTTGTACAAGCCACAAAACTCGATGATAACTTACGGTCTGTACGGAACTCGGCATAAACGCCAGGTTTCGTACGAACCGTAAATCATCATCTCGTGTTGTAACTTGTACAGCATGGTCAGGACGTTCTATATAAGTACGTGTATGTAGATACCAACAAAATAACTATGAGTCAGTTTGAAAGTGTCTCGAAGCCGTAGAGAGGGTATGCGACTACTTGAGGGCTGCCTATATCTTGGTCAGCAGATAATGCTCTCTCGTTATCAAGACTACATGAGTTGATTGGTATTTTGGTAAACATTTATAACTTTTACTCCACATGCACTCGCTGTCAATTGATTACTACGTGTCAACCAATCGTGGTTTACGGCGGCCCATAAAAAAAATCATGAATTATTGTCTATGTCTTATGGGGTATGGGTCTCAGGATTGCTTCAAATCAGTCGATGCTTTAATTCATATACTGTATTCCCTAAAGTAGAGACTCACATGGATTCAAACCAAAGGGACCAGACCAGGCAAATATGGCATAGACACGAAGACTAAACCATGTAGACGCGACCAGTCTAGACCAGTCGTATCGGGTCTATGCAAAAACATCCTCTCTAGCATTAGCTTAGAAATGCTGATTCAGCCAATTCTACTCAGATCGGTTATTTAGCCGGTCAGTGAGACTTCCGATCCTAGTTCACTGGACCCATTTGAAGAAACTACTCAGTCAGTCAATCCAATTATCAATCTCGGACACACCATGGTACATTCCCATGGCAAGAAAACTTGTATTTTATAGGGCTCCAATTGCCACAAAACCTCATATTGCAATGGCATCATATTTTCTCATGACGATACAAATTATGTACCAATCAACATCAATATAAAATCTGGAAAACATATTTCTCTCGACAATCTACTTAATCCCCCGGTAGGTTGATGGGCAATTGTCTGTTAAAGAAACAGAAACTATAAAGCAAGGTCAGTGTTGGTGTAAGGAGTCTCCTATCTGATAATGTGTGTATGTGGGACTGTGGATAAACCTTCTTCTTTATTATCTATATATGTCTATAAGTCTATGCTGACATAGGTATCATATTGTCCATGTTGACACTGTCTGCTAACAACCAGAAGTTGCAAAGGATGTGCCCATTGCACATGCATGGAAATATGTAAATTAATGTCACTCTCAAAATCGTAGTCCTAAACGCACGCTTATTGAATAGTTAAAGAATTCACATAGCTTATTGAATAGTGATCAAACATCAGCTAAGCGTAGTGTTCGGTTCAAAGTGAGGTTCATTTAAATATCTTGCGCGCATACATACACAATTTTGACTGGTTTTAGATAAAAGCGGCCGTATGCTCCGAGGAGTTGACGCGTAGTAATATCCGAGCGTATGCGAGGATATTGCGCAGAATCAACTCTGAGGAGCATACAACCGCTTTTATCTGAAACCAGTCTATATTGTATTTATCATCCAACCTTTCTGGACAAGTGGCATTTCGATATCAGTTCATTTTGCTTATGCACTATTTTTCCGGACGCACTATTTTTTCGTATGCGCCACCCGGAGCATACAACATATCCGTATGCGCCGGGTATGTGCATACAAACTCCCTATGTCTTTTCAATGGACACTTTGTATTAGGTGGATGATAAACAACAAGTACATCCGACATGTCTGTGCTTTGCCTGTTGTTGACCAAGGCGAGTGACATGATGTTACCAACGATCAATTTTGCATATTTGAGCTATTTAAACTGTATTGCTTGAGCAGCCTATTTTGGATACCTCGATATTAGGCCATTATGCATTTGTAGCTGTTACGGAGGGGTTGTATCGGGAGTTTTAAGTCGTCCACCATGTTGACATTGGTCGCAATGATGTTGATCTTGCAGATCTCGTCCATAGCACGTTTAGTAAGATGAAGCACACCATAGTGTGCCAGAGTCGGCGAATACGACACCCCTGTGGGAGGGTAGAATTTCACTGACATTTGCGCTCTATATGTAAAAAATATTTGTATGTGAAACCATATGAAGCAGATAAAGTCGTCACTAGTGTCTATACTATTGTGTATATATTCATGAAACCAAATTTTCATTGTGTGAATGGTCTACCACTTCGCCAGGACGCCTCAACCAGTGATCATTCTGATTTCCGTCCCAACCCTAAAGGCGGGCGTCCACCAACCCCGATTGTCCAAGGTTACGACAAGCGCTGACAAGAAAGTTCCAATTGGTGCTTGTCGCAGACTAGTCGTGAGAAGGGGGGGTTTATGACAGCGTTGTCGGGGCGTGTCGGGAAGTGCACGCTCCACCAAAATTTCCTATCGTAGACCTCTGCGACACGCTCCCGACATGCTATGACACTCCACGACAAGGGTCCAGTCGTAGGAAAAATCGAACATGTTCGATTTTGTCGTAATCTTGTTGGAAGGTCCCCGACAAGCTTCCAGTCGCAGCCTGTCGGGGCCTTGTCGTAGACTCTTGTCGGAAACTGGGGTCCACCAACCACAACAAAACTACGACAAGCATTCCAATCGTAGGTCTGACGTGGACCTTGTTGGAAAGCCATTGTCGTAGCCTTGTCGCGGTTGGTGGACGCCCCCCTTTATGTTACAACTCCGTTACGAACCCGGCCCTCCACCAGCCTCTGAAATACACCCGGCCTGGAAACATGTATATTAGATATTACTTAATAGGATGAGGGTCCGGTTCGTTAACCACGTCCTGAATGCCTCATATCCATGTTGATGGAAAGATATGGGGTCTAACCGCAAGCCTTGGTGTACCTGGCACAAAAGTCAGTTATCGCCATGCACAAATTATGATAAAATATGTACACGTAGTCTATGTTTAGTAACGAGGCTGTCGCTTAGCAAGCTATTACGATATGCAGATCGCAGAATAGAGATCCGAGGTCGACAGCATTGCTCCAGATTTTTTGCGGAACGCATAATAATTACGTCGCCTTCTGTATCCAGCTACAAATCTAATGAACCTTTCACCTATGATACAGAAAATACGGTGTTGTAAAAGGTAGCGATACAAGATGAAAATAACGAGTATACACGACACTATTCGATATTACTGGAGCAACGCTTTTCCCACATATCTAGGAGCAACGACCCCCAGCTGGGGCTCGTCTAATTTCATATGCTTGTAGGGCACGAGACTCCCGGCAAACGAGACCTCCAGGGACGATATTTTCAACGAGAGCCTTGTTTAGATTGATGAATTACACTGTTCTTGTTATTTTCATTTACCTACGATATCCCAGGGGATGTCGCCCGCTAGGACAGGTTTCTTTGTTTGTTTGGGTAGTTAAACATCCAATATGTTCTATGAGACTTACTTTGGGTCTGACCGAATCTATGAGATGAAATTAGGACAGGTGAACGAAAATAGAGACGGAAATAGACCTCCTCCATAGTCAGCTACAACTTTCCTTTCAAAGGATAAATCGAATTATCGAACGAGATCCTTCGTCTTTTACTCTCGTTGACGTAGCAAATTAAATGGTTTTAAATGTTTGAGGGGTGGTCATGCATGTGGGGGATGGACGTTTAATCCCCATTTCACTAGGGGGCGGATGATTATATATTGTGGTTTCGTCAGAATTTAATTCGTCGGGCCTAATAGTCCAGCAGCACTGTTTTGCCTTTGTGGTCCCAGTTTATGGCTGCATTATAGGACACAGAATGATTACTAGTTTTACCACCATCCGCCAGGAAAATCTAAAATAGGGAACTGTAGTCGGAGGGGGGGGGGGGGGAACCAGTGTTATCTGTTGTTATAATGTATAGATAATATTGAGGCGATACTAAAATTCCTAAATGGCAAGCCCCAAGAAATGTATTTGATAAAAATCCATTGATAATTGGTCGCGCCAGCTGGTGTTTTGGATGACGTCGGGAGGCAAGATGGCCACCTCCAAAACACAATAGCTTTGTGCCCTATAAGATAGCTGTCTAATTCAGTTGTCTTTGAAACTTATTTTATGCATAAGAAAAAATGTATTTATCTACAAAGACGATACCAATGTTTAACCGATGCGTCTTATTATATCTTGTGTAGTATGATTTCTAACTATGGCAAAATTCACACAGCAATAGATGGATCATGTAAAATGTAGCACCTTTATTTTTCACTATTACACCGAACACAACCTGTATATATATTTACAAAGCCTTGCTGTTGATACAGGTCCAACAATTATTGGTCTATAGAGGAACATGATATGTCTTATATACAGTAAATAGTTCCACCGTCAATGAACGTCATTTGTCATGAATAAAACCGTACGGATTTGCCATTAACATTGAGAACATGCCTGTGCATTATTTGGTGTATATGAATATAACTCATAGTCTTGTAGAAGGTGAACATCTAAAAACAAAAACATGGTACAACTTGGGACTTGGCAAGACACCAAAATAAGGCAGCTCCCATTCCGAATGAACTCTATAATATCTACCCATCAGCTTTTCTGTCGTCCCGGTATAGCTTTAGGCAGCCTTGTGCCCCACTTACACAAACAGGTAACAAAGTGTACATCTTTGTGGTATAGCCGAGTCAATATGACCATTGTACACAAAAATAGCAATAACAAACATTGTGTCCCTCACAACAACAACTAATTATGGCTTTCTCATATCTTCATCTCACCAGTCGCAAACGCTTGCGAATCTGCCTGGTAGTGCGAGACTGTGAGTCTCAACCATAGAGAACAATAGGCAAGTAAATATATTATTGATAGTTATGACATACAGTTCAGTACAAATATATGGGTAACTCTGTGTGTTTGTAAATATGTGTCGTTTGTGTTATAAATATTCATTATTTACCAAGACTAGCTGAGGGTCTCAGTGAAATTCATTCATGTTGATAAATCGATTCAAGTAATGAATCTGTGGGAAGGAAGTCATCACTCCCTGTCATGAATTTGATGACAATGTCATGCTCTGAACTTACCTTTTATATATACGCCTGGATGACTTTAGGTATCACACACAAAATCAATAACCTGTATATTTCAGTAAGTCATAGAGTTATGGATCAAACATCCGCAGACAATTATGTTACTCTCATTGTATCAGATGCGTATACAACTCTTTTTACCTACTATATCTAAAAAAACTACGATTCTGGTAGTATCTGCTTGGACTTCTCCCCGCTCATAAGGATAGAGTGAACCAGACTTAGGCTTGGAGAGTGAGGGGCCACGAGAGTGAGAATCCCGTGGAGGAAAATATTAGAATCTGTTCTTCTTTTTTGTAGATCTATTGGCAGAAATATCTTTTCTCTTATGATTTATTTCGGGCCATGCCGAAATCGATGTATAGTAGTGTAGTTTTCTTATCTACTTTTCTCGTGAGAAACCAATGTGATCTCAACTTTCGCTGATAGCCCCACTTTCAAAACTCCGCTGATTCCCCCCACCCACCAGCAGCCTACGTTTTGACCCCTTTAGAGCATCTGACTTTGTGGAGCAGTCGACAGGGTGTTTGCCTGGTCTACTATAATAGAGATGCCGGATGCATAGTTTACAATCAGAATTGCTATAGGTAAATATCAAATGTATAAGATATCACTTCACCGCACTTTACACTGCTTTATATTTATTGGGGTAATGTATTGAATCATTACACTTTTCATATGCCACTTGACTATGGGTGAATCATTTCAAATAACCTAATGAATTCTCTGTGAACTTTAAAACAAGGAGCATACATAATATTGCAGTGCCAGGAGGGTTCCAGACCCTCTTTTCTGCTCGAAGTCCATGGTCATAGCACAGTACAATCATGGCAGGTATGGATCTGCCCAATAAAAGGCGAATCCAACAGGCAAAAATGATTACTGATCAATATCACAATTTGTCAGACACCTCTATCTGAAGAGGGGTCTGAATCTGCTAATCATAGTTCATTGTGAAATCACTTTGTCCTGTATTACAAGACCTAACATATGAGACCTGGTAGGAACACTTCTGGTGCTGTAGTCCAAGGTGTGATGAATATTCTCCGATTCATTCATCGAAGTTATGCTGTATGTAATTCGATAAAACAAGGTTGTTGGTATTTGTGCTCCATCCTCCAGAAATCTTACCTAGTCTCTTATGCTGAAATTCCAATCCAATTTCAAATCCTTGGGCAACATCTGTGGCAAGATGACTTGCATTTCATGGGTCCACTTACCATGAATTCTCACATACCGATGAAAAGCATAATTTTCCTTCCAGTGATATCTTATATATAAAAAGCGAACTCTCGTGACACTTTACACTCCATTCTGAACTTTTGTTCATGTATATTTCCTTAGGTACAATCTGCATTACATCTGTTTTCTGAAACAAATTCCTCAGCAGACAATGAGGCTCTTTGGGGTACGAATCCTCGCTGTTCACTTACTTTCTAGCTCTATCAGAACTCTGAAACATCTTCAAGGAAGAAAGGATTCACTCTCATACCAAAGTTTCGCAGTAGATTTTAGCTAAAGGCCTCCATGCATATCAATCTGTTGTGTTCCTCCCTTCACGTTTGTTCGGGTAGCCTTGTGAGCCTTTCTTCACTCATCAGTTTTGATATATACCTAATGATAGATATCCAACACCACAACTACCGACTTCAATTTACCTGTTGATTTTTCCGCAGAAAAGTTGTCAATAGGTAGTTTTCACGTAATCTGTCTGGACATGTCGGCTGAGAAAGGGATGGATTAACGACCCCACAAAGTGAAGGATCACTACCTACTCACATGACCATTTGGAATAGCTTCAGGTAGTTCAGTAAACAACTGCTCTTCATCACTATCTTCTGCAGGTCTAATAACAAGATAATTCGGGATATCAAACGATCTTGGATTATAACCCTCACAGAAAACGTCATCGTCATGTGACGTCACACTATGACGTTGATCCCTACGGTCACTACTGCTACTGCCGCTTGTACTGGGCAGACTGGTGTTTCCGTTGGGGATATTACCGTTCATTCTGCGTTGCTCCCGGTGGTGGGGAATATTAGGTTTACTCTTTTCATTCAGGTTCCTGTCGTGGGTGCTACTGCTGCTCCGTCTGGTGGCAGCCAGATATTCCTCGCGGGAATTATGGGATATGCTGCCATTGGCGTGCCAGATGAGGAGACTGGTTTCCGGATTTTGTGGTTGCCAAGGGTCGTAGCTCTCCCAGTCATGTTCTGTATTATCGCCCACTCGTAGCATGCGCGACTCGTGTTCCTCATTTTCCTCGTTCTGCCCAATGAGCTTCACGAGTTCCTCCCGCTCTGCGCGCGTGAAGAATCCCAGCTGCAATGGACGATGGAAACTGATGTAATATTCATTATGTAATCACAAATGTACATTCTGATCCCTGTGATATTCCGTAAAGATCTTCAAGGGAAATCTAGCGATGATAATATGAAAAAATCTAAGACAATTCAGCAGTTTTTCAAAGGGAAAGATTCATGTTACGCAAAAGTAAGAATAAGGCAATGATAATTTCATTGCAGTGACAAGTAATCTATGATTCATCCCAAGGTTGTAGCACCTCGTGGGTTCGAGTCCCACTGCAGCCACTCTTCTCCTTCATTCCCAGCAGTGATAGATTTACTGCTGTATCAAAGGACAATCGTTCTCATACCATGTCTTTGTGGTGTGGTAACTAAAAGAACTCTCACCTCGGTAAATGTGTAGGGGTGAGATTTCTACCTAAATTCATTACATAGATTCGATCACAACACTTGTGGTGTAAAAGAACCTTGTGAAAGTCTGGTAAGAACCTTTAATGGTTAACTGGATGTTAAATCAAACCAACCAACCAAACAAATCTAAGCTTCAATTTCAAATTCAAATGATAAAATATGTTTATATAACACAAGTGAAGATGACATGGTGGTAGAATACCATCAGTCCAAGCAGTGTAATTCTTATCCATCATGATAAAACTACGATGCGTCATCCTATAGTATCGTCAGGAGAAGTAAGAATGGAAAGTCACCTTGTACAAAACGCCGATTACCAGCAGCAACAGGAAGACGCCGATGCCGACGGATGCGGCCACCACCCACCAGGGGACGCTGCCGTCGGGAACGGGGGCGTGTCGCGGGGTCACTAATGTCGCCACCTGCCGGGCAGAGGCAACAGCCAATCAAATTTCAATCATTACATAAATATATTCCAACAAGCGTCGGAAGTATATGTTATCATAATAATGTAGAAATTCTCTAATGTTGTTAACTTATATCTGTAGAGCATGTAATATGAAATGGGCTATCAGCTAATCAATTAAGATATAGTATGCACTGCACGAAAAGTACCGCTTTACATATGTATGCGAAACGCGTCTAACAGTAGGATTTTGCATCTAGAAGTTGGAACTGTTATCCGTCTCGTAGACGCCTTATCTAGTGGCGTATATACATGTCCATGGTGCGGTCTTATATACGTCTTATATACGCCTGGTTCCGTTGTATATACACCAACATCCAAAGGTTCCGACCTTTGCAACTTGGGGACACTACTGGTAGCATATTTCATTTGCCATTAACCATCCAAGTCTGTTTTATATGAAAAATGCAATCTTATATTACCAATTTATTTTATAAAACCTTTATAAAAACCTGATTGAGTATAAATTGATTAATTACACATAAAAAAAACCTGCATTAAGTTGTTTTTTTACTGTTTTTCTGATATTTTATTTAACTTTAAAACACCATTTCAATGTGTGGACAGTCAGCCTTACTATATAATCGCCTCCCCCCAGTGTCTCTGGTTGACAGAGTCCTCCTTCTGACTCTGACTCCGACTCCGACTCCGCCCCCGCCTTGTTAGAAGTAGTGTGAATGCGACCGCCACCCTCACAGCCACCCGCCCAGCCGCCAACCCTCAGGACTGAAATCATCTTACACAAGGCCGCTAATCCGACACCATAACACCGTGCGGTGGGCAGCGGCGGGCGGTGGGGGGTGGGGGAGGGTTTCCCACTGAGTCAACCTGTACAAACGCGGCTGGCAGCGGGCGCTGGGCGGTTTCCATATGTAGACGCGCGCGATTTGGCTGTCTTTCACGCCTGGCGTATTTAAGATAAAATATACTCTGCGCAATCTGTGTATGCTCTACCAACACCCACAGGCCCGGGCGGGCCGTGGGTCGCAATTTTTTTTGTTTTTTGTATCATATATACGCCTGGCGTATATATATGTTGCGCAGAGTATATTTTATCTTAAATACGCCAGGCGTGAAAGACAGCCAAGTCGCGTGCATCTACATATGGAAACTGTCTTGAAGACGCCCGAAACGTAGACGCGTATAAGAGGTGTATACAAGTATAAACAAGCCACGATACAGCCGATACGTGCGTTATCGCAATGGCGTATATTTATGTAAAATGGTGGTTTTCGTGCAGTGATGGTCCTTGGATTCTTTGAAATGGGGAAGTTAAGGTAATAACAATGAAAAAGGGTAAGAATTCAACATAGGTATACTCTCTTGACATAAAGATGATATCATTGTCAAAAGTATCTCAGTAGGCATCGAGTCTCATTTCACAAGAACGCGTCACCATCCTTCTTCCATTGCCTCTTAACCATTAATGGTATTTTTATTTAAAGTTAATGACCATTAAGAGCGCTGTTTAAGGCTGATCTCCCGAATCACTACGCATCGTAGACCTTACGACGCGTGCGTCGGTGTGCACTCTCAAGTGCATCGGTTACGATTAGAGGTGACTTTCCGACATGATATGGATTATGTGTCAGGAGGTGTGTCGTAATGCCCATCGTGGTGCAGGTGCTCTGTGGTCGCTGGGCTTTAGTACAAATGACACACTCACCTTTAGGTCAGCCAGTGCCAGGGTTGACACAGGCATCAGGCCGCGTACGAGCACCCGAGTTACCACCCGCACGGCGCCAGTATCCTGTTAACCAAAATCATGTGATCAGTGAAGTCCCACACAGAATACGTCTCTTTTATTCTAAGCCTTACTATCAATATATTAACATGGTATATATTAACCTGTTTTTCGATATCCAATGCAAAGAAAAAGGGAAAAATGGATTGTATGAGGATGTTAGTGGTATGTTTATTCATTTCACTCATTCTACTAGATCTTAGCAATCAGAACAAAGCTGAAAGCTATTATCATTTATAAATTTGTGCTAAAAGTTTAGATCCTGCATGCAATAAAAAGAAAAGCAAAACAAAAGAAGTTTCAGTGAGTAAGTGTAAGTGATAAAATGATACCGATAATTGACGGCCAAAAATATCATGCAATAAAGTTTTGTTCTTAAAAAAACAACAACCATAGAATCATACTTGTTAGAAGTCTAATTGAACGCAATAAAAGGAATCGTTCGCTACCTGTAGAACTGTGAGGTTCCCCATGAATAGCCTGAGGAGAATACTGATAGTAACACTCTCTCCCGCATTGAGAGGACCCAGGTCAAATCTGGCCGTTTCACACTGGGCGGTCCCGCAGAACTGAAATAGGAAGGAATTGATTAGAATTTCCCTCCAAAACTGTAATATAAACGCTTAATAAAAATATGATTAAACCTGGCAGTAATGGCAGTCAAGGTGGGTTAGTAGGAAATACATTTCATAATCTGCTTAAGGAAAAATATTTTAGACGATTATGAGCAAATGGTTATCGTTATTGTATAATTCTATAATCACATATAAGGTTTGAAGACCTACAATTTAGGTGTCTGTGTTCTCAAATAAAAGTTTGAAATATGTCATAAAAGGTATATTTAGCATGACTATCTGTACTTAGTTGTAAAAAGTGTCATTATAAAGTTACAATTGACAAATTCATTTGGATGGCATTGTTTATATAAATATGGACCATTGTAGTATAGTGGAACGTGTTTTGGACACAAAAGATGAGAATTTAGGCTACGCTGCATGAAATCACAGCTTCCGCTCTCTTTCGCTGAAACCTTTTTGTTATGATAGTCAGAAAGGTCAATATATTTTACACACAAATTATACACTAGTTTCACTCACCACATCTAATGGTAGCAGGCGTGAGCGGCCGAACAGGGCCCCAGGGGGAGTCAAGGTCAAGGGGTCAGCGGAAGTCAGGTCATCCTCTGACCCGGATGTACTATTCTCGTACACCGCATCCCGTCGTGCTCTTCCCTTATCGTTTCCGTACAATGCTGGCTTTGCCTTTGTTACTGCATCATCCAAGATCTGTCAGACAGAGAGAATTTGATATTATATGGTGAAAACGTATACCAGCTCATGATATCATATAGCATCACGTGTTCCCTACAAACTAACTTGAACGGTTGATGTAGTGCACAGTTTCAAGTGATATGTGATATGTATATCCAAATAGAAACAATATCCGTAGCTGTCATATTACATATGCTAATATTGTGATTGTAAAACATATGGATCATTATCATGACTCTTTTCGAATACTTATGACATATCAATGCAGAGTTTCATACGTCCAGAATCTCGTTTTTTTAAAATTATTTCACTGCATCTCTCGTACGCACGAGTTTCTCTTATACAACATGGTCGGATTCTTTGTAAAAATAAGGGGCAGTCATTGCACATCGAGCAAAACAAAAAGAAAAAATACAATACAAGTAAAGTAGGTAATAATTGAATAAAAAGAAAAAGGTTTTTAGGTGATCCAAAAATGAGTGTATGAAATGACTGTGTAGGTAACTATGCATTGTCCCAATAACCACGGACCTATCCAAGTTCGTGCAATAACATAATACTATTTTTGAGTAGGCTTTGCTTAAAGCTGCATGCCAAGATCTGGCGTTTGGTGGCATTGCAATGATAAGGAATTCCACACTCTTTCCTCTCTTAGGCATTGGTTCTTTTGAATGAAATTACCTTTAGTTGGATAGATTTTGAATATAGTTTAATCTGATAGTCCTTTTCATATCCCAACTGAACAGACCTGTTTTCTAGTCAGTGACATAACTGTATCTAATTTATATTAGAACAGTGTGTATAAAATTAAAGGCACTCTCTAGTGCTTAGAACCACAGCCATATAGCTCTATTCTAATGAAGCTAAACAATCTAGATTATGGACAGGCTAAGGAAAGATCATAATAGGAGGGTTTCACATCCTGGAACCTACAGGTTCGTATTTCTAGTTTTTTTGTGAATGTAATTTACGTATTTGCGATATGATATGGCTCCCTCTAGTGATGCTCGACGGCGATGAAAGTGGATATACACCGACTTCACGCAATTTTGATTTCCCTTTATCTATTATTGCCTGGGGTCATCCATAGAGTGTAAATCACACGGTTTGATTCACGTACCTCACATGGTTGTTCAAAATCTAATCAGATTCTGTTTCTTTTTAGAGGTAAATGCCGCCAGCAATTGCAGGGAGAAAAATATGTCTCATGGAAATGGAACCCTACAATTTAGACGAAGAGATTCCAGCAGGATTTGTCTCAGATAAACACCCTGTGAGGTACATGAATCCCATCGTGTGAACCCCACATAAGGTACGTGCGGGGTAAGGGGGGTTGGGTGAGCTGGGATTGGAAAAAAATGCATACAAGTGCCTGCAGTGGTAGTGGTTGGTGGACGGTGGTGGTTGATTTCCCATACACATGCACATATACGCAAATTCATAAAAAAAAGTCTTGCATTTTCAGTATTAGCGATACTTGGAGTGTCGTTTGGTGGATAACCAGGTTGGTGCGAGGGCAGGTATTACCTTTTTGGATGAGCATATTTGGTCGGGGGCAGGTTGGTGGGTAGACAGACAGGTGCGTGCGAAAGGTTGGTGAGTGGATAGTGCGGAATATAGGCAGGTTGGTGGGTAGGCCGCTTGGTAGGCGGGCAGATTGATGGGTAGGTGAGTTGGTTGGTGGGAAGGTTGTTGGGTAAGAAGGTTGGTAGGTAGGCAGGTTGGTGGTTAAGCAGGTTGATGGATGGGCAGGTTGTTGGGTGGGCAGATTGAAGGGGAGGCAGGTTGGTAGATGGGCAGATTGTTGGGTAGGCAGTTTGGTGGTTAGGCAGGTTCATAGGTGGGTAGGTTGTTGGGTAGGCAGGTTGTTGGGTGGGCAGATTGTAGGATAAGCAGGTGGGTAGGTGGGCAGGTTGTTGGGTAGGTAGGTTGATGGATAGGCAGGTTGATGGTTTGGCAGATTGCTTTGTGTTTGGCTTGGTGTGTGGTCCAGCAGACTGGTGAGTGGGCAGGTTGGTGGGCAGGTGCCCAGAAAGGCCCCAAAGGGCTCCAGAAACTGTACATATATACGCAGTAGGGTATGGGGGTGGGGGCGGGGGTGGGGGGGGGGGGGGGGGGGGTCATAAAAACGTATTTTGTGCAACATAGAAAATAGATCCCTAAAGGATGTCATAAACGAAGAAAAGTAATCTAAATAAAAAAAAGTATATATTACAACTTATAGTGGGGGGATATCAAACCAACAAAGACATCCCATCTATGAAATTTACAATTTGGGGAGAAGCAAACCCACAAATCTGCCTACGTTGTCACAGCCTGTTTGATCATTCTTATGCTACGATACTCACATCTTAAATAGGACGAAATTAAACAGGACCCATGCCTTATTTTCACTTTCCACGCAATTCGCAATTGCAATACAAGTTTATGCTGAGTCCAGATCCATTCGCCGCAAACCCCCTTTATCAATCCGAAACAAAATGACCAGCAAAGATGAAACTAAAATCATTATAGGATGGTACGTGTGGTACGGTGAGCAAGGAACAGTTCACACCGCAGCCACATAGTGGCAAAGTAATGTACCAGAACAATGCCGATGCTGTCAAATGTGTTAGACGTACTGAAAGCGGCATTCGACCAGGGACCTGTTTCAGTAGTTCGTGACATGTCTAGATGGCGTCTGTGACACCATACGGACAAATCACAAGACTGCAATCGATGACACACGGAATTGCACCCACTTCCTGTAGGAATTAAGTGATGACACTTTAACATGAGTAGGGGATACATATAACCTATAATCGTTCCAAATATGAAGAAGATTGGCACCTTCGACTCTCTGATATTTGCTAGACTTTTTCCGCTGTTGCTTGCACTGTTGGTGCCGCTGTTGATGTCTGTCTAGGCCTAATGTCACAAAACTACTGAAACAGGTCCCTGAGGTTGACTGATTGGCCCACACAACATCACATCCTGCTCTTATGTGACCGTGCAGTCAAGGGCTGTCAGCATGGTAGTCATCGGCGGAGCTACGTCTGCCATTTGACGGTCGACATCGAGCAGTGCGCCCTATTCCAGAGGTTGAATGTGCGACATCAGCTTTACGTCAGAGAGGTACTGTCACCTGGGCACCGCCATTTTGCCCACGATGCCAAAACAAACATCTGGTGGGGGATGCGGTTTACGATGGATCTCAATAGGCCTTCGTCACAGAATCTGTCCCCAGGATAATATATAACTGCACAGGTCATGCTTTAACTCACCCATTCTCCTGGCAGTTCCTTGGTAGCAATTAGCTCCAAAAAAAGGAGAAATAATCTGCTTGGAGACTGGATCTCCCATTGAGCTCTTTAACAGCTTATAAAACACCTGACAATACCTCTGTCTTTTCGCTATTCATATATATATTGAAACTCATATAATAACATAAAAGATGCAGTGATATTCATTTAGAAAATCTACTCGATGAAAAATATGATTACCATTTGATAAACTGATCATCTGCTGGTACTCGATATATAATAGCTTAGTGCCATCATTTAGTTTTCATGTCTACACTTTCCTGTGACTTGCCTATTGTAGGATCACAGAGGATGAACATTGATTTGCTTGGTTTCTGGTGGAACAGGTAATTTCTTATCGAGAAAGTATGCTCGTCAGGTGCCTGGCTGTTGCCTAATTATCATCTAAGTTACGTCGCCTTGGTGGAATCAACACTTCACAGTTGCTAGCTGGACCGTATGCACTGACTTATAGGGGTTGGTGGGGTTAAATCCTACATTGGATCACTCGGGGTGAGCCTCAGGGCATAAAAAAGGCTAAAAAAGCAGACATACCTACTAGGAAGTATTCCTAACTCGAATTGATAAAGAAACCAACCTTAATATTCATTATATTTTGAAAAAAATACACAGCGAAGGAAATAAGAAAGTGGACAATTGGCTTCTAGGTTATGCCATAACACACTCTCCAAGCAGTATGAAAGATCTGGGAGGAGATAACAAAGTCCCGCTACTGGGTCAAGTTGGCCGCTCATTTAACCCTACCAGAGCTAACTCTGTCTAGCTCTGGTTGCACTAATGGCCCGTTTCCATTGGCCGAAGAAAATTGCTTAGACTTTTTGAGTTACACAGAAATGTGTCGGCGGTGCCACTGACTGTGCGTTGGTATAGAAAAATCGCTGAGGGTAGTATATTTCACTCAGTAACCTAGCTTTCACTCAGTGGTGGGTGGTGCCACATTGCAAAATCTAAGCAGACAAAGTTGTGCGGCATTTCATGACCTTGGTTGTTTCCATTGACCGATATTTCGTCAACAGTGCCAAAAGTCCGTAGGTGATTCCTGACTGTAGATCGGTGACGGGAAATCGGCCAATGGAAAAGGGCCTTAGATTGGCAACTATCCCCTGTCTGCGCTAAGCTATGATATCGGGGTTGGTCGGATTGAATCCCATACGGTATCCCTCTGTGTTCGCCTCAAACCAAGTAGCTTTTGTTCTATAATGTAGGCTCTTAAAGTAGACATACTTGGTGATAAACAGTCATAGCTAGTAGATTGATAAAGAATCAAGCTTTATGTTCATTATATCTTGAAAATAATACATGAAAGAAAATACTGGCTTCGAGATTGTAAGATAAAACACTCTCCAAGCAGTACAAAAGGTCTGGCAGGAGAGTAACAGACATTTCCCTGTGGTGGTAGACTTGCTCACGTCTATGATTATGAATTTTCATTGAGTAATGAAAGCCAATCAGGATGGGGGTGCATTGCAATATGTACGGTTCCTCTAACAGCCAGGCAGAGGGGAAGTGTAAGGTTCACTTAAATATCATATGCTACGATTCAGTGATGAAAACTGGTACAATACCTCTACAGTGTAGTCCAACAGCTTGTTCCCATCGTTACTCTCCACAGGAATCATCACCTCCACGTGACCGCCCGGGAACAGTCCCGGGCCCTCATTGCGCAGGTCATAGATGTGATACACTTCCGGTTCGCTGATTACTGGCACGAGTTGGGTTGTTTCGTTCGGATTGGCGGCTGAGGAATTGTCGGGCGTTACTTCATATACATGCTGCTCAGGGTAGGAGACCCTATCGGGGGAAAAAAGAAAAAAAAAACACTTGTTTAGTATCATAGCATGCTATCATTATTTACTCAAATGTTTTTTCCATACATTATTATTGAGCTTCAGAGAAATCTACCAACACTAAAATAGACGCATCATTTACTAAAGATCACATGTGCCAAACGGGATAAGGTATTACTAAGCACCATGATACCCTGATATTGGGGGATTTCCTGTGTAGAGCTGGTGGTTTGGCAATAGAAAGCTTCTTCGTGGTCACGATACGTCCATTACGACAAAGGAATTGATTGTGATACACTTTGAAAATCAGTATGTCATAAAGTCCCGGTATATACAAAATTAAAGGCATTAAGGGGCTATAGTGAACTTTGAGAGCTTTGTGTTGCCGGACCAACTTGGACAGCTTTAGCCTTATATTCTGTTGTATCAAAATATATCTATATGTCTTATATGCCTTTGTTTGACACATGCTGCCTGAGACTCTAGCGTGGGGCCATCTGTTAGAACTTGCCTGTAATATAACTACTGTAAAAGTGGCTGTAATACCGGGGACACGCCAAGCGAGTCAAGGTAGCGATCTCTGGAATCGCCAACACAAAATGGCATGTATGTGAGGTACTACTTGATAGTCATATCTCCAACCGATAGTTTAGTGTATCAGAAGCAATAATCAGGTGAAATATGAAAAAATAACTCAGATATACGTCATTTTGCATTGGCGATTACGGAAATCGCTGCAATACTCGCTTGGTGTGTCTCCGGCTTTAAAGTCATTTTTTGGGTCACTGAGCAAATGATTGATCATGAGGGGTGCTTCGCCTGGTGGTGGTGGTGGGGAGGGAGGAACGGGTAGCGTCCCTGGAACTACCTGGAAAGATCACTGGGGGTCCAGCTGCAAACCTCCTCCTGGGAGTCCATCATACAATCTGTATCAAGGATTCGCGATAGAATACCTTGAATATTGCCAAGGGTCCGGGGGAAAGACCTTCTGGGGGTTGAGGGGGTTTATTTTCTAAACCCAAGTGGACATCCACTTATTCAAGAGGAGCTTGGGTTTGATAGGATTTCTAAAACATTTTATATCTTAACTTTGTATGATTGAAACAATTTTCAGGAAAATATGTTAAGGACATTTTCAGTAGGAACAGACCTGTGATATTGTATTGCTTTGCTTAAAGTGCTGCTTCCACCAAAACATTAGATATAGCAAGATTAGTCACGATTTGGCTGTCTTGCTAAATCTTGCTTGGTTTTGAATAACCGTGTGCATATTTGCTAAAGGCCAACGCACACTTAGCGATATTTTTCCTTGCGATATGCTTGCGATATCGCAAGCATAATAAAGCAGCGGGTGGTTGGGTAAAAACGGTACAATATCTCAAGCAAAAGAATTGACATGTCAATTCCCAAAGTCGCATAGGACTTTCAGCCTTTTGGAGGAAAAATATCGCATGCGACTTTGTACCTCAGAGGGGGGTAAAAGGGGGTGCAAAAGGGGTGGTACAATATCACAAGGGGTCCAAGGCACACTTAGCGATATTGTACCGGGAAAACATCGCGAGAGTACTTTTACGGCGACTTTTTGCTTGCGATGTGCAAAAGTCGCTAAGTGTGCGTTGGTCTTTAGATGCGTCGGTCTGGTTAAGCACCTGATCTATTTTCTTGTCACGATAGATCATGATATGCCGCAATATGTCAGCAATAGATCTTGAGGTGTCACAGTGGAGGAGCACCAAAGTATACACACGACATTACGAAAAACGTACACATATCATTGCGCGCGACGTATCACAACAAAGGATGTCTGACATATTGTGACACTGAAAGATATAACAAGATATACCAAGATATACCACGGTAAATCCATTATGTTGGTGTAACCAGCCCTTTAAAATAAACTACCACACCACTGCTCTCAATGGGCATCACTAGAATCTGCTTACCCGGAGAGATCCATTTCAGCTGACACCTTCACAGGAAGAACAAGTGTGACGTCATTATCTCCCAGAAAGGCCTCCTGACTGCGCGTGCGCGTGGCGACGTGGAGACGCAGCTCGTGACGCGGGAAGGTGCCCGGATGGTAGACGCGCGGCCACCCCAACACCACCACCACACTGCGCATCTGCATGTCCGGGATGGGGTTTCCCACGTCGCACACCAGGGCGGCGCTGCCGTTGTTGTTATCGATGTCTTCCGGTGACGCATGCGGGGTGCAGGTGATGTGCGGGTGGACGGCACCGCCGCCGACCTGGCGAGTGCCGGCGTACTCCAGTTGAGGCGGGTGGAGGATGATCAGGGTGGTCATGTAGGCTTTCTCACCGACGTTGTTGACGTGCAGCTCGAGGCTGATGGGCTCCTTCTGACCCAGGATGACGTAGTCTACTTCTGGTGACGGCCACATGACGGAGGCGTGCAGCTGAAGGTTCGTCTTACAATGATTGTCCTCCCCGCAGAATTTGTCAAATGGAACCTGGAAGCAAATATTTTGGATCTGTTTCGTATGCAGAGGAATAATGTGCATTCTGAAAAAGCGACACACTTCATTTACTCAGTTCTCGCAGTGAAGACAGCTGAGCTTCTCAGAGTATTGAATCTCATAAAGTCTGCAAAAGGGCACCAACGACATCTGAGAGAATTAAACATTCTTAAAATACAGTCCCGATAAGGAACGAGTATAGATTACCCTCTGAGCTGTCGTTCTTACTGGTGGCAGGTTGGTTTTGGTTGATTGGGAAATATTGGGTTTTTGTATGTATAGCCTAGATGAATTAATACTTTATCCATATAAAAATATTCATTCAGTCTAATGATGTACGCAACCTACATGTTGTCTTATATTATTACTAAATTATCTATCTATACATACCGCTAGCACCATACTCCTCTGACAATACTTGTCAAGCATAGGCTGGGGTTCATTGCTGCTATTGTTGAAGTTCGTCACCAGGTCCACATCTATCGATATGCTCATTGGCGTAATGACGTCCACAACATGTTTCTAGAGTAACATAAACATCTTATTAGCCACAGTGCTCGTGTAGCGGTGGGGAGTGGATGTTACGCCTCGCTCAAACTTTGACATCTTATTAGCCGTACTTAAACTTCTAGGAAATAAATCAATTCTACGTTGAATTAAATTCTATGTCTGTGTAATCTAACCTAATGAATTAAATAACTACATTGAATTAATGAATTAAAGAATTCTGTTGCATATTATATTGTTATTTATGTTTGGGAATAGAACACTATACCTTAATGTATCAATAAGTATACGAACCTAGAAATAAATATAATGTCCTGTAAGCTGAGCCATAGTTTATAATGAAATCGAAATAGATCAGGAAAATTAATCAAGAGAATCTATATTTCGCTGTGAATTCGCTATAGTATATGCCATGATCTAGCGTTGTGATGGTAAATACTAACGTTTAAGACAAAGATAAAGGTGTCTTTCCATGCCCGGTGGGCCGGCCAGTTGTCGACACGGATGGAGAACTCAGGCAGGGCATGATGTGTAATTCCCGTCTTGTTGACCGTTCCGTTACGGAAACCACCTCGGAGTGGGAGTCGATGTGTGTCGTCCTTATTACGCTCTACGTCTGCCCGCACAGTCACGGTGAATGCTGAATGTGAGAGGAATCACTATCAGTATCACATACAGAATGACAGTTCAATATGCACCAAATTGGAGATAATTAAAATTTATATAGTAATTCGACTATATTATCCACCACGCCACCTATCGGCATCTGAGAACAATCTCCTAAGTGTGACGTCATCACCAACCAGCAACCAGCTCGCTGATGCCAGTCTCAAGTTTCCCACCCACCCACACCTAAGGATAGAGACTGTCAATCTAGATACTTATATCACATTGTATCTTTTCAAATATATTCATTTAGGCCTCGCCTAACCATGTTTACCATTAATGTTACCATATATGTCATCGATTACAGTTTATCTTACCATATATGTCCAACAACGAAATAAAATGTTATTTTGTCTCCAATAATATAGTTCGTTGAATTATGGACTGAGATTAACTGTTGACTGTATTGATTTCCCTTTGTTCCATTTGTCTACTCTATTAGCAGGTTTTCACTATATATTCTTTTCTTTCAACGGAGTCTTCATATCACCTAGATAAACGTATACATTCACATTCAACAGCATAACAACGTCTGGTGATGTATTTATTTCACATTCTTAAATTGTCCATCTCATATTAAATACTTCCTGCTGTATTCCTTTTTTTCTCTGCATATATGAATCTATTGTGATATATTGAACATAAACTATTTTACTCATATCCTTATAGCTACATCTACGGATTGACCATACTAAAACATACCTATTGAGATTAATGCACATGGCACAGATGTGGCCAGGCTTCCACTCTATTGGGATTTAAACACATTCAATACATGTAATGTTGGTAGACGCAATCACAATACAAGGTGGCAGCTACAGACACTTCCGCAAATTGGTCTTATGGTTTAAGCCCCTTTAAAGAGCAACTCAGACACAAGCATAAAACTCTGCCTTACAACCTGTGTGCAATTACAATGCTCTATTCCATTATCAAAAATCAATATCAAACTAAAAAAACAATGCTAGCATCTACAGAAACCCATAGAATGATGTCCTAGGAGAGAACCAATGCCTACTCACAGGCGGCATCAGGGAGTCCTAGACCAGTGAACTTGAAGGCGACCCCGACGGCGAGACAGCTGCGGGGACTGTAAGTGTTGTTGTTGAGGTGACAGTGCACCACATTGGGGTTGATCAGGTCAGGGTACGTGCTGGCATTGAGCTGCACCACCAATAAGGGACGCGTTGATAACACTACTGCCATGTCGGAAGAGTAGGAGCCCACGGCTACATCTGGTGGAAAAAGTTAAAGGTTGTAGTAATGATAGACTTGTTTTACCTAGTCTCAAAATCTTATGTATACATGTAACACACAATGTACAGGTATAAACCTAAGGCCCCGCACCCACCAACGCAGATGCACCACGATTGGCCTCCCGATACACTATGATTGGAGATGTTAAAATCGTAGTCTATCGGGAGGCCCCTAATATTCGAATCGTAGACATCGGTGTCTATCGTAGGCCGTGGGAACGCCTTTTGAGGTATAAAAATGAGTAAACCACGGTCGCGATTGGATCCCAATTCAACGAGTCCATCAATGTAGATCTCAAGCAGAATTTTGATATCAAAATATACTATAATTATTGAGATATTGTATGAACCTAAATGATTACTTAGAGGTATTTACAATATATCATGTTATTTTTCAGACACTAAAAAACAATTAAATTGAAAAATGTAACAGGTAAAATCATAATTCCGATATGAAACTATTATTTATAGACCATTGGACGTACTTAGATGAAATCAACTTACAGAGACTATCTCTGTGCAGTCTACCTAATATTGAAATATTAAACCTTTCCGCTAAGTATCTCACGCATTCAATAGGCTCCCGATTTACACTGATAGCCTGCGAAAAATTCAACATTTTGAATCTTATCGTGAGGTTTACGATTGACGTTTTTAATCGTGGCTTGTCGGGAGCCAATCGTAACGTATCGGTGAGTTAATCATAGAAGTGTGGTCCACTGCTACAATTCTGTCTGACGTCCCGAAGGAATTTTGATTCCAATTGGGAAGTCAACCGTAAGGCATATCGAGGCCAGAATCGGGGTTCGTAGGTGAGATAAATACAGAAAGCAACTCGTTTTGGTCAAGGAAGTCATTCTCCAACTCGTTTGAATGCTATGGGATATTCACTCGGCTCTCGCCTCGTTTATATCCCTCCGCATCAAACTCGTGGCGAACGACGACTTTGACCAAAACTTGTTGGTTTCTTCTTTAATATCTCATGGGTGTTGGACACGAGTTACCACTTTTAAGTATATAGAGAAATAATACCAGGGGTGAGGTAAACAAGGACGTGTGTGTCGTCTGCTGGTTACTACTTACCTGGATAGTGCTGGTGGCTCATTGTCCTCGGGGTGGTGAGGGAATAACCAAATCCCCGAAGATCGGGTCGGAGAGTGGACGCCGTGATTTTCTGGGAGGGTGCCGGGCGTACCCCGTGTCGGTAGCCGTTATACACGTAGACCACGCCCCGTCCCTCGTCCTCGTACGGCGCCCCGATCAACACGTCTGTATTAATGAATTTAAGAAAAAGGCGTGTTTTATGGTGTGAATGACATAAAAAAGACCACACAATGAAGGGACCCAGTACTATACGGAAACAATGTTACTGTGGCGGTACGCGATGAATACGCGGTACAATTGACGATTAGTTGACAATTGCCGATGGTAGCACTGCACAAAACTGCACTTATGAAAATAGAATTATGTATTTGGATCAATAGGTTTGTAGCAACATGTAAATTGTGGTACCAAAAGCATATAACCCTACATCGAGGCTCAATAACAGGGGTGTACAGGGTGTTACCAAAGACAACATCATGCAATATACTCACAATATTAAATGAAAGAACGGTATACGTAAGTCTACATATTCATATAGTAACACCATCCAATCGTGCGATATATCAGCTACGCTTTAGAAATATATAGTTGACAGTTATATCATAGATATGATACTTTAACTAACCTGGATATCCGTCAAGAGTAAGGTCTGCAGAAGTGATGGCTGAGCCAAACCTCGACCCCGCGATCTCTGACCCCAAAAGGTCAACTACATGGTCGAATACGTGCTGTTAACAGAAATAAAGTTATTATTGCATAAATCGAAATCAAAATGCACAGAATCATAGTTGATGACGAGCTCACTGTGGTGGAAATTCATCTTGGAAATGGTATGCGAGGAGTCTGTACTTTAACCTATCAAGAAACCAATGCGACTACCTCTATTTTACAGAATATCCGTATCCTTAGATTAATACTAGCATGTAATTCATCTAATTTCACAAAAGACTTTTCATTATCAAATGTGGAATCAAAAGAAAAAGTCAAATTTGGTAACCTACGGAATTAATGATCTATGCATGGCCACTCATAAAATGCACTAATCCTACCAATAACCTGATTTAAAGTGCGAAACATGGTTTTTCCTATACTTGAACGATCCTGACACTATACTATGGATAAATACACTATTTCAGGGGGAAACATTAATAATAGAGATATTTGATGGATATTCAGTGTGAACAAACCGTGCGTCTCATGAGGAAAACAGCGACCCGACCCTCCTCATACTCCCGCGCCTTGTACAGTGGCGCCCCCACAAGGAGGTCGTCATAACCATCCTGGTTCACATCAGCCACACATATGGCGCCACCGAAGTACTCGCCCATCTGACGGCCCTCCAGCTGCACCTTAATGTAAAAGCGTCCCGTGTAGACGATGACCTGAAGAGATGATTATTGCATGATTACATATTATTGTACTCTCATATGGAAATAGCTTGTGTTTTGTATGTGGAAGTAGTACTAAAGAAGAAACCAACAAGTTTTGGTCAAAGTCGTCGTTCTCCACGAGTTTGATGCGGGGTGATATGAACGAGGCGACAGCCGAGTGAATATCACGTAGCATTCAAACGAGCTGGAGATTGACGACTTTGACCATAACGAGTTGCTTTCTGTATTTATCTCACCCCTGTACACAATAAAAGAATGGACAACACACAGGGTATAGACCATGGAGAACGGACTGTGATACTCGTATGGGGATGGAGAACGAATTCCCAATGTTAAGCCTATGGACATTTATTCCAGGGGTGAGATAAATTCTTATACGCTATATAAAGAGTACGTAATATGCAGGTCTCCACTTGGTTGATTCATCCGTTCCTCACTGGAGGCGCCACACTCATTGCTATGTGCTTGCCTTCCCTGAATACCTGCGTTTGTTTTGTGAGCGTGCTTGCATGCGCTATATACATCATCTAGAGTTTAGAGAGGTCCATATAGACCTTAAGGGTACTGCATACAAACTATCCCTTCACTATCTGTGTGCTATTCACTGTGATATTGAGAACAGAGCAGGGAGCCGGTGTCTCAGTGTCTTAGAGACGTGCCCAGCTGACCATGACCAATCACAAGACCGAAATACCTCATTGACCTACTGGTGCTTGATATGTTTAGACTCCTAGTTGCAGAAATGGCAAGTTGACTGGGTGCAAGTGGGTTACAGAACACTACCCATAGGCTGAGTTTAACTCAAACCTTTTAATAGTTATTCATTTATAATTGCACGCTCTTTCATCAATGATGAACACACTATTTGCTCCTAGTCTCTTTACTATAATGCATTATTGGGGATCCGGTAGCCCAATCCAAAGGTTCCCTGAATGCATATACCATCTAGTTGACATTGAATATTGCAATCTCGTATGAAAGTAAGAAATCAAGTTATTGTACCCTCATATGGCAGCATTGCATTATAATAGATGATTACTCTTCAAACTCTCATTATGATTACGATATAGTCATTGCATTCTAAGAAGATGGTTTGGGATTCTATTATTGCAGTTTTATATTCCCGTATTCGTATTTATATTCCAGTATGTATTTTGTATCCCCGTATAACGTTCCAGTGTGTTTACATTATGCTCCCGAACAGTGTATCCAGTATTATGTTCCTACATATCACTGCATGAGAACCCAAATACATATTTATGCATGTACCTCTTATGTTGATCCATATAACAGCAATACATTTATAAGAGGTAACATGACAAAGATATTTATAACAATTTGATGTCTTAAGCTCTCCACTTTTCCTCTAAAGGGCTAGCTATTGGAATATACACAAGGACCAACATTCCCTGGATGTCTTTGTATTATGAATGATATTCTAGATATCAGCAGGGGCCTGAGTTCAATCATTCTTCCCGGGAGTGTTGAGAGGGGTTTCTCACTTACCCGTCCATGCATGTCGATCCGGGGGCCTCCAGTGACGTAGTAAATCTCGTCTGTTCCATAAAACCTGCCGGACATCAGCGTATAACCTAACGTCCAGGATGGTAACATGCTTTTATTATGAATATACAGCGATACGATACGTTATTACACACCAAACTTATCAACATGGGAGTCATCAGACCATTACGTCATTACACATCGCGTAGTATTATCTTTCATATTAGCATTTGTTACTGCACAAGACACAATTATAAAGACACCCAAATTATGTATTACAAATAAACTGGGTTATTTTTTCATTGTCTATGCCTCAGGAATGAATATTCCACAAAACATCTTCAGAAACTATTCTTTCAGGATATCTTAGACAGGCCTACTGGTGGGCTCCCCATTATCTTCAAAGTCGTAGTTTTTCCCACTCTCTTTAGACAGTTTGGATCCACACCTGTCCCTAACATCATCTGAGAGTTCTGAATCTAATTGTCATTTTGTCCAAACAACGTCGCCAGAAGTATCAAATATGGACGAGAAGGTTGTGACGGACCAGAAACATGTCAGATCGGAAACGTAACTTCCGAGCGTCCACTGATACCCACATAAAGTTCAGTAAAAGTTTGATATATATCTCTTTTTATGAGAAAATCTGGAACAATTCTATTCTATATAACATTATGACAAATGCAAAGTTCTTCACTTATAAGACACATATGCATCATTTGGAGACTTACCTAAGTAACCATTTTTGGGGATAATCCGGTCTGGATAAGTGACGTACTCATTCTTCGCGGAAAACTCCACCACGCCCCCTGGTGTAGGAATAGAGAACAACTTTATCCACAGCCTATACAGTCTTCTGTTTTTTTTGCTATTGCGATTTTTCATGAAATGATTTAAAACAAAATATATTACATATAGATCGAAAACTCAATGAAGCTTTAAAGTGTAAATATTTATTGTTTGATAATTCATGCGTATACCTACCAGTCCAATCTCTTATCCCTGGTGCACCTAACAAAAGCTTCTCGCCATTCTAAATGTGGTAATAACAAACAAAACAAAATAAATGATAAAATTATCAAAAGGGATATACAAAATAAACGTAAATTAATATAATGCGTAGGTCAATGACTAGAAAGGTATAAGGTATATCACAAAGTTATGTTTGGTGTATCTATATTTTGACATATTGAACAAATGAAATGAATATAAGCAAATGTGCATCATTGCATATACGTAAGGATAGAACCTCACTGATACTTCTGGATAAGGCCAGGCGTCCACTGACCCCCCGATACACTCCGATAGGCCTTATGATGCATCTCCAGACACAAAATCGATATCGTGTTGGAAAGTCGACTTTAATTCGAAGCATCCTGATGCAGGCATCATAAGGTCTATCGTAGGGTATCGGGAGCTCAGTGAACGCCGGGCCTAAGAATGTAGGCAATGCTTCATAACAGTATTTCAAAGTGACCTTTGGTTACTAACAATATCTTTCTGGCTTCTACCGAAATACTCACTTCATTCTAATGCCCTGCATCCACTGAGCTCTCGATACCCTATACTATAGACCTCACGATGCGTGTACCAAGGTGCATTCTCGGGCGTATCGGCTATGGGTTAAAGCTGGTTTTCCAACGCAATAACGATTTCCTACTGAAGATTCATCATAATGCCTATCGTTGTACATCGGGAGCTCAGTGGACGCTGGTCCTTATACGACTAGTTATTTATTGCACATAGGTTGTCGTGCTGCAGACCAGGTGAATAAAGGAATCTGGTCTAAGAATCGCTCAGATCAATATCTGACCTGCTTGACGCATGTCTTGTACATATTGATAAAAATATCAAGAGGGCTCACATCTTTAAGATAAGCTATCATTTGAAGATTATTTATCAGTATCTAAATCATACAGGAAACCCATGCGGTTTATATTATTTTGTACGAAGACTTTCCGACGGTGAGAATAGAGGACTCCTGATGTTTTCTATATTTAGCACCTCTCTCATAAGATGCCACACTCTCTAAGTCGTATTCTGTACTCTTACTTCGCTGTATGGAGAAGGATTCTTAACGAACTAGGCTTAGAGCCTTGAGAATCCTCCCTGCCTTCCTGCTAAAGACTTGCATCAATGCAAGCCTAGTTCTTTAAGAACTCTTCTCCCATAGAGCGCAGTGAGAACCTCTTACAGAATACGACTTATAGAGTGTGAGATCTTATGGGAGGGGTGCACCGGGGGGACAATAGTAACGTTCAGTGTCCATGTCATAAGCCCTGGTATGAACAAAAAGAAAATAAATAACAGCTTCCTGCAGGTGGTCGTTTCCCAAACATTTTGGAGACTAAACTCACCCACACTTAACAACCACAAGCAGACTGTATCACCAAATGAGTCACAGTAGAGGAAATTGCTGAACAAGACTAGGTAGTTCTTACTCTTAATCCGACCAAAATTAAACGTGCCTTGTGTGACTGTACTGTACACAGTAAACTGGTGCTTGTTCATGGATCGTGGGCAATGTAAGTTGTTTTTATTCAATGCCAACAATTCACCTACAGGGGTGGTTATCCATCCTCGCAATTGATAGTTAATAATAACAACTGTACAAAGATGGATATACAAGAATACCTTACTCCAGTATTTGCTACACTGAGTGTACTCTGCAGTCATTCCACATTACCGTGGGAACAATTTGCTCGTGGCTATACATAGATGGCTCAGTTAAAATGGAGGTATTTGCCATGGGAAGTAACACCAATAACATGATACAGACCTGGGTGTAGTGGGCAGACATGCCCGCCTCGCCGAACGCGTAGATGTATTCCCGCGTCCGGTGGTGGATCTGTTTACCGTTGTGAGTGAGTGGTAGAAGACGGCGGCTGGAGTTGCTACTCACGTCCCCGTCTGTGATGTAACATGCACCATTTGTCATGAGGAAGCCACTGCGTCTGTACCATTTGTCTGCCCATCGGGGAGCGCACACCTTACAACATAACATAAAAATGAAATATATGTGTGGGACGTCCAATCTCGCCAAGCGACTGTTGGTATGTGACTAGACCGTAGAGCGCCGTTCGCGGGCTCTGTGTATAATTTATTCGATCTCGTACAAAGCGCGGCACCTATTGGGTTACCCTGGTCAGCAGGTGGTCTCCCCTAGTTCCCATTGGGCAGGATTACGGACAAAGGGTGGTTTGTATTTGTCCTGTCCATACAGAGAGCGGATTCTGTTTGGGTGTCAGGCCGCTTCTGGTGGGGACATCTGGTGTGTAGTTGGGGCATTCCAGCTTCACTCATGTCATCTAGTGTGTGTGTGTGGGAGTTATAGGTGCATGTAGTCAGATCCCTATGTTGGAATCTGTCATACCAACAGTTTCAATAGTGTTCTATCTCTTCAGGCTATTATGGCTGATTGTTAGGTCATAGTGAATTGTTTTAATTAATGTAAGACCTATGGCTTGTTTATTGGGTGGTTTTGTGCCTCCCAGTGAGAGACTATAACACGCCCACACCCACCCCCGGGAATGAGGCTAGTCGGGAAAAAGTTTAAAAAAAAAAAAAAAAAAAAAAAAAAAAAAAAATGAAATATAGATATCGTTCACATATTGGTCAACATGTTCTACAATAAAATCATATTGCAATGTCATAAGGCCCGTTTCCATTGGCCGACGAAAACGGTGTAGATTTTCTGAGTTCTCCTAAAATTTCCATCGGCCGTCACCGTTACAGCTGAGGCACAATATAAATAGGCTATTAGGAGAACTCATAAAATTTACACAGTTTTCGTCTGCCAATGGAAACGGGCCTTTAGCAGACTCGACTCGACTATTCTGCCAACATAAACCTCGTTTCCATTGGCCGACGAAAACTGTTGAGATTTTTTAAGTTACCCTAAAAGTTTGTTGGTGGTGGTGCTGACGGTATGTTGGTATCCAAGAATTGGTGAGGGTGTAGTGGACACACTCTTTCTACCATATTTTCCAGATACACACAAATTTTCTGTAAGAAAAGCTGTTCGCGGTGGCCTTGTTATATAATCTATACCAATGTACATGTAATCGGTGAGCATTCTCTGCAGGTCTCTTTTTATTAACAGATCTGGCCTCAGTGTACCCAAAAGATCTATTAGTGATTTCCGACTGCAGATCGGTGCAGAGTAATTGGCCAATGGAAACGGGCTTATAAGGGGACGCTTCCACTCAGTCTCCTATTTCTGGACCGACGGGTTAGGTACCCTCGATCCTCTGGATATTTCACTGTTGTGTATGAAAATTGAAGTATAACGTCCTAACAATGTATTCTTGTAATCTGTTATATTAAATCTTGCCTTTATGATTTTGGCATTGTATAAAAGGACATTCACAGCAATTGCAAGCAAATTTACACCTCTGCAATGACAAAATGGGTTGTTTTGAACCATAGTGGCCGAAGAGGCGCAATACAATATTCAATATTGATTAATTGAGTTAATTACCACAACACCGCCGTCGCCATGCTGGTGACTGTCAACTGACATGCCAAGCCACTGATAGTCCTTCTGGTCAGTGTAGCGTTTGCGCACCTTGAGTTTTCCCATGGGAACAATCTTTTGCGCCTTGTATTCATTACCTGCACAGAAAAAGACAAGAAGGAACAATGAATTAAAAGAGAGCGATAATGAAACAGAATAAAGATAAAATAATCATTCTACAGAAGTTAATAACATTGGCCAAGGTAAAGAATAAGCAAGCGGCAGCCCTGTATCATTGGTGGTCTATGAGAAAATACCTAGCGCGATTCCCACTTGAACACCATAACTTTCGTTTGGAGAATTTAGCCGAATGGATGTCCAGTAAATATACTTCAATAATCCGATTGAGACGTTACAACCATATATATACATAATAGATAGCTGTTGGTATAATCCCCGTATATCATTAAATTCCAAATATTGCAGGGCATTACTAAGAGAAAACATAGTTAATGAGCCTTTAGCGTTTGCCGTTTGAGGTTTTTTGTCTTATGACTACAGTCCGAAGCCAGAGGCGGAGGGTCATAGTTAAAGAACAAAAGCCGAGAACGGAAACACTATGGGTTACCTCACTACGTTTTCTCATTTTTAAATACCTAAAAAACCAAAAAAAACCCGCCATTTTATTCACTTACTAAGTCATCGATTCATAGCTCATTCACTACATCTCAGTGAGCTCCAAATATAATTTTCAAAATATGTAGCCCCCACGTCTTCTCACCTCTGTTGTTTAAATATCTCATTCATTATATCTTTTCATTTTGATTTAATAAATCATTTAGATGTTAACAGGATATGAGAAAGATAATCAATTCTGAACACCCTAACATGCGCTAGAAGAATGATCAACGGCTATTATACAGTTTCCATGAGGTTCTGACGATGGTACCACTATGGGTTACATGGCATATTTTGTGTGTTTATCATGAACTTACCTCTAGTATCCAGTTCTACCTGAAAACATGGTGACTCCTGGTTTAGCGGACATTGATACAGAGCCCCAGATGCGTTAAGTGACGGCTGATGTATGTCTGTGGCCTTAGGTGCCCCCACCAGTAACCTGCATACAAACATGGAAGGAAACTTAGACCTTGGAACCAAAGGTCAATTTGAGATCTTTTATTCACATTTGTCAGAGGTAGAGCCTCCTGCCTGAGGTCAATGGTATGAGTGTGAAAGGAAATTCACTGGAGTGGAATCACATACGTGTACTATTATATTGTTCTAATGTCCATCTTGGCTGATGGAATGACTCGATGATGAGCATTATAACTGAACAGCAAACCCCCCACCTCAGTGAATATATTGTATGGTTATTATATGTAGTATTGTCATTTTTCTTTTTTTAGAAAATTGTTTTTATTGAATGTCAACTTAAATCCTTCGTTTACAAAGCATTTTGTGTATATTCATGTTCGTAGTTGTCTCGTCGAAATTGGTATTGTTTTTTTATCATTACAGGATTGACATTAAGATTCACATTTTGTACTTGGTTCCATTGAATGTATCCTGTTCATTTTCACAGCAATTAATTAGCTGACATAAATAAAGGTAGGGCAAGCATCAGGCTTGTAGAGCCTGATTTTTATGCTTATCCTATCCAATGTTTGTACATAGACAGACTTATTGACTAAACTAAACTCCACTCTCCTGTTGCAATAATTCCATAATGGCTTCCAATATAATCTACATCTATTCACACGTCGGTATAGATCCTATATAGTTTTTATACGAGGTCTTGAAATATAATATGTAAAAGAACGCTATGGTTAAACTGTCAGTTTGTATTGGCCAAGTCTGATATTCTATTTTTTCAAAGATTCCCTAATTGATAGAATCGATGATTAGTTGACATGATGATTAGTCATGAGATCAATGACCTCAATCAATGTTTACGATTTCATTCAAACCACGTGTTACTATATTCTTTGTTTACCGGACCAATTTCAGCCACCCATCCCCTTTACGGTATCAAATACTACCCGCACTTTGGTACAGCAATACACTGATTAATTGATTGGTTAAATCAGTTTGAACTGCGCCAAGAAGGGAAAAAAAACAAACTATACTGTAGGGTTGATGAAACTTATTGTTTATTTTGAGGATTTGTGTTTTGTGACATTTTCAAAGTAATAACATGTACGTTACTTCAATGGGACTGTAAAAATGGTGTCAATATATATAATGCATAACGTTCCTGTTTGATCTTCGAATAAGAAAACTTTCACAGTGGAATGTTTTATTAGTCACTTTTCTATCCATTATGTATTACTGTATTACAAAATTTGTAATTCACTGTTGGTGTTTTGATCTTCGAAACAGTTCTTTCATTATACAATATTTCTAATAATTACATGTGTTTTTATAAGGAAATTATGAAATAATGTGTCAAATAATCATATTATGTAGGTCCCAGGGTACCATTTATAAGATTCAGTACGTCGCATAATCTGTGGATTAGAATGCCCTCGAAAACATCCGTCTACACTGTCACTACGCAAATTGTATCATTACATCACGTGATACTACTTGATCCTGCACTGACCAAACCGTAAGTTGGCAACCGAGTAAGGAGCAGTATAATCATCCAACATGGCGCTCTCCCGGACGCGCAGCGATTATACTCCCAGGAAAAGCTTTGATACAGTGGAAGATGGGGAGGTTGGTCGATTCATGCAGACAACACCATGCCAGTTGAGTTTTTTTTAGCGCGGTGCGGGCACACATGCCTTAATTGCATCTAATTAAGACTTGTAAGCGCCAGGCCCAGTTCCGTCTTGGCACACTAGGGGATGCTGTTCATGTTTAAAATCAAAGGCAATGTAAATTTCTCGAGTCATAATTAGTTGAGTAAGTAGGCCAAAGATATTCAGGAGCAGGTGCCCCGAGCCACTCCTCGCTATGGGATGCTAGTTGATAGTAAATTCCAAAGGATACATTTGATCATTGCTGCACAGAATGCAGCTTAAGTTCAATGTTCATTTTGTTAAAATGACAAGAATTCTATCCATTAAGTACCTTCGGGATTTAACTTATATTCTCATGTGATTTATTTAAAGCAGCTCATGCTGGAAAAGCAATTGGTATTTATATTGCAGGAGCACTGCACTTATTCCCCATATTTGGGAACTGACAAAGTAGTACTACCTTTAATTTCTAACCGTCTGTCGGAATGAGGTTACAAAATTACTTGCCCAAAGGAGAATCATATCCATGTATAGATGTCTAGTGTCACCAAACTAAGATATGTTATTTGGATTAAGGCTATTTATCCTCAGTGCCAGTTTGCAGATTTGTACGCAGTTGGCGCCGCATACTTCCTCCAGTGGGACAGGGTCATGATGACACTCTGGACAGCGTCCCTGGAGTTGTATATTTTGCCTCGTGTCATGGCCACTCGGTAAATAGCGTCTATGAACGTAAGCAGTGCCTGTAATTAGACATATTAAACCTGCACCTAGCACCCCTCGGACATTGTTTTGTTTCGTGTGAAATGACATCTTGTTGCGTGGTGGTTTGACAACGGAGTTTGTGTTCCAGATGGCGAGGCGTTTGTTAGCGACGCACAAACACCCATATTGCGTTTTCGTTTTCCTGAACAATTTACAAAACTAAAAACATCAACGCAATATAACTTGCCTGGTTGAGCAGACATATTTTATATATAAGGAATAGAGAAATAACTCTTCTGAGAACTTTTTCGGAGTATATCAGATAGTGCCTCAGGTTTATAAATACTACGATGCACAAACGTAGTAGGAAGCTTCTCTGCACAAACACAAGATATGCAGCTACCCAGTGACAGCATGCGCTATCAAGATTACGAAATAATTCCTATGTTGGAGCCAAGTTGATTGGTTCCTTCCAAGAATCTTCATTTCCTGTGAAATCTGTTGATCTACCCCTAAGCTACTGGCCTCTATCACTTAGATATCGATAAGTAAAGGCATTCTATAGCATTCCTGTTGGATTAGATAGTAAATCGATACCAGCTTTTTCTTTTACTTAACAGTATGGGTGGAGTTGTTGGATTGACATGTTTGACAGACACCCGAACTCTTATTGCCGTTAATATGACTTTTAAATCTTTAGAATTAATGGATCAGAAAAATACTTCTAATTAGAAGTAGTTTCTTCAATCTGATTTTAAAAACACCTACATCTTGATCTTTTTTTTACATGGACTCAAATAGCCTCTTGTTACAGTAAAGGTTGGAAATATATAATAAAAAAGTAGACATTAGAACCGTTGCCAATTGCAACAGAGCGAATTAAAATGGCAAGGAGAATAAGTTCCGCAGTTCTAGTGACCGCCTAATGCCTTGAAGGCGGGAGTTCCAGTGTGGTGCAGCTGCAGCCAGCTGGAGATGATAGCAGAGGTTAACAAGACGTCTTTATCACTTGGGGTTGATAACAAATCACGTATCGCAAGCAACAGCTCCTGGAACCAGCCGACAAAGGCAATATGTCACGTCCAGATGAGGGTACTCGAAGCGACCGACCTGATGTACGATGGTACAAATTTGAACTTGAGATCATCTATTGTGTGAAGGAATTTGACATAGAGCCTCGCTATATACCCGTGTATGGAAGGAATATTTGAGCCACCAGTTTTTGTTTCATCTAAATATTTAAGTATCTATATCAATTAATCAAACAATAGATACCTTCCTTTATTTCTTCACCGATTATTGTATCAATCTAGTTTATCACATTCAGGAACGTAATTACCATGTGTGCTTCTTTAGTTTACCCAAACAATCCAATTAGATTGGTCTACAGAATGATCACATTCAATTCCTATGTATATGTATATAATTTCTTTTATATATTTGGAACATTTGGTCTTTGCTCCCTGACAAGTTACACATGTAAGGTTTGGAATGCCCCATTAATTGCAATAATATACTATAGAAGACCCTTACCCCTAAAGAAAAAAGATATATAGTGTATACAACCAGTGACACTGCAGTTGATAAAAAACACATTATAACTTTCAATTTAGGTTATATAAACTACAATAGTGTTTCATTTATCCATTGATCCATTCGATATCTAATAACTCAGTGGCTGTCCACCCTGTCCGTCATAATATATTAACAAAGGTAATACATGTAATAGGTTTCATACCAATTACATGCAGGTCACACAGGTTCTCACATTCTCTTGATTCTCGTGGTTCTTGTTCTGAATGGAGCGGTCCTTGACGAACGACCTTGTACCAAAACAGAAGCGAACTAACACTCAGGGGTTCTCTAACCTTTTTCCTCGGGCAGCTCTGCACCAAAGAGGAATCCGGTAACCCTTGGAGAGGCCTGGGTAGGATCAGATTGATGTCGTATCTGTCCGCAGAGCGATAGGCACTTCCTCTAGCGAGCGATACAAACATCAATACCTCTCCGTCTTTATCACAGCACTCTCTGAGGGTGAGGAACAGGGCGGCCGTGATACTGCCATCACACGCGCGCATTTAGTTCAGCTTCAAGGTGATTCTTCTCTGTTTATCGCTTATTCAAATCCCTACATGACGCCGAATTTCCCAACACAAAGATGAAAAGGATGTGTATTAATTGAGAAGGTTCATCTCCCTGATCATACTTCAGTGAGCGATATGGGTTACACATATAATTCATATGTAAAAAGATTTACATCAAAGTGGTCCATCAAAACCTTGGATTTTCAGTTCAAAGGAAGCCTACATATGCATTCATGGATATACTTGTCCATAGGATATGTCTATGAGAATCATCCGATAAATACATTTTCCTTATGTCGCAATTGGAATTATATAATAGATTTATTTCGTGGTCCTCTCCATTCCAGCGCCTATTGCTTATTTTCGTAAAACCTGCATGATTCACAAGTAATAACAGAATGTATTCTGATTAGCTAGCGAGCAAGGGCGAGCTGTTCGTAGGTAGCTATCTGCCTCTGTTACAAACACACTTGAATTGATTTGTTCTCAACACAGAGGGATATAGTTGTATTCAATATAGGATTCATCGGCCTATGGAAGATCTATATTTCACAGAGAGATTGATTAACGATTATTTCCAAATATTCATTGTCAGAGTATAAATTGAGTGCATAGTCCTAATACTTTCACCAATGTTCATCTTATCAACCTTATCACTGTTTAAGAGTATGAGTATTCTGTGTTATCCGAGTCATACTTGAAAACTTTCATGTAAACCTCTGATAAAACTAATGGACTATTCAGAACTAAAAATCGATGTAACCTCCATGGAAGACCTACCTATAAAGGTAGTACTGGTAGAATAAACAAAACAAAACAAATCTTTCCCAGATATGGTGGATCTGTACAGACTACCTGCACATGTCTGCAAATCTTTTAACATAAGGCCTGTTTCCATTGGCCGACGAAAAAAACGATGTACATTTTTTGAGTTCTTCTAATATTTCTATTTAGCGTCAGCAGAGCTAAAGGTCCTTCGGTGGTTTCTGACTGTAGATCGGTAAGAGGCATGAAGTCGATTAGAAGGGATATCATGGTCGCGTTGAGTCACATCAGGTCGTGTCGGGTCCAGTTTGCATCCTGTCTGCTATGTTTGCGGCCGCCTCTATTGGTGAGTGGATTGCGGTCAATTCACTGTCCGGATTTTAACTTTGACCTCTGTTGACCAGCACGACCTGCTGGCCGTAGGAGATTTAGATAACCGGTAGAGGGTAGCAGTGCATGGGAGGTATGTGGGTCCCAATGTAGGCGGCGCTGAATTGGGCATCCGACCTAGGGGCGGATCCAGGATTTCATACAAAAAAAAGATAACGAAAGGGAGAAGAGGAGAGTAGTAGCTATAGTAATTTTGCAGTGATAAAAGGATCCATGGTTGGGAGTTGTAGTTTCTAAGGAGAGGAATGGTAAGGAGGTGAAAAAAAAAAGTATTCCTGATTCCTTTAACCCCTTAGCCTCTAATCACCCCGCCCCTCATTTCCTCTTTGCCCTTATGAAAGGCAGACTAGAGGGAATACATAATATTTCATGCCTTCCCATCAAACGCAAACATTACTGCAAGAGTATATGCCAATTCCCAATCAATGGGAAATACATTAACTCATTCAGAAACAAATATGGAGGACGGTGAGGTGGCTGAGGAGGGGAACGACGACCAAGTCCTGTATAACGTGGACAAGCTGGTCGACTTTCCGGGTTTTAGTTAACGTATCTCTCCCAGAGGGTGTCGTTGACGAGGCCCACCTATTAGGATTCCCGCCCATGCAGGACTAAATCACTGATGCTCAGCAAAGGTTTGGTATTAGAAATAGGTGAAATTGGATGAATCACTTGTAAAGTGTGGAGGAATTGTAATGGCAATAGTTCATCATAGCTACAATTTTAAGTGTATATTGTTTAGTTTCCAGGCATTTGAATGATATTACTTGATAGATGGATGAAGATAGATAGATGAACATTCATAGAAACACCACAATGTTTTTTCTTCTTCTGAAAACAGAGAAAGCATGGTGAATCAAACACATCCAAAAGGAGCTAACACAATTGATACAAAACATAACATCATATTATCTTTAACGATGTTAACCCCCCATTTACTGTCACTGAGCGTGATTGTGAAAACTAGGGCGTCCTTTATGGGCCAAATATATAGGACGGTCGTATAGTACAAGTGTCAACATAAATCATTTCATAACCCCCAGTATTTAACCTTTTGTATTTGTTGCGTCAGCGTAACTTTGGAGGTGAGCATCAATGAGCTATTACATATTTCTTATCGTAAACTACAAGACCGCATTCGGTTATACTGCAGCAGCCCATATTACTGCATTGTACCTCAAAAATGCTATTAGTTGCAATGCATCCCTGGAGCATCAAATGAAAAACCAGAATTCCATTACCACATCATCACAATCCTTCATCAAATTCCCCTCTGGGGTGTATATATATGCTTGTATATCACGCTGGTTCTAGTTTTTGTACCGAGATGTTTGTATTCGTGGTATCAGAGGTGATCATTGTAACTACACCAGCAGAAGACACCTTGCTTTTGCAAAAATATATTTTAAAAAGTCTGGACATTCTAAACGTATTTATAAACTAGAAAACTATCAAGAACTTTGTAGTCGCCTGCGACCGAAGAAATTTAGACTCATCAGTTGCCCTGTTAGACTTATCAGTCGCCTTGGTATTTTTTCCCTGTAGTATTAACATTGGGAACTTATACTAATGGAGTGTTGTAAGAAAATAATCACTGAGGGATGATGCCACAAATGTTAGCCAATTAGTCAGTGATAGAGGTGAAATCAAATCTGAACCGCACTCGATCGATAGGTGTCATATTTTCAGTATCTATGGATCTCGATGGAGTTCCTTCTTATCATACATATCACGACTGCAGAGATTCCCACTCGATATCAGGTGGGAGAGAAGATGCGAGAGTTTTCCTTTCCCAAGTAGTAGTCAAAAGTCTCGAGGGCATCAAGTGGTGCAACAGGCAAGTAATACCAAACTTTACCAACCATGAATAAAAGATAAAGCTCTAACTCCATCATATGTACAGGTATTAGCATTTGTATCATCCCCATTGAAATCACATCCAAATGTTAGATCAATAATCCGCAGGGTTCTAATTCAATTCCCATATGTTCTATATATCTCAGTAGGGCTCATATCTGATTAACACCACAATTCTAACCTAAGATATCACATAAATGATATTCTTTTTAGAATGATTGACATCTATTTATCGTGCTTAGGTTGGACTCATATCCTATCCCTGTCAGTTACGGAGTGGAAACCATTTCTGCTTCTGTCATTTCCAGCAATTACTGGTGATTGAATTTTGATACCAAATCTCCTCAATGTTTGAAGGAAGATCGACTTTTTGTCAGCCAAGGCAATGGTTTTAGAGCCTTATCTATTCATCCATGCTGGCCTTGGCCCCAATTAACCCTACAATTGGCGAATCGTCCATATGAGGCTCTTCGCCACCCCTATCTGAACTGAGTGTTGGCAGGAACTCAGCAAGTGGCGTATTTGACACGACAGAGGTCAACCTGCATAGGTCAAAAGGTCACGGCGGTACATACTATGAACCCTCTCCAAACCTATGGGTAGTCGTAGACTGGTAGCGCAGTTATGATGGCGCAAATTGGATATAGAAGACAAAAGTGTAGGACAAGTCAGGCTGCAGTGGTATAGAGTGATTATGATCTCTAGAGTGTGTGTGTGTGTTGGTGAAGGCCCCTGGATGAGTTGCATAAGTATGTGGACCAGCCTAATGAAGAAATACAGACTTTGGGTCAAAGTTTTGATAGCGAGAGCATTGTGTGTGTCTTGTAGGTGGGCGTGTCCTCACTGTGCAATGTTCATATAGTATGGAATTGAGAATGAATGTTGGAGGAACATATCACTAGTCCTTCTCTCAACGTGTACGAAATAATCATACAATCGAGCTAGCTTACAGCGATATTTAGGGAATACTAGGATAGTGTATCAAGATGTAGGAGCAGAACAAGTTAGTTTACTAAACCTGTACTAAACGAGCCGTTAGGCGAGTTTAGTACAGGTTTATAGTAAACTAACGAGTTCTGGTCCGAAATCTTGATACACTATATTAGTATTCCCTTTATTATATACCTAATAATGTCAATATAATGTATATATTTTACTTTATTAGCCTCTAATTAGTCAATCCATTCATTATCAACTCCTAACAAACACGTAGAGATGTATCAGTCCTGCACGCTTTGATTTCACTAACCCTGAGGTCAATGCCCCGGAAGCAATCACTCTTCCCGCCAGTTTCTATGCAACAACAAGTGTTGCTATGCAGGTTGCTATGCGGGTTGCTATACGAGAACGTCACAGCCGCATTCCATTGCGATATCGCAATATTTTTGCTCCTAATGTCAACAAGTCACGTGGTACAGTGGCTGGTACTTACTGCACACTGTGCAGTATGGGATTTTACTGCACACTTTCTGAATATTTTATAGTTACTCTTTGCTTAGCAGAGGTTAGTAATTATAAGATATATGTGCATCGGTATATAATAAGTGTGTTTTATGGTCATGCTTACCTCGGACTAAGTACAGCCACATCTACCATTACAAGCCTGTTAAAATTGTTGATCTCAGTCCCTGGATGCAGCAATGAGGTCACCTCAATGATATGTTCTGCTATCAGGTTTGCCAAAGCAAAGTGCATATCAGACTGTATCATATAAAAATATCAGCGGGGGATGCGAGTTGCACATGCCAACGTGGTTCCTACCAGCGGTCAGACCCACTAAAGATAAACAAATATGTAGCCGAATTAGACAAAACAACCCCTGGTGCAAAATGCTAGATTATTGCACTTGACAAGGATATATGGTCCTAGGTGCAATTTCGCGGGAAAATAACTCCTAAGAAAAAGCCCACAAAACTGCAGGAATACATGATGCAATTAATATTTCATTTTCCACCTTTTTTTATTTCGGACCAAAGGAAAAAGATCACATTTTTTCAGGGTTTGGTGTATTATACTGTACAGGATAGGTCTAGATGAAGCTTGGACTATAGAGGCTCATAGAGACCGTCTGAGTCGGGTAAGAGTTAGAATGACTCCATAATTAGGAGGCTTAATAATGTTTGGTTAGCGCAAATCTGACACTTCAAATTTTGCGTCAATCCAACTACTCCCACCCACATCACCATCCCTCCCACCTGGTACCCTATGCCTCGATGCACCCTCCCTTTCCACCCCTATTGCCCCTATCCCCCTTCCCGCATGTCTGACAGCCCTATCCCGCATGCTTATAGTCTATCCAGGACCTTCTGGTCAGCTGGCGTACTGTGACCGTTTCAGCGTGTAATTGAGACCTGATAGCATCGGGGACCGCGAGGTAATTACCCACTCAGACTGACCACAATGACCGCTAAGTGTAAGGGCATTCTACAGGCCGCTATAGAATCAACTTCATACAAACAAACCGTGCATTTCATATCACACAACAATAGCCACTGCTCTAAAATATACTTCTCAGATGGTCCTGACTTTTTAACCCGGTATCTCGGTATATCCCTCACAATTTATACACATATGCTCTATATACAGTAGAGCTGTATTGTAGCCTATCCCTTTCCAGTTCTCAGTCTATCTGAGGTTACTGACAAGATACTATGTAGTGTAGAGTTAATAATGAACATACTACAGTACTATCTATTATCAAAGAATTATCAAAGGATTATGATATTCTATGCAGACACGAACCTGCCAACAACACAAGTTACAAGATTCTGAAACACGATATACATCTGGCTTTTAAATATATATTTTGTGTTCTGTAAATGTGGCTGTTAAATGAAGGTGTTTTATGTGTACATGATATATGCCATCAATAGGGGAGATCACCACTACTGTAGGCAAATATATGCTGTTGTCGTTAAGAATTGAACCAACGAGATTACAATCTACTTCTTTTTGTTGGAACCAAATAGCTGTTTGGCATCAGACAGTGAATACCACGCCAACCTACCGCGATGCGGGGCAGGTTTACACTTAGCTCTAGTAATGAACAACAATTCAACAACTCTGAGACATATAACTTTTAAGATATTTGGAAAAAGGCTTCACAGCTAGTCAAGCCTTTAAGTATGGCCTTTAACGATATAGTAGCACCATTGAATGATAAAGAGCACTCAGCATTATTGAACATTATTATATACCTATGAGCCATGTCTCACTTTTAATGACCAGGACCTGTTTCAGTAGTTTCGTGACATGTCTAGATGGTGTCTGTGACACCATACAGACAGATCACAAGATTGCAATGGAGGACACGCGGAGTTCTACTCACTTTTCGTAGGAATTAAGCAATGACACTTTATCATGAGTAGGGGATACATATAACCTATAATCGTTTCAAATATGAAGAAGATTGGGCACTCCGATCTTCTGATATTTGCTAGTCTTTTTCCGCTGTTGCTTGCACTGTTGAGTGTTGGTGCCGCTATTGATGTCTGTCTAGGCCTAATGTCACAAGACTACTGAAACAGGTCCCTGGAGTATTGATTCCGTTTGTCACTCAGTGATGAAATAATATCATTCGTCCCAGTGCCTCCATACCACATGACCACTGTGAAATGGTGTTTTTAATGATTTCCAGGTATATAATATTAAGGAGACATAGTGAGTGTATCTGAATTCTATCTGTTCCTCGACATTCTGGTCTTAAATATTCACCTCGTTCTTCCAACTCGGTGAATATTTCTGACCAATATATCTCGGGACGGATTCCATTTAGGTACACTGACCATGTCTCCATATACTCCTTATTCCTATATACCTATGGCTGTACACTCTATGCTTACACCACGCTCTGGGGGGTGGAGTAACTATCTGATATTACCCAAGGTTGGTATACTACCCAAGGTTGCCGTATACTACCCAAGGTTGACATTTAGACCAATCAGATTGTCTCTTATTAAACCACATTTGAAGGTATATAGGAATAGGGAAACCAAGTACCAGTGAAAGGAAGTCAAAATTACTCGGTAAGGCTTGGAAAAATTACTGCCCGCGGCCAGGGCCTTGGGCAGTAATTTTTCCAAGCCTTACCTCGTAACTTTGACTTCCTTTCACCGGAACATAGTTTCCCTCTATTCCGTATATTTGGGCTGGCGTATGCGTATACGGGAAGTTTGTATATCACCTCTGCGACGCAGGCCACATCTCGTCTGCGTCACATCTGCGTCACATCTGCGTCACGTCTGCGTCCCTCTGCGTCACGTCTGCGTTGCATCAAGACGAGACGCAAACGCAAAGGGAAATCAGTGTCCAGGCCAGGTTCATATCAACCAGTCCATCCGATACATGTTTTGAGTTAAATCGCCTTCCATCTTAACATCTGGGTGTCGTCCGTTAAGTTTGCGGTGGTCATTGAAGGCACGCGAATGCCTCTGGCAAAGACGATCAAAACTGGACCCACCTCTCCATTGGGTACCCCCTGCTCAGGGATTTTACCATATTCTTAGTCGAGTCTTATACATGGACAATAATCGATAATATTTTGGATGGATGGCCGTAAACCACGTGCACGAGAGGTTGACGCATAGTAATACACAAGCGATGGTGAGTGTATAACGTCGTCAACCTTAATTAGTTTACAGAACCACCCGTAAGAAAACATCGATTTTTGAATTTCTTACTCATGGTCATTAATAGTAATTTCTATTCCTAGAAATTCGATAGGGGCTTGGAAAAGCTATAAACCATGGGTGTGGTTTAGGGCCACAAATAAACAATGGGTAGTGGTTTACTGTGGCCCCATACATTTCAAATGGGGACTTCACAATTCAATATTCAATGGGAAGAAGGCCTCTGTCTCATTGACTGCACATGTTCCGGAGTCTGCGCCCTATTTCTAATATCAGTGTTGAGAATTGTTCCATTGCCACCAGAGAAAGTCCCCACGTGGTATGTTTCTAGATACTAGAAACATTACGTTTGGCCGCATGAAATTTTCAATTTCACACCACAATAATTTCTTTGAGATTCTTTCTAGGCTAATATCTAGCAACCAAATAAAAAAGTAACCCAGTGTCCCACCTTATCCTTCAAATCATTTGAATATGTCAGCATATCCACTTAGTGAGATTCGCCATTTCTTACAGCCATCAGGGGCCCGTTAAATAACTAACGATCGTACATGAAGACCCTTTTCTGAACCTTCTTACAAGGGTTATCGCTTGATATGCATTAAGTATGTTGGCTAAAATAGTCTTAGCCGTCCATAAAATCGTCCAAAAGTGTTGAATAAAGTTGACCCACATTGTCCCTTGGTCTCTATGCCATACAAGAAAGTGTCTACATGTACGATCCTAGATTATTAAACGGGTCCCAGGATTCTCAACAGTAACCTCTGACTGGGAGAATGCCAACTTTCCCGCCTTTTACAGAAGAAAGTAGGACTGTGCACGGAGAATGTGTCAAATGTCGTCCACTCAGCGTGCTGAGTGGGGCAGAATGGGATCACGCAGTGTGTAAGACTAAAACAATATCTGCCAAATGCATGTGTTGTCGCCAAGAAAATAATGAGGACCACATGTCGTTCACATTCCGCTGTACCGAGTATCTGTGAAATATGGGAGACTTTGGAGGGACAGCTTCTGGTTAGCAGATATCAAATAACAACAACCTGTTGTCCGTTTCATTGAAGTTCAATAAGCACTGACCTGGTATGTACGTGTTTGCATTGATTTCAACACATCCTATATATATTCAAGTTACAAGACATACCTGCTCCTATTTTCTCTCCAAAACTATTGGTAGAAAATGAGGGAATATATATATTTATCTCACCCCTGATATTTTTTCTCCATAGACTTAACATTGGGAATATCCCATAACAAGTTTTACTGAATCTGGGTAGTAGCATATCTTGGATGTTTTAAATGGTTGCCAAGCAAGTCAATTAATTGAAGTAGTCAGTTGCTATGAAAGGTCAAAGGTCACCAGATATTGGTAATTTCAATATTTTCCACCTATTTTTGGCCTTCTTTTTGGAGTTCTTTAGCTGGTTGTATAACATTTTCAGGAATCATTGACATACATGAAGCACATATCATGCTTTATTCTTGTGACCTTGGTGCAAGGTCAAGGTTATTATTTCAAGGTCAAATATAAAAATCTTACCCTAAAAATTGGATAAGGTATATTCCTCCATTAAGGTGGCCATTCCAACACTTAAAATTCATTCCTGAAGTCTAGAAATGCATGTCCATGCATGTTAACAGAATAATTAGATATAGTTTGACCTTTGGTTTGTTCTTGGATGACCTTGACATGTTTAGAATAATCTAATTTATATACTAGTGATATATGTATATCCCCTGAATAACCAAATCTTTTTTCTTTTTTCCCCCCCAATAAATATGATAAACCTGATAAATATTAGAAAACACATAAATTACTGTTGACCTTGACTCTATTTCAAGGTCAAAAGGTCATGATGGCTGAAATTACTTCCATAAGCCAGCTCATTATCTGTACCAAATACCGTAAAGATAGTATGGGTTTTAGTTATAAAACTTGGTGACCTTTGACCTTTGACCTCTCCTAGCAACTTACTGCTACCACAATTTGACTTAACTAGTGGCCATGCATGATAGCCCATAGTCTCTACTACCCAAAAGTAGTGAGACATTTTTTGTGTGAGGGGTGTCATGGATTTTTGCAAATTTACATATCTGCTCCCCTACTAATACTCTTTTGTGTAAAATCAAAGGATATAAGAATGTAAGCGTAATTGCATTGAGCCGTGATTGATAATTAGTGGGCCCACACTTTTTCAAATAATTACTCCCTCATTTGCATACTGTTATTCTCATTAACTAATCCATGTATCACCTTGTGTTATCCCATTTGCGCTCAAGGATATGATACTGGTTCATGTCCTACTGATGAGGGTCGCTCTAGACTTGCTCAAGTCTTTGTTTATGGACATCATTAAGAAATCAAACTGCTTTGCAATATGTAAAGTAGAAGCAAACTGCTTTGCAATATGTAAAATAGAAGCAAACTGCTTTGCAATATGTAAAATAGAAGACTACATATTGCAAAGCAATTTATTGATATCTGAAAGGTATAAAAAGGTAATAAACAGAAACCCGGAGTAGATAGCATTATATATGGGATAGGACGCACAGGTCCCATAGCCTATAGAATTATCTTTTCCTATGTATTTGTATAATCGCAATTGTTGAAGATGACCGAGCTATTGTAATCAGCAACCAGCAACTTGTATCGGAAGAACTCATCATGGTGAGAGATGCAATAAACGTATATAAAAAAAAATAGCTACCCGATACCGAGGCACAATATTCACACCCTCATCTCCAGGGCTGGTTATACTGGCTACCCGCTACCGTCATGCGGATGGAGAACCAGTCAGGCACTTTAGCAAGTATATGTATACAAATCAAGCCAGATACAGCAGCCTCAACTTAGCGAAGATAAGAATCTCCTCTATGTGTGATATTATCCTAATCTGAACAAAATAATTACCAGTGACTGATTATATTGCATAATTCGTTTGCATTTTAGATTACCTCCAATGAGCTCTAATTAGTCATTGATCACTGTAATGCAGGACACAAGATGAAGCTTATTAACATGAAAAGAGATTAGCAAAGACATCCAGGGGCTGTATGTCTGGGAACCAGGGAACCTCGATCTGATTTGTAATCCCCCTATTGCGTGTTTTGATATCCACTATATAAACTATGAATCTCAGACAGTCCCCTATATCTGGGATATCACGGATGTCAGCCTTTGTCGCCAGTAAGCCTACAGATGCATAAACAATGCAATTAGTAACGTCCGTCTTGATATATCACTAGTGCCAGGCACGTATTTGGAAATATCGCGCATCTAGTTTGGTCCACAAATGTAATATTTTCTGTAGATCAGCCAAGGTATACTGACTTGGACCGGGCGCCCACCAACGCCGACGCGAGCCGACGCGAGTCGATACCAAATTACCATATCATAGCGCGTCGTGAAGCATATCGTAGCGTATCGGTTCGCGTCGGTGCGCGTCGGAACGTGTTGGGGGGGGGGGGGGGGGGGGGGTGAATGAAAAAGGTGCCATAGTCCCTATACACCCCAATCTAGCTCACGATGCAACCAGTGTAATCAACCATATTTCCTTTATAATTCCAGAAATAATGTATATTTAAGATTGATACTTTATCTGTAGATACAAAACGATATTATATGATATCTCATAATAATATCTAATGAAAAAGAACCAGTTCCAAGTTAAAGCATAAAATGATCGATTTGAGACCCTTATCTACTATCAAATTTCACAATTTTTGCAGAACCGCATTACCAGTATATATTGTAGGTATTCTGAAAATTTCATAATTTTGCATAGATTATTTTATATGATTTCCTGTTTAAAGTGCCATCTATAGACACCGACGTGCACCGACGCGCACCGACGCACTATGACAATCGATACATGATAGATTGTTGTAGACCCTCTACAATATGTTTTTTTATCAGTTCGCGTCGGTTCGTGTCGGTGCTGCATCGGTAGCGTTATCATAGAAACCTGACCAACTGCCCCAATAAGCTCTACGATTTTGCTATGATATGGATTTTGTATCGGGAGGGCAATATCGGGGCGCGTCGGTTCGCGTCGGGAGCCCGGTGGACCCCCCCCCCCCTTATGTCATAGTCATCATGTCATAGAAAAATGGTATGCTGGCCAAGTCCAGCTGTCTGAACCCTATTCCCCTCAACCATCCAACCCAGCCAGCCATTCACCAACCCAGCCTGCAATTCACTAATTTATAAATCAACCTGCCCAGCCTATATTATTTTTAACGTATGAACCTCTTTTCACCCAGCCAGGGTTCAGGATATTAGCATGACAAATAACCACACAAAACCACTCGAGGCACACTGCAGCTGTCAGACCTTAATTAATCACTGAGTATTAGACCTGTGGTGATGTCAAAGTAGAGCCGGGTCTCCATATATGGCATGATCAATATATCAAATTACATGTTAGTGGTATAATGGCAGTAGAGCATTTATATGTATTATGGTCAGCTCAAAAAGATAATTCCTCTAATGATGTCTATTGAAGCATGCTAGTAACATGGAGACTTCGATTCCATTCACTAACTGATTAATGATTCTCAAGGACACATCAAGGATATCTAGTTTCAAGTGTGAGGGTTACCTTGCATCGTAATTCATAGGGGAAATCCAGATTGAAAATTAAGTACACATCAAAGAATTCTTTCTGTCAACAGCTTTTAGCCAATCCAGTTTAGATTTATGAGAGAGAGAGAGAGAGAGAGAGAGAGAGAGAGAGATAAAGAGAGAAAGGGAGAATGAGAGAGAGACTGAGAATGAGAGAAAGACAGATGAATATGCAGAAAAAAAGACAAAGAGGGATCAGGACATAGGACCTACTCCGTATGATCTATAATATAAATGGAAGTCTAGACCCATGACCACATTGACACTACTTTATTAGCGACGAACATTTCACAGATGGCACTGTTGTGAATCATTGTGACTATTTTGAGCAACTCTGGCGAGCGACCTACAATGCCATGTTCTAGAGGGGCGTGAGCGACTCACCGTAATACATCCAGCATACAGTGCTCACGTGGAATGTGTGTTATGCACATCGCTCAGGGGTCACACATATACCTCCTATTGTCAGGGGCTGCCTTCTGTACCGTATCGCTACGTTCACAATGGGCTTTGCGGAGTCAGCATACATGTTCTCATAGTTACCTCATTAAATATCAATCCTCAGATTATTGTTTTTACGAGGCTGTGTTGTGCAATATCCCAGCACACTAGAACAATGAATTATACAAATAGGTCTTATGCTGCTGCCTGTATCTCTGAGTATTGATACTTTATTCAAATGCCTAGGTAGTTTTATTAATGAATGGAACCTTTGTAATCATAAGTGATACCAAAATGGGATATTTCTATACTACAAAGTACAGGATTAGCTCAATACGTTTGAGCATTCTCTACTGCTACAATCAAAACAACAATTCACTACGATTTTAGATATATTTCTCATGAAAGATAATTACAATGATCACATTTCCTTACCACGAAAAAGCGTTTATTGCAGTTTATTATTCTGTCTGCAAGAATTAGTGATTTATTTAATCGTTATCACAACATATTTTTCTTGACACTGGGCGCCGCATATCTTCACCCTTTGTCAGGGTATATTGTCCTGGACATGTGGGTCGGATTTTCAAAACCTGCTAAATTGCGCTTTCATCCTGGGATCAGAGACCCAAAAATTAATTTTAGAATAATACTTCTTTTTATATCCTATATTTGTAACCGACCAAGTACCTTCCAGAATAACTTTATTCCAACAAAATCAGACAAATGGTTTAGATCTGAGAGCCTTTTCAAATTGTGTATGATACTGCATGTTGTGTACCCCCCCTAGAATATCTGAAATTTCATGTCACGTTACAAAAGCTTACAATTTGAGAAAAACTAATATCATATGGTGACATATGTTTTATTTGACCCTAAACACCTTTATTACACATTAGATTTTAAACAAAAGCTCTGAGCCATATTTGGGTTTGGGCCAGGCAGGGGTGTCGGACAACACGTTTTGAAAACTACTCAGAACAATGAATAAAATAATATCAGTGACAATAATCCTTTATATTCTTGATGAAATGATAGAAAGCTATGTTTTTCAAAGCAAACCACGCAATTACTAATAAGAAACAACCCCAAAATCAGGATTTATATCAGAGCGTGTTGGTGTCGGACAACACGTTTCCACTTTTTATTCACAAAAAGTATATTTTTTTATATATTTTATATAGAAAAAAAACAACCAGGGTATTTATAAGTGGTAGGGATATTTAACATATTAAGAGATATTTGTTATTCTATTATGATTATTATTTCTTCTAGACATCGTTTTGTCCAACATTGTCCAACACCCCAATTTTTGGAAAAATATCATCATGGAATCAGAATGTTGTCTACACTTCTCATGACATATCCTTTAAACAAGTTAATGGAAACAATTGGCTCAACATTGTGCCTCCTAGATTTTGAAAAAAAAGTGAAAATCATGAAAAATACTAGTTTTTGCTGATTTTCGGAAGGAAAAATTCCTCTGAGCTATACAAAACCCTCATTTGGAATGAAAGACCATCAAAAGATGCACCAAAAACTGTCAATTTTACATTGATGAAATACGTGTGTACAACATTAACCTTAAATAAGCCTATTTTGGCCAATTTAGCAGGTTTTAAAAATCCCACCCATGTTACCATGAATCTTTCTGGGTCAGTTGGGGCGACAAGTATTGCCTTTAGTAGATTCAGTCAATCTTATGGCTTCCAGTACCTAAAACGCCCACTACCATCTCCAAAGCAACTCCAAAGTCCCGTCATTATTGTTCCTATCGTGTGATAGGAGCTGATGGTAAACATGTGGCCATGTGGCCACGTAGCACTGAGGCCTGACTGCATGCTGTTCAATTCTGTGTTGAGCAATAATTTCAGTTTTCACTTCTGGTTTGCAGTACCGACAATTCTGTGTGCAGATTCTGAAACTGCCATACCTACTAAATGATCAGGACATTTGTTATTGAAAGTAGCTGGTTTGCAGTTTGGTTCGCACATGGGATGTCTGTGCTTTCTCCATGCAGGCCAGCCTCTACTAACGACTAATGGCTTGCATGTCTAGCAGGTTATATAATATAATGCTGGTCGGCCAGTCAACCTCCCTGGGGCTCAGTGGAATTGGTAGTTTGAGGTGGGTTGCTCTGTGTGAGACTACGCATTTGACAGCCTCCTTTTACTTTAGGAGCACCATGCTCTGTCAACAAGGATGGTATTTCTGTCAGCACATTACATTTGGACTAAAGGCAAATAGAATGTTCATCATTGATGAATGAGCGTGCAATTTCAAATGGATAACAATTGAAAGGTTTGGGTTACATTCAGTCTATGGATCGATTTCTGTACGGTAACCCATTTGCACCCAGTCAACTTGCAATTTCTCTGACTGCCTGAGCCTAGGATCAAAATATATCAGGCAACAGTGGGACAATGAGGTATTTCGGTCTTGAGTAATTGGTCATGGTCAGCTGGACATGCTTCTAGAACCCTCAGACACTGGCACCCTGCTCCTCATCCAATAGCTCACTGAATAGCATGCAGATCTATAGTAAAGGGATAGATTTTTCTCACCACGCGGAAAGTGTATGTGACCAATCTAATCTTTTATAGGCAACGTATATAGCGCGTACAGGCACGCTCTAAATAGCACAATCTCTCATTGATAATTGATATGTTACTTGCTTCTTGTCCCCTCTTCCTGTGTTGATGGTAAACGACAATCCGTAGTAGTCCGTATTGGTAATTGTATTTGGATAAATATGTATATGCACAACGATTGATATCCAACCAGGCTATAAAATGAATCAGGCTCTAAATACAATACCATAAACTCTATATTCTCGAGTGTGTGTCTATAAAAGGATAGATTACTTTCATATAAAACTGGTGTAACATCATATGAGGAATCTTATTAGGAAAAGTTGCTATTTCTTCGGAGGCATGTCTAGGGAAGCTGCTCGGGTCCTATGAAACTGAGTCCAAGACCTGCTCTTATATAAGAAGTAAAGAACATAACGAAAAAAATACAACAACTCTAATTTGCTATGTGAACTGTACCGGGAGAAACGTGATCACACGGGCAACAACATGTAGGCGAACCCTATGTAAGATGAAAGTGCCGCGGTGAGGAAAGACAGGGGAATTTTTCACCAACCGGAAACAGCTTGCAGGGTGTCTAAAAACAGGTGCCGACAGATTTGTGAAAGTCTGGGGGACAGAGATGATTCTGTGTTACATATAGGCAGTTTTCAGTCAACATACACCAACGGGATTCAGACCATTTAGCTTTATCTGAAATAACTATCATTAAGGAGAGAAATCAGCGGAATAGATTCCATTACTTGGCGATAGATATCTGTGAAAGGCGGTGGGAAAGGAATCCGGCAGAGAATGCTCTTCCGCTAAATTATCGCATCTAGCGTAAAAAGATCAATCACGTTCAATCACTCTGGTATTCTCAAAGTTTCTTGTGTTTTCCTATCAAGCCTAATTTGAACTTTATGGATAGGATATTACCAATGACATCTTGTTGGGAGTAGGGACATAATAGATGAGCACAACCCCATCCGCACTAATCGTGTGGATACACCTATTAATATACTCGTTTTGAGTTCATGCCCACCAAGTGCAGTAGTAAAGTTTTATTGAAATTCTTTAGACGATAGCAATGTCCAGAGGTCCTACAACGAACAAATAATTAAGTTTGTCTTTGACATGTGGTGCTTATAAATAATTCCTATTCTCCTGTTTGACAATCTGATGGCACCATGTTTCCTGTAGGATTGTTTACATTAGGGTGTCTTCTCAATGGACCTTTTGTGCTCTAAATGACAAATAATGTGAGCGGCAGCTGTCGGGCAGAATTTATGTGTTTTCTTCGATCTTGACACAGTACCATGCGCTTCAGAGACCATATATACATATATATATATATATATATATATATATATATATATATATATATATATGGGAACAGTATATGTATATCTCAGCAAAATAATATCAGCACAGACATACACTTTATTGGTCTACTTTAAGGATTATATCATTAAAAACAAGTTTCAAAAGGAAGCGTTCTTTATGATGGCCGTACGTGAACTAGCATTGAGTTCAGGGTTTGATGTGCATCCAATCTAACAATCAGACATGTCGGAAAAAAATGTGGGCAATCAGAATTGACATGGCCATCATACTGATATTTAGATAACGTCTTCAATTTATTTCTCTGCTATTACATATGTTGTTATACACATACAGAATGGCTATAACACCACCACAGCAAGGATACAAGCACGACGTAGATCAGACCCCATTACAATATCATCAAAACATCAGATTAATTCGGAAACATGGCCAACATCGTATGGATGGACACTGTTCCGTGTAGCTTGTTTATAATTCGGATCTGGTATCAGGTAAAGCACCTTTATAAAAAAAATGAACTAGATTGGAAATACATTAAGATTCCTGATAACATAAACGAGATTGGACTTCTATAACAGATGGAATATCGAAACAACGTGGGCAAAATAGCGACATACAAATTGGGATTGATACTAACCCAACATGCACACAATATCAACACAGCATAGACACAATAGCAGCACAACAGAGACACAATATGGATAGATATGAACACCATGTCAACAAAAGCGCGATAAATAAGGAACATTTCAGGATGACGCTACTTGAAGTATTGATGGGTGGAAATTGCTGTTTATGCCATCTGTGAGCACAATTACATCGACGATGAATAGTAATACACCGGCCCAAGTGCATATTCTCCTTTTATTACTTTAATATACGTTGTGAAAATTGCAGGTACTCAAACAAAATCACCTGATAAAATGTGGTTAGTTATGTAAGTAGAGAGAAATTTCTAAAGAGGGGTGAATAAGTGCGCTAGACACCCGTGTAAGGTGGTGAGTTTCAGCCCCAGAACTCCAGGAATCTTCTGTCATAAACCTAAATTCTCAATGCCGTGTTTAAGACCTGGATTTGGTAATGGCTAACCTGACTGGTTTACAATACCATAAACTTAAACTCCAGGCAGCAACAGGAGGCTGGATCCCCATACCGCAGGGAGGGCGCCCTAAGTTTAAGTACAGTAAACACGTCCCACTAGGGGACCGATGTTTATACCTAGACCTCTTCACTCTCCCTACAGAGAGTTATAGTTACCGTCTGGGCATCCCCTATACTTAACATAGTGGAGAATCCGTATGGAGAATGATGAGACCAACTCTGATCTGCCTACCCTCCAAGCGGATAAACCTTTGAAATAATCTCAAATGACTATAAGAGACTCACCAAGAAATCTGCTTGGAGAGTGTGGAGTGGAGAGGGTAAACTAGAGAGTCAGACGATAACACACCTAGATTTAATCGTGGAAACATGTCATTTGGATCTTAAGTTAGGCCAGGACCTTTGACCTATTCCTTTTGAGGAACAGAACTCACTTCTAAATAAGGTGAAGCAGAGACTTAATAGAAGCCTTGCGTGTATAACACTCTCTTTTGATAATGTTACACACGTGACTCCCTAATATTAAAACATGTTACATTGTTGTGAATCTAAATTGCGTGTTTTACATTAATAATCAAATCTGCCGGTTAAATAATGAGATTACATTTTGCGATTGAGTTGGCCTGGACCTGTTCAATAAACATACTCTGCCAAGTGAATGGACGAGAGACACCAGTTAGAACAGCCTGAGCAGTAAACGTCTCATCTTCTTTTAAAAAAGAAAGCAGAGGCTAGGAAATGCGTCGTGATATTCCTCAAAATCATATAGACTATTCAACAATTCCTCTTTTCCCGTAAAAAAAATAGAAAACCGAGGCAGGGAAAGGCATCGTTCTCCAAAATGATATAGACTATTCAACGAACAATAGAGTGGTCCCAATTCATCTTCCTTACTGCAAATTGCTATCTTCCTCCTGCATCGTATTGATCATATATATCAATCCTTCTTATGGTGGGTTAAGACTCTGTGTGCCACTATACTAGGCATTTTAATATCTCCTTCAAAACCAAAAGACACTAAAACTTGTGTTTACCTAATAGTTTGCCCATTTCATTTAAGGTGTGGTAATCTGGATTTAGGCTCACTTTGAATATATTTATTGAAACTGCCTAACGCGTCTTTATCGTTTTCTGAATATGGCCATCGATAGCTCACCTAATATAGATACGGATGACTTCACCTTCGGTTCTGACCAAATATATCTATCAGAATTGCTTGCGACATAGAATACTGCCCTTCCCTACACCGGGCTCACACTCTCTAAGTCATATTCTGTACAAGGTTCTCACTGCGCTCTATGGGGGAAGAATTCTTAACGAACTAGGCTTAGAGCCTTGAGAATCCACTGGCATCATTGAGATTATAGGAATCTTTGGGTTGCATTGATGTACGTCTTCAGCACGGGAGGCAGGCCAGTGGATTCTCAAGGCTCCAAGCATACTTCGTTAAAAATACCTCTCCATAGAGCGTAGTGAGAACAGAATACGACTAAGAGAGTGTGAGATCTTGTTCTAGTTCGTACCTTTCCAGCACGAATATTCTGTATGGAAGGTACGAGAGGTGCTTCCGAGACCTCCCCTCAACACAGTGGGTCAAAGCTGCTGCCCACCCCACGACACATGTCCCTTCGCGTGAGCAGTTGTGAAGAAACTCATCACAATCGTGCCAATCATGTTTTTGATTGACCTTGATGGGGAAAAACACAATAAAAGAATATCACTGGCTTAGGCGAAATCAAATAGGGGTGACTTACGGCTGGTGGCGACCTGGTCCAACACAAACAAGGATGCCTGGTGCGCGTGACAAATACGGATTGGCCACATGGCCGGCCCAGCACGTCCCACACGGCGCCCGGAGACACTCACAGACACAACAAGCTCAGCGGGTAAGAGCCCCATACTAGCACTGCACTGCTTTACTATGAGGGCCGTACTATGAATGTTTTACTATTATTATTTACCTAAATAATACAGCAATTTTATGTATTTATGAAGTCGTTCACGACCGGGCTCATTCACTACATAATAGTGTGCCCGAACAGTTGAAATTCATTCTGTACCCCTAGCAGTGGGTATTACTATATACCTGTGTGCGAATGTCTATGAAATACTGCCCGCTGCTAGGGATGTAGTATAAATAATGTTCGCGCCCGCTGTAACAGCGGGCCGTAGTGAATCGTAGTGACTTTTCTTAGAGCAGAAAAGTTAATAAAACGGGATTTTAAACGAGTAGGAGGTATATAGTAATAAGAAAACGTAGTGACTGAGCCCGTAAGGTGTCCGTTCTTGGTCATTTGATGAAAAAATACGGCCCTCACGCCTACGGCATCGGGCCGTATTTTTTCATCAAATGACCTCGAACGGTCACCCGTACGGGCTCAGTAACCACATTTTCTCATAGTATTTCATAGACATTCGGCCATAGGTGTGTGATGATAAGTGGACCGTATACACCAGGGCATACGCACTGGTCTGTACGCACTGGTCTGTACGCACCGGTCCGTATGCATCGGTCCGTATGCACCGGTCAGTATGCATCGGTTCATACCCATAGGTTCATAGATGCACCAGGCTGTACGCACCGGGCCGTATGCACCTGGCCGAACGCACCGGGCCATACACACCGGGTCGGTCATTAATCTGCCTGTCATTAACTTGTGACCTACCATCACATAGATACAAGATGTAGCAAAATAAAACCATTAACATTGAACATATTATACCCCTTTTTTCTGTTTTGTATGTGGTTAATTAGCACCCCGAACAAATCAATCGTTAAATCTATAAATATCAATCAATTATATACCGCCTACATTTGCTCATATATCTTTCTAAAATCTTGAATCTATTACACTTTGGCCCTGGAGCCTACTGGAAATAGGATTGCTAACAAATCCTAGTGGATACCCCCAGAATAAATAAAACTAAAAAAAACAAAAAAACTTCAGGCAGTGACAAACTGGGTATAATGAGTTTGGTCCTGACAATTCAACAACCACTGGATGAATTCTTGCAGGGAGTGACTTTGAAAATGCAGCTGGTTATGCCCAAATGAGTCCCACCCGAATTCAAGCAACGGCCGTTGCAATATGCAACAATCCTATTGTGATCAAAGGTTTCGTGTATTATAGTTGGAATTGGGAATATAAATCATGACCTGATTTGCAAAGTTGTTGCCGACAGAGATGACTGGCTGTAGTGACTAAATTTAATATCTGTATCACGATAAGTGCTCAGTTCCATAGTTTTAGAATGACCAGTAAGTTAATTCTCCTGTAATAAAAACTAGTGTATGGGTACTTTACTTAAAACTGCAGCAGGGTTGCATATTGGGGTCGGAAAAATTTAAATATTCTTATTTCAATACAGGATTTTCGAAATACAGTAGGGAATCAAGGGATAACTCAAGGTTTTACATGGGTCAGTGGGGAGTTTCAGTAGGAGATCATGGGCTGTGGTTGAATTGGGTAATTTAGCAGTGGGTATATCAATATCATATGAGGATCTTTTATTATTCCGAAAATGAAAAAATAAGTTTCAATGCAAACGTTGAAAACTGGCAAACCTGGGCCTAGCCAGTGTAACCAGCCCTACCTAGCCTGGGCCCGTATAAACGCCAAGCGAGAAACGATATCCAGGGTTGCCAACACAAAATCCTATATCCCTTCCGATAATTTAGCATCTTAAAAGCAATTATCAAGTAAAATGTGAAATAAAAGCTCAGATACACGCCATTTTGTGTCGACGTTTCTGGAATTGATGCGTTTCTCGGTTGGTATGTCTCAGACTTTACCCTATAATAATAATTCCTACTTGAATTGGGCACTCTTTTGCAATTGGTTGTGGTACGAGGCGCACATTTTTTCCGAACAGAATGAAATTTTTCCAATACACTCGCAAAGAGTTGAGGGAATATATCCCATCTTTGTAGGTAAACAATTTTCACAAAACTCTTTTGCAATTGGTCAGAGATATGAGGCCCACAGACAAAGAATTAAAGTTTAAACAAAGTAGCTCATTTAATGACCTTTTTCTTTTAAAGAATGCATAAATTGGGACTCACCAGTCGCCGTGTCGGTTGCTATGGAGAGAGACAGAGAAGCCGAAGTAGGAGTCATCAGGGCCTTGAAAGACACGCGGCGAGCGGGTATCAATGTTGAACCCTCGGGCTCCCCCCGCACACAGCCCGGCCACCACCATGACCGTCCAGACCGCCCCGACGGCCGTCAACACCCCGTCATATCTCCGGCCGGACCGCCGTCGTCCTCTCCCCATCCTTTCCATCATATTACAGTCGCATCTGCGGCGCGTAGCCGTATCCATGGCAACGTGTAATCAATGTGGACGAGCCCGTGCCCCCTGGTCAATGCGGTCAGATATGATGGGGTATGTAGGTGGGGCGGTGATGTATGTGTATATGTATGTGGGGCGGTCTTCAAAATGGTGTGTACAGCACAGCAGCAGGGTGGCAGCTTATTATGATTGATTAGCCAACCTATATACTGCTTCCCTGCAAAGAGGCACAAGCACACACACACACACACAGCCAAAGCCGGGTCGCGGGTATCAATCTAAACAGTGACTGGAGGGCAACGTGTGTGCCTCCCTCGTATGGCTTTCCGGTGCGCCAAACAAATGTGCCAAAAAGGATCGCCAGAACTGCACATGGAAAGTTAATCCGTCTATAGCCTACTTGTTCCAGTCTCCCGTTTCGTCTTGGGGGTACTTTCTCACATCCGGTTGGCCCCTATAAGTACGTACGTTGCTGGCCTGATGGGCGGTGGCAATGCGTAGTGGTTGAGCACTGCTATGTATTTTAACCCTGTTGGGTTTTGTTTGACCCTGGTGCGGTTTTTAGTGGGTTGACACTTGTTGCTACTCCTCGTAGAGCCTGCATGCCTCCTGGCCCCGTCTGTTGGGGTTGAGTGACGTCCCTGTTGTGTTGGGGGTAAAAGTACAACCCCCCCCCCCCTTCACGATTCCTCCTCGCGGTCTTGCGTCCCCACCGTCTCTGCGAGTTCATATACCCTGGATCCGTTGCTATGGTGACAGGGTGACAGACGTTTTAGGAGGGTCAGTGGTGACTGGGATAAGGACGTCGTGGGGTGTGAGTAGTTCTGAGCAGCTCTGAACGCCTCTGAGGGATTCGGGAACTCTGCTACTTCCCATTCAACCACCTCGCCCACAAACACACAGCTCACACGTCTCAATCTGAACCGGCTGTGCAGAATACATAAGCCTCTGGGTGGATGTGTATTTAAATATGACAGGCTCGTGATAATCCGCTGCTGCTAAAGTTTCCAACGTATCAACTGTTGTTAGTTGATCCAGCTTCTCAGTGTTAAAATATCTAGCTTATCAATTGTTTTTCTAGTATCCAATTTCCTGACATTATTGTATCCAACTTGTCAACTTTTGTTTGAGTATCCAATTTGTTATTGCTAGATATGCGACTTATCAACTGTTGTTAGAGAGTCCAATTTATCAACTGCTGTTTAAATAGTCGCATACCAACTTCCGTTCAATTGGTGAATGATTCCTGAGTAACGTATTTCTCCAAAAATGAAATATAATTTGATCTTCAGGAAAGGTTTAATACAAAGCTTCTCTGTACTACTAGCATCTATCCCGTCTGATATATAATTCCCTTTGGCGATGTCATCATATAAAATATTCAAACTGTGACTTGAATGGAATTCAACATGAAAACTAAATCTCCAATTGCAAACTGTTGCCACTCCATATAAGGTCAATGGTTCAGAAACAGAAAAAAACAGATGGTGTCTCCAGGGGATACAGTTAATTACAGAAAATAGTCCGTAGCGAGTAGAAACAGATGGTCACCACCGTTGTGAGTTACTGCACTGTCCAGGAGTCATTCGATCGTAGGAGTCAATGGAGCAGATACTCACCGAGTTACTCATGAGTTACTGGCTGACTCAACGTGTCCACTCACCCCGTCCGTGATGCGGTGCTGCGCCGTGTGGGTGTGTCACCATGCGGGGTGCGGTGACAGTGGGTATACGGGGGCCGGGATGGACCCTACTCAGATCCGGGAGTCACACACCACACGTGGTCACCGGCAACGGGGTATGTAGTTGGCGGGACGTGCACCTCATATAAATCCGTGAATAGCCTTTCTATCACTGCTGAGGGAGAAGCTATTGCGACTTGATCATCTGCTCAGTTGTACCAAATCTTTCTGTTTCTCTCAACCCACTGAGGCGAATCACTACGATCGTTGTGGATTTAAGGTTGATACGCCGTTGGCTTGGCAGGTTGGTTAAAGGCTGGTTATTAAAAGTGACCTTGTTGGTTGCCTCATTGCCAGCTACCTCGTAGCTAGCCCCTCGTTACCAGCTGTCTTGTTGCTAGCCCTCGTTGGTAGCCTCTCGTTGCTAGTCCTGGTTGCCGCGCGAGATGCCGGTTGCTCATGTGTTCCGGCGTCTGTAGGAACGCGCGTTAAACTCCGCGTCCTGCGCTTCACTCGCGGTCTTTGACTGAGTGGGCAGAGACTCTGTATGGAGAGTTCAGCGACTGGCGCCTTGTTGTTATATCATTGTTGGGAGGCGAGGCGCGGTGCAGACCCAACTCGTCCCCCTCTAAAACCACGACCATCCAACACCACCACAACCACCATGCACCACCACCATCCTCCTCCTCCTCTAACACACGGCGCCGCCCCGTGTCCCTCGCGCTGCACGCGGGCTAATTAACTCCATGTTAATTAGTCCAACCACTACATTAATTGCGCAGATGTACGCGTTGATTTCAGTTTGGTCCTTTGTGTGGGATGGTGGTAGGTTAGTCATTTGTTTCCATCTGGGAACCGCCAAGAGAAGGGTGGAGGCTCTGTAGGAACTTCTCAGTTTGGTGTTTTAGGCGGGAAGAATGTTTAATACGTTCAGTTCTTACCAACAGCTCTCCTGAATCGGGCTATTGACTCGAAAAAGTCACCTTACTAGAAACTACTAACAGATACATTGGGTTAGGCACCTGATAAAGCATGCTTTGCCGATCGTTTTAAGTATATGATAGCAGAAGCTATCAGCGGATGATTCAGCAAAATTGAAATTTTGAAACAATGTGACGCAGTGATGAGTCTTTTCACTTTATCCTATCCCTAATAAAAAAAACTCCATAGGCTTAACATTAGCGGACTGTATTTGGTCTATGGTGCAGGAAAATGAAATTTATCGCTCTAGTGGGATACAGTTATCGAATGACGTCATTTGAAAAGCGACCAATGATTATCACTGATTATCGGTGAGTTTTATGTTATTTCTTAATTTGCTTAAGTAATTTAGAGGGGGTAGGATAAATTCTAAACCAAACTCGACTTAGTCTTGTTGTTGACTAACTCTCGTTTGATTTCTCCTAAGTATGACACCCTTTTCTTACCACTGAGGGAACAGGCTACACCCATATTTGACCCCTCTACTGCAATTATTCATTACACGCTGGTGCTAGAACTGTAACGGCATTACGCTGTTGTGAGAAATATAAGTCAACACGATGCATTCTGGAAGTATTTAATGTCAACAAATTTACGCATCAGATCCCAAATTGCGTAAGACATAGTCCCTACTTAATGGAGACGCTGGGGGGTACAGGGAGAGAGGGGTGTTACAGCCCTAACAAAATAGACTCTGGTTTCGAGTTTCATGAACAAATTAGTCAGCCTTATTGTGTGGAGAAGTTATTGAAAGGAAAGTTGTATGGTTTATTGGTAACAGGGACACATTTTAACACCACAAACAATTTCTGGTCTAGAGCTAAGGGAACATTGTGCTTACATGTTACTTGTCATGAAATCGGTTGGGGCATATCAACAGGTTGCCTGGTATTCAAAACACAACTTCTTTCATATCGACTCATCAACACATGCCACCAAATGCATTTCTCAGAATAGAAATGATATAATTCAATTTATTGAAATAATAATATGCTATCAGCTCTTTTATGTTCTCACAAGTCAATCGTTAAACAAGGAGCATTCTCGCTTTTTAGTGATGTTGTGTCTTATTCTTCGAAAGCATTACTCATACAAATATAGGATTCATGAGATGAAAATACAAGAAAATATAAGAAAGAAATTGGTTGGTGTTTTGCCTGTGTCCCCGTTCACCATCGAGTTTGGAGTGTGCAGTAATATGAAAAAGCCGATAGCCGAGTGAATATTCCGACGCACTCCAAACGGGAGGGTGAACAGGGACTATGTTTCTAATTTTTTTTGTTCGCCTGCAAAATATATATATATCTATTTATTGCCCATTGAGTATGAGTTGCCGTACTCACAAGCTTGTTGAGTACGAGTACCTAATACTAAGCCTATGGACGTTTATAAACACCAGGCTAAGATAATACACAGAAACTGAACACGCCCATGAAAGCTTCAATGGACATCCACAAACCGCTTCACACCCCGGATGCCTCGTGTACGGCGATCAACTTGGACTGGAATTCAGTATTGTCCTCGTACGTTATGGGGTTGGCGCTGTGTGTGTAACGGCGAGGTGGATGTCGTGTTGATGGTGAGTGTGGCAGGACCGACTTTTGGACAGGGGTGACACTCTGCCCTACTGAGGGTGTTAGAGGGCCGATAGAAGCGGCGACATGGTATAACTGCAGCTGACCCTGTGCCATTTCTGTTTAGGGTTGCGTTCGTGTTTAGTCCAGGATGATTAGAACATGGTCCAACACATATATTGAAAAGAATCCAATGAAAAACCGAATATGGAGGAGCAAGCTGGAATTCCAGTTGTTTCAAATGGATCACGAAGACACACCACAATTATGTCTGTTCCAGTTAGGACCATTAGAATGATCATAAGAACTGCAGATTATCAGATAATGTAGTCATCACCTCGGTTTTCTCTGATGATGTGCTTCTCCTGCCAAGCATAAATGGCGTGGAGGAAATATATGATATCATTCGAGGAGTTAGGACCAAACATTAAATCAGTATATATATGTATATTAGATATTCAAGACGGAAAATGATAATTCTAGATATTCAAGACGGAAAATGTAAACGTATACTATTTTACTAATCTTGTACATAAATATAATGGTGAAGGAAGATCATCAAGCTCCCTATATAATCCAAGATTGATTGAAATGCAAAATAGGTAGAATGTCTACTTACTTTCGATATCAAACATATAGGTTTACGGAACTTTATGGAAGAGGTAATATTCCACCCTCCATGAATCCAATCTCCACCCGCATCACCCGTTCTCAGGCTTTACATAACGTTATATCATTGAAATCTAGGAAACACTATACTGGTCATGTTCTCCATTTAAATCATTGCATCCATAGAGAGAACGAGGGAGAATGAGAGAGAGAGAGAGAAGGAGAGAGAGAGAGATAAAAATAGAGATAGAGAGAGATAGATAGATAGAGAGAGATAGATAGATAGATAGAGAGAGAGAGAGAGAGAGAGAGAGAGAGAGAGAGAGAGAGAGAGAGAGAGAGAGAGAGAGAGAGAGAGAGAGGGGGCATTTAAGCATTTACGTCCTGTCAAGCACCGTTTCCTCAATGCCAGTATTTCTTGTATAATCACCAATACATTTTATAAACCACTCCGGTAATGGTAAAGCTAAGTGGGATGGGCTTCATAGATTATATTATGGTTTCGGCATAGAGAATAGTGTTCTCTTTGTCCTCTGAAAAAGGCACACGATAGAACTTGACAACTATCGTGAACAGCTGCACAACAACCAACAGGACAATTAAATGTTTGAAGTCAACAGCATAGTTTTGGTCACTGTACATTCTTAACATATTACATTCATGACTAGCCGAACTACCTAGAAAGCTAATAGATTCGAGAATTCCACCCTTTGTATCTTAATTAAATCAAATATTATAACACTTTCAGTGGCAAGATGTTGTCGCCCCCGATTATAGTAGCTATGTCAACTATATTTCTCTATGTAAATTAAATTCCATTGAGATTTATGGGACTTATAAACTGATTTCGTCTATTGGTCTGTATATGCATAGTATAGTATCTCATCTTCTCACAGCACGACACATATGGGTGACATAAATACAGGATGAATCCATCAGATCAGAGTTCTACAAGGTTCACCTCAGGTAGAGTTCCGAAACCAATAAAAATTAAGAAACATCCACATCCCTAAAGATAATTTGAGTATTTAATAAGTAGGCGCAGATATTACACCAAAATGACTGGGGGAACCATACGACAGTAGCCACGAATATTCCCTTTATTTATCTTTCACTTTCGATATTAGGTGACCTTCCGACGCGATTTTTATTTTCTATTGGGAGGTGCATCATAGACCATATCGGTGCCATATCGTAGTAGGTTGACGCCGGGCCTTAGCCTGATGGTGTCACAATGTATTATACTCAGCTATAGTCAATTCTATATACCCTTTTAGTCACAGGCCCTATCACTTGCCTATTATATTTTCCTCAGCTAGACTAACATTAATGTCAATACCACACACCTGCAGAAATGTGTGGTCCCACTCAACTGCCAAAATTACCTAAATTAGGAAAACTGCAGTGACAAAAAGATCAGCCAATTATAGCCTAAACGAGATTAATAATAATTGAATCTGCTGGTTTGGTAAATTTGGTAAAAAACCAACTTTACAGGACATACCCTCCCCAAGAAGCACACCAAATTGACAGAAACTACTGTCATGCCATCGAGTGAATTCATGCACATAAGGCCCAGCGTCCACCTACTACGATAGAATCGTAGACCTCCCGATATGGCACCGATACAAAATGTCAAAATCGGTGCCATATCGGGAAGGTGCAAAATCGTAGACATATGTCTAGACATGCCAATCCACCACGCACTGTATGGGTCTTTTTATCGGTGTCTAATCACAGAAACGTGGTCAACTGCCCTGATATTTGGTGACCTACCGACGCGATTTTGATTTTTATCGGGTTGGGAGAGGGGCATGGTAGACCATATCGGAGCCATATCGTAGTAGGTGGACGCCGGGCCTAATGTAGCGTTTCCAGCTGCCGATACTGACCACTGATTGTGGCAGTTTCCACCACATTTTTGTAGTGCAGGTCACCGATTATATAACACCGATTTTCCACAAGTAGAACCACCGACCGACATTTGTACAGCGTTATCAGTGGGTTTTAATTGGCAGATGGAATCGCCGCATAGGCTCAGAGGTCGGTGGTCTTCATTAAGAATTTATCCGTGCTAATAATCGTTGGCCCCAATCTGACTTCAATCTGACTTCATGTAATGTTGGAGCAGCAATCGTAGACCCTTTTTGTTTCCACTCACCGATTACCCAACCAAAAATGTCTCATAATCCGTCGGCGGGGCTGAATACCAAAATCGGTGGTCATATTCGGTAGGTAAAAACGCCACTTAAGATCAAAAACCGTGAACAGGGATTGCCCGTGGTTTCTAAACTGTATCTTGTATCAAACTACCACCATTTACATACTCCTGAGGATACGTAAAACTATCAATCATAATATATGATTTGTCAAAGTTCATACTTCCGCTCGTGCTATTGTCCTATTACCGCTTGCGTGCTCAAAACTGAAGAACAAAAAAAAGTGAGAATACCATATCTTTTTTTGATGCACTAAATACATTTGATAAATCACAATCAGGAGCAGACCACAACTCAAACCCCCTCCCTACACTAAATAGTGAAGATTTATAACCCTCCCTTTTTCCTCTGTTCCTTTGATAAGTAGAGTTAATATTAGAGTTCGTGTTACCAGCATTGCAGATCGTCATAAAAAGCTGCATACTGCACTGGCCGACCAGGATGTATTTAAATATAGCGTTACAGCGTCTCTGCAATTCTATCATTATATGTGGACTTATAAATACAAGAAGATTGAGTATTCAATTTCTCCAAAAGAAATCCTTGAAAATACCACAGAATAAACTCAAACAGGACATACATTTATCCTAAATTTTCCTTTCTCCAGTAGTGCACGGTAATTATGATTCATGTGCCATTTACATAGGTCTCAAGACAAAGTCAATGAGGTATCGGGTAAACTTCCTAATTATTAAGTCACAAGGTTTGGGGAGGGGGAGGGGTGTAAGAACTACATTGTATTGTCATCTAGTTACCCAATGAAAGGGTATTATATCGATTAATAAGAATAGATAGATATTTGAATCCTAGTAACCACTGTTACAATGATGTAATATATCTTTTACATTACACGAAGGTCTGAGTTGATGCTTTGGATCGTTTGAAAACCATCAGTCTTTCTCTGTAGCCTGGCCATATAATATATCAATATAAATAGTGCGAAGTTGAGGTAAATGAAACGCATTTCAAGCAATTTTCCACAAAACGTTACCATCAATCCTATCTTAATTAAGACCCATGTGACTCAGTCATTACTTAGATCATCCGTATCATTCGGTCAATCGTTTGAAGAGCCAAACCTGAAATTGAAGCCAATAACTCTTGTGCGACTAAGGACCGCATGTCAGGCGGGGAGATCAGGGCCAATCGACTATCAGCTACGTATCGGGGGTGTTCCATCAAGCCGAAGGCACATTTGTGAACGTCTGGCTGGTCTAGGACGAGCTGAGTCAGCAACAGTCTGTTTGTGATTTCTAGTAAAAGTATCACGTTGGCAGCATCTGGTATCATCTAGTCAGAATCTGCCATCCCGCCGATAGTGTCAGAAGATATCTACTCTCCCACCGATATATATACCTTTTAATAACTAGCAGCCAGGATATTGAACTTCTAGCTGTTGCGCAAATCCGTGGAATTGAACTTCTGCTGATTTAAAGAATACAAACCAACTTCTAGCTGTTGCTCTAATTCATGGATTTGACTTTCTGAGGATCTAAAGAATACTATAACTTTACTAGAACATTTCACCATAATATTTTGCATTCTTATTTTATAGAAGTACAAAAGGTTGTACCCTAGATTGCATTCTAAATAAAGATATTCTTTAAATTCTGTAAGCGGTATACAATGTCAACCTTTCCGATTAAAGGTTGATAATGTACACACACACTGTCCGTTTAAAGGTAACTTCTAAAGTCCTCCATGAAAGCGTTTATTATGGCCCCCATATGTTCTTTGCCAAAGTTGTCCATCTGTGAAACGTATTACGAATTAAAAATTAAAGTTGAACGGGCCAAACGGATGTGTTACCAGAACTATCTCTGATCATCGTCCAAGTCGGTGCCAGCGACTCCAAGCGGGACGCAGCCGCACCACGACCTCAAACCGGATGTTTGGAGCGGTCATTATCAACACATTGGGAATCACTGAACAATTTTTTTTTTGAAACTTTTATTTATACTGGAGTAGGCTCAGTCATGCGACTGGTTTCAATGCCCCTGCAGTTTGGTAGAGAATGTTTCTGGTCTGTTGTGATGCAATTTATATACAGGTATAACAAGACAATCGATTTTAACTTATCACATGTGGATAGCTGATCAGGAGGCCATCAAGGAGTCGGTCACAACGAAATTTCTCAAATCAGTGTGGGTCATGGTAAAGATTCTAACCAGTAATTTCTGTTAGATTAAGATTGCACGAGTTAGAACAACTATACTTCTTAGAGAAACGAAAAGGTTCATGGGATCTGCGTTGTCAAGTAAGGTTTTGTGGTCCAGCCTCGGTGTGTTGTCTTCATTTCTGAGAGGAGAAATATATCCATAATGGTCTTTAATTTTGGAGTAAAGAATGAGTCGCAAAGTTTTTTTAATTGATATTGGAAGGTTTGCAGTTTCTCTACTGGGTATAAAATGGTGGCTCATAACATGGTTAGCACGTATGTCACGATTCTTCAGTATGGCACCTACTTTTTTGTTATCGGGAGAAGCTTCCTTATTTGGCGAGAAGAGCTCGTATTAACCAACTTGCTCCCCTTGGGAGTCGGTGACATTTACCCTTCCATCCTCATCGTATCTAAACTGTTTATTCAAGCGCAGGTCGTATGGAAAAGAATATGTAAATATGCTATGTTTTGTGGGTGGCTTTCCTGATTGTAGTGTTGAGATTTGACCAAAACAATTAACCTTTTTCGAAATTTGTTTTCATTTTTGTGCTTACATAATTGATTTTAGACATTTGGAAAATGTCATTCTTGTAAAGACGCATTTTAAGGAAAGATATACAGAATGTGAGTGAGAAAGAAAGAGAGAGAAAGAGAGAGAGAGAGAGAGAGAGAGAGAGAGAGAGAGAGAGAGCGAGAGAGAGAGAGAGGGAGAGAGAGAGAGAGAGAGAGAGAGAGAGAGAGAGAGAGAGAGAGAGAAAAAGAGAGAAAGAAAGAGATAAAGGGAACCTCCGAAAGACAGTCACATAATGGGAGAGATGGGAAAAAATACAAGACCCACTTCTCAAAGGGATGTTTTCCTTTGCATAAGTAACTTACTCAGTAAGTAAGACACAGGAAGTGCGGCGTAATGTGTATTTATTCTTTAGTCACGGCCTATGTCTTTAACTAATTCAAACCAGCAGCCCCCATATCACGGCACCTGGTTGCAGTACAGCCCCAGGGGGTTTCGATGACTTTACATGAGGGTATCTTACCCTGTACATACAGACCATCAGGGAGTGGCAGACGGCTCATCTAGCAGCACCATATCTGGAGTCCATGTGCTCAACTGCTACTTATATGACCATGTGGACATATGGAGTAGTTTCCGTTTGGGTTCGGACAAGAAAAAAAACACCACGACTCCCTTTACTGAGGAAACGGCACTCGAGGTCAATTCAGGCAACTCTAGGGGAAGTATAACTTCCAGCTGAGGATCTCTGACCTACCTCGCTGTCATAGCAACTCTCTCCGTGCAAGTATGGGTGCGAGTTGAGCTGGGGTGTTTATGTGTGTGTGACATATAGTAGGGACAAGTGGTAGAAATCACGTCTTAGTCACCCAAGTGCTCACCTCCCACCATAAACGTCCCGGTTAAAAGTCCAAGAGAGGGCAGGCAAGGGCCTTAGTATGACACATCTGCCATTTCCCGTATTCCTGGAAATCGTGGTATGGTGCCAAACGTAAAAATGATAAACTGAATTTGAATGAATCTGGGAGAAATGGGAACTTATATGCTGCTGCTCTGATGTAGAGAAATACTCCTATGTTGAGTACTTAGAAGGGGGTACTAGGGGGGAGGGGGCGTTGCCCATTAGATTTGATAGTTAACAGACTTAACGGGGACATTTTCATTATGAAGTGAAGGCACAGAGGGCATATGAGGGGCAGTGCCTCTGTTCCCAACAGGGGGTGGGGGGCTTGGCAGCGATCTTTTAAGGCAGTCCTGGATACGCTCCTGAATGGGAGAAAAATGAATCAATGTTTGATTGAAAGGGTGTGCTCCACCAGGCCGATTTCTCACCCGATCAATCTTCCTGGGCCCTGTAGAGGAAGCTCACGTATTGTAATTTATTTAATTCTGATAATAATAGTTTAATAAATGACCATTTTCAAAGATTTGAGAAATTCTAGGGCATCCGATAATGATCGGCGATTGTCTGTCTACAGAATCGGCCACCGTCGGGCCAGTGGAACACCCCCTTAGAGAGAACAGCGTGACCATACCGTCAGCGGAACGACATGCTCACGCGAGCCGGCCAAGGTGAACCATTCCCGACATTCATCACATGCCCCCCCCCCACCCCCACCCCCACCCCCACCCCCACACACTGGGCTTTTTTCATCAGCGGCACCTAATTTCTACTTGAGACAGAAAGTGCAACAACGGTCTTCGGGAAAAAAACCTACATTTAATGATTTCGGGTGTTGGGGTTCGACTGTAGGTACGGCAATTCCAGGGGATCTTTGATAATCTTGTCATGAGACATCACGAAATTTCATATGATTGTTTATATGGCATGAGTTGTCTTCTGCTACAGATATCACTCAGCTCTGCTTCGTGATATCATTCCGCGAAGACAACTCATGCCATATAAACAATTATATGAAATTGAGTGATGTTTAGATTTTATCCTACCCTGTCATATGTTTTTAACTTCATATGTCACCAGTGGCATATAAATATTTCATGGCATAACCGTGGCATACAGGCCCAACATGTTAAGTCTATGGAGATTTATATGCGGGGTAGGATAAAGGATCCTACATGTAGACCTTTTTCTGTATGCCATAGAAATTCGGGGACGATGTGGATCAACTTTATTCAACACTTTGAGACGACCATATGGATGGCTAAGACTATTCTTAATGAACAAACCTAAATACTATTTAACGATAACCATTGTACGAGGTAAAGAAAAGGCTTTTCACGTACGATCCTAAACCTGGGGTCTGTTTTAACTACAAATGATAATTTGCCCATACGAAAAGATATTTGTAACGATTTAAGACATCTAAGAAGCAATCTATTAAGGTCACTTTCCACCTGGAAATGAGAACCCATCAAAAAGTGGACATCGAGCTCGTTCGAGACGCCCCATATATAGAGACACGTGTGATCACAAGGTGATTTTCTAAATTATTATACACTTATGGAAAAACGTCTGCGTTAGATATCTACCTTGTAGGGAATATACGGAAACTGGCTTACTGTCTTCGTACGTCAAAAAATACACGATGAAATTATTGATCACGTACATCCCGGTGCCATTGACAGAGGCATGTATGTGATCAATAATTTTACAAAGTGTTTTAACGTGCGAAGAGAGTCAGCCTGTTTTCGTATTATTATCATTATTTTATACCTATAAATGGCGAAATCTTACCTAGTCACGTGATCACATACCCCGTACGTCACAGTGTGGCGTACGGGTATAAATACGCCATGGGTAGGAGCGGGTAGTATATATTTAGTTCATACAGCCACAGGTATATAATAATGCAATGTACCTTACAAGTAATAAATTAAGACTGACTCAATGAATGTCTTGTCGGTTAAGATATAAACCCCAATTATAACCCGTAGACTGGTACTACCACGCCAGTATATATGCTCTACCTACCAAAGCCGGACCTATATAGATACGACGTGTGTTCACACCAAGGAAATATATCAAACATATATTGCATTCACTTCCTTTCTATTTAAAAAAAATAAAATTTGTAGCGTTAATTTCCACTCAAGAAAGTACATGTACAGGTTGTATTATACAAATGCTATACAGATTTGAATCTTCGATTGGTTATGCTGTTAGAGTGTGTTCACTTATTTGAAGGCAGATGGCAGCACAAACAACTGGTGCGGTGGCTGACATGTAAAGTTATCGGACCTGTTCACTTCTCAATAACAGTAACGTGTGGCTTTTTCTGGTTCATTGTTAATGTTTAAATTATGTTACATAGATTCAAGAACCACACTTTGGGAAGCTAGCGGCCGAAGGTGTTTACAGTCGCTTCCAAAAGAATATATTTGCATGGAAAGGGTTGATGTAAAATGACCATACAATAACTTAATTTAGGGAACGTTCATCCGCCAGTAATTGTCGTTTTACCTTTCAACACACCTTTTTTTTCTTTCTTTTCTTTATTCGTTCGAATTCGATTGACAATCGTTCTTCCATACAAACGTAATGCTCTTATATAACTGTATCACATATATTTCTGTGTACCTCTACAAGTGTAAAATATTCGGTGAGAACATTGATGGAATTACATACAGATGAGTAACACAATAATAATAATAATGATAATAATGATGATAATGATGATGATAATAATAATAATAATAATAATAATAATAATAATAATAATAATAATAATAATAATAATAATAATAATAATAAACCACTCCCGAAAAAGTGCAATGGGGTCATTGTTCAAGATTCAAGTTGGCTACAACTGCCGATGTTATTAAATCAGTTCTTATTTCAGATCCCAGTGTAAAGTTCCCGAATCTTCTTCAGTGTCTCTTTCCTAAAAGAGTTTTTGCACCCTTTAGCATTGGGTAATTGGGAGGGCCTGGATAAAGAGTTCCAAATATCTAAACCTACATACATCGATGAATTTCGAAATCTTTCAGTCCATGGGTGAGGAATAAATAGATTATTATTTTTCACAGAGTTTCTCGTATGACGAAGTTCCTCTTTAACTGCTAAAGACTTGGTATTATGTAAACTGCGGATGACACCTAGTGGTGCAGTATTGCGTTAAGGCCGTCGCTAAGGTCAAACACCACTCAGTCTTAGAGTTGATAATTGACCAATTTCCACAGTCTCGATTCGCACCTTATCTACTTGGTTACGCAATGCCGGCAGCAAATCACACACCTGGCAACGTATTCTTTAGCATTGGATGAATGAATGTATGAGGGTAATACGTTTAGTATACTCGTTTATATAATTTACAGAGAAATAGCAGCGGTTGCATCATATTCATATTCCAGTTACAGTTTGATGTTCCATACATGCATATTACCTCAATGATAATTTAGATATACATTAGATAACACAGGAATACCAAATCGGATACAGAGTAATCCATTGGCAGGCCTATCTATCATATAGGCTACCTATCTCTTTCCAAGGGAACCCAAAAGCAATTATCAACTCTGAAGTTTAGACAGCTAGTCAGTGCAGTTGCAATGCCATAGAACAAAATGCATCACTGTATTTCCTCCTAATATATAATCTAACCACTCAGTCGTGTGGCTGTGAAACCAACCTCACTGCCTACTTGAAAATGGTCTGTAGTGAACCAAAGTGAACCCATTGAAACCGCAGATACCCGTTTACAAAACACCATTTCCGGATACAGGCGTTTAGTGTTTTGACTATATGGGTTGGGGATTATTTTTGTCATTCTTCAATCTTTTAAATCCATATTTTTGATACACATAACAACTGTCATCGCACAGCTTTGAGACAGACTTATTCATATGCGATAGTAGTAAACTACACTTCGATAGTAACAAACGAGACCAAAAACAAAATTCTAGCCTCGAACCCCCATAGCTTTAGCACTTAGCCTCGTTCTTACTGGCCTCCAGAAATGATGTTTTGAGCAGAGGTATCTGCCATCTTAGAGAGTTCACTTTGGCTCCCTGTAGCAAATAACACTAGATACATGACACGAGCGTCACCTGGTGGCTTCCTCTGTAATTACATTACCTCTAACGTCAAGCCTGACGTCACTCAGCACTCCTCTCACAAGATCGCACACTCTCTAAGTGGTATTCTGTACTACGCTCTATGGGAGAAGAATTCTTAACAAACTAGGCTTAGAGCCTTGAGAATCCACTGGCACACAGTATTCCCGCGAGGTGATATCAGTGAGATTAAGGGAATCTTTGGGTTGCATTGATGTACGTCTTTATCACGGGAGACAGGCCAGTGGATTCTCAAGGTTCTAAGCCTAGTTCGTTAAGAATTCTTCTCCTATAGAGCACAGTGAGAGTACAGAATACCACTTAGAGAGTGTGAGATCCTATGAGAGGGTTCAGCCAGAGGGTGCATTGAACAGACACAGGAGGAATTCTAATCGTCCTCCACTGCCCCTCAATTATAAACTCTATGTAGTCACGTAGCATGACTTATTTCTTCGCAACTATCTTTATATATCTACATATATATATATATATATATATATATATATATATATATATATATATATATATATATATATATTATCGTAAAACCGGATGAGTTTTAATCTTGGCTCCCGTATGCCACGACTGGTGTTTGGCGTAGTGATATCACAAGGCGGAGCCGAGTGGTATCCGGAACCATACGCCAGGAGTGGCATTCGGGAGCCAAGATTAAAACGAATCAGGTTTTGATTTTATCCTACCCCTCTCTACAATATTTTAATATCAAAATCATGAATGAAAATCATCAAAATCCCGTATGCCCCTAGTGGCATACAGACGTCCGTATGCCAGTCAGCGTGGCATACAGAATCTCAATGTTAAGCTTATGGGATTTTATATTAGGGGTAGGATAAATATATATATGTAGATATTCAGAATTTGGCGACACTTTATTAAAGATTTCCGTTTTTATTTTATGATTGGCTACAGTTCATAGTAATCCAACTCAGTTTCATTACTGAACTAGTTTTTCAATAGGACAACATTGCAAAGTAAATAAAAACGGGAATTTAAATAATTTTGGTAAGATATTTCCATCATTTTCTTTGATGACATGTAGTGGCTAAAATTGAATTCTGCCTCCGTGTACATTGCTAAAGGGAGGGAAACAGCACTTAGACATTGGTGTAAAATGTATTTTTTGTAGTTATTAAATATAGAAAAAATACCTCTGTGCCATGACTAAAATATAATTGATCAGAAATATGTTTAGTGGGAGCAGCATGGAATTAATTGATATGGCTAAAATGTGCTTCTGCCTTCGTGTACATACATAATTATCAATATTTCAATAATACCTTCTAATACAGTTTGAAAAAGATATAGTATGAGTAGAATATGACCACCTTTGTCCATGTGAGAAATTGAATGAAAATCCCCCCCACACACTTTGGAGGTATCACAGGTAAATAACGTACACGGAGGCAGAACACACACTTCTGCCTCCGTGTACAGAGGTTTCTCTCTGTTTTCAAACAAAATTCGACCTGCTATGGGTCTTAGTGTTGGTAGGAGTGTCTGTGGGCGTTGGTTGATAGGTGCGGGTGTTGATGAGTGTTGGTGTTGGTGGGTATCGGTGTTGGTGGCATGAAAATTGCTAAAATATGCTTCTGCCTCCATGTACAGGTGTAATTATCAATATTTCCCTATCATCTGCTAAAATAATTTGATAAAGATATCATATGAGTAGGGCATGACCATGTCTGCCCATGTGTGAAATTGCATTAAAATAGCCCCAACCACTATAGTGTTACACTGGAAAATCATGTACATGGTGGCAGAATCTGCCTCCATGTACACACTTCTGCCTCCGTGTACATAGGCTATCTCTGTTTTGAAACCAAATCTCAGCTTCTATTGGTCTTAATGTTGGTAGGTGTTGCTGTTGCTGTTGGTTGATAGGTGTGGGTGGTGATGGGGATTGGGATTGATGTTGGTTGCATGAAAAATGGCTAAAATGTGCTTCTGCCTCCATGTACACACATATTTATCAATATTTCCATAAAATCTGCTAATATAACTTGAAAGAGATGTAATATGGGTAGGATAGGATCACATATCTCCATGTGTGAAATTGAATTAAAATCCTCCCACACACTATGGAATTGTAATGGTAAATAATTTACACAGAAGCAGATTCTGCCTCCGTGTACACATCTGCCTCCGTGTACATTGGTTTTTATCTTTTTTCATGGCATAGATGGGTCTGTAGAATGAAAGAGAGACCTGAGACATCATGGAACACTATAAAAGAATAGAATATGATAAATAAATCTATGGGGGAAAAAATTGGGGTGGGGTCAAACAACAAGGAGAAAAAAAGAAATGACAACTTGCTAGAAAGTGTCATCTTCAGTTTGAATCTGCTTTGAAATGGTAGAAAAAAACATTCCAAATGAATCACACACATAATTCCTAATATCTCCTGCAGAAATAATGAATAAATCATTATATAGGAAGGGAACAGGCCAAGTTAAAAGTTATTTTTTCTGCCTCCGTGTACACTTCTGCCTCCCTGTACAACGTTTCAATATTTTATAGCTCTCAGCTGAATGGTACCAGATTCTTAAAATTAACCATATTTGTTGGGGGCATGGTCATCAACATGTACATATTTTTTCAGATTTTTTATGGCAATTCCAAAAAATTGCAGTATTCATTGAAAAACGGCCAGCTCTGGGAAAAAATTATCCTTCATGCATTTTGTAATAAATATTTAATCATGATCGGTAGGGAATCATTTTCACTTTCTTCTCTTAGATAAACATATTCTTCATGTATAACAAACAAAGAAACTCTATCATTTTCATTTTTAAAAAGCCTGAAATAGAGTTTAAAATTGATATTCCTGTGTACACGGAAGCATAAATATTAAAGAGACTATTACTTCAAAATGGCATACTGAACCCAATATAAGTCCAAACCATTGGCCATTTTAGGGATACAACCAAAAAACTGTTTAGATTGCACGGACAAACTCTCAAAAGAATCCTATGAATTTGATTTTTTTACCATCTTGGACTGAATTGTCGCCAAATTCTGAATATCGACCATATATATATATATGTATTATATATATGACCCATTCTCTCGAAACGGGAGGAACCCCTGTTTTTTACACCCTTTTTCCAAATACACATCATTCTCTTTTATTTTGCCATATGAAGACGACTTTGCTACAAGATATCTCATTTGGTTCTCTCATGTGAATAATTTGAATTTTTTTCTACCACGGAGAACTAACGTGATCCATTGGAACGAAAAGATTCTAACATTATTTGTATCTCTAAATTGCCATATCATTTAGAACAGATGAAATGATATCTATTTAAATTTATATTGCCCTCCAAATAAGTCATATTTCAAATAAAGGTATTTTGTTGTATGAGGCAAAATAAAATTTTGTTCAATTCCTTTGATATTTAGCTGAGAGTGTGTATATGGGCTAAGTAGCTATTTTAGCATATTTTTTGTAAGGTTTTCTGTCAACTATTATCGTGTTAAGGAACTGCTACATGGCAAAGTTGGATATCATCCCTTTCTATATCGGTATCTGTCAATGATATCAATTGGATATGATATTTCTTGGTGATCTCACTGAAATAAACGTTGGATCTGTTACGGGTAGTTATAATCTGGGCTACCTGCTCGAAAAGCTACATGAAAACACTGGCAAGTGAACCTTGGTAAATGGTGCAGTCTAAATTCTGGTAGAAAAATACCCACATAAGAGTTAATTGGAAAACATGGAGGCCCCTAGAAACACTAATTGTACTGATTGCTGATAGATGGGAGAGATACCTGGAGCCTGGAGTGTTTTAACAAAGGGAAAGCGGCTAAATTATCCACCTATTCCTACCCGGGAGCTGCCCTGAAAGAAACAATCGTAAGAGCACATACGCATCTAACAAATCATCCTTCGGCAGGTGTTAACGATGTTTCACAGAGAGCAAATTGTTTGCCATGAACCAGAGGAACAACTGGTATGTTATCTTGAAATTTACTGTGAGGTGGGATTAGATTGGCTTGGGTTTTATCCTCCCGAACGTGAAGATCATCTTTTGTCCAATTGTCAGCATATGATTAAATTGATGGATCATAAATAATTCTGATACCAAGCAAGAAACTTTGGATGCTGCAATCGCTAACTACAACACTACTATCGCTCATAGAAATAGTGAGCGCGGACTTACGAAAGCCATGATTTGCCAGGGAAATCCAAATCCGGAGACATGAGTGTGCATCAAGCCATTGTTTTGTTCGACTTTTAGCTGTAAAATTAAAGTCATCTTCTCCAGTTTGAGATGTTCAAAAGCTTTCGATGTTTTTAGTTGTTCACGATTACAGTCTACTGTACGTTGGCCTACATCCAAGTGATGACTTGGTGGCTAAATGGCCAGCTGAACTTCCTCGATGTTTTTTTTTAGCAAATGCTCATTCAGATGATTGAATTTTCTTAACCCTTTCATTACCTTTCCTTAAATCTGAAAATAATATTTCCATGCCAAAATTATAGTTGATATTTAAACCATCATCCAATTACTGTGAAACCCTAACTTTATTGGTGTTGCCAATAAGGCTAAATCTTCAAAGCGTATCGATAATGCATCTGAATTTTGACCCTAGGTAATGGATTTCTTCGGGGGCTTGACATTAATTTGTCTCGCATTTTATCTTCACTCAAATTTATTTCATTCATCATCACCATTTGCCTAATTGACTGAATTATCACATGAAGTATATATTCCCACCAAGACCCTTAATCACCTACCTGAAAAAAGTAAATTGTACTACTTTGGTTACACGTTCCATTTATGCTACAAGTTTTGCCAAAAGTGAAGGATCTATTGCATCACATGCAAAACCTGCAAATCGCAGTACATAGGTCAAGCAAAAAGGAAAATCAGGGATCAGATGAGGGAACACCTCAGATTGGTAGCAATAAGCAGCAAAATCATTGAAGTGCCTAAGCACTTCAACAAAAAATGTCACCATGGTGTAAATTATTTGGAGTTCACAGTCATGGACCACATACAACAACACCTGGATAGTAAAGCGGCCAAGAAACTCCGGCTCAAGGTCGGATAGAATTGAATACACCAGTTGAAAACCCAGGCTCTGCGGGGCCTCAACACTTTGGAGAGTAGGTACGGGTGATAGAATACCACCATGGCCCATCAAAAGTTTTCCCAAACTTGGAAAGTTTTTTTTCTGTTCTCACACCCCAACGGGAATGCCCACGAGAAATCCCATGGAACAAGTTTTTACACCATAATTATATCCTACCATCACATAGGTGACTCTTAGTAGAAACCAAACGAGAGTTAGACTTGACAATGTTTATGCCATGATGGGCAGGTTGTGTATTACTACACGAGGCGTAGCTGAGTGTAGTGAGGAGCAGACCTGACCAGAGTGGCATAGACACTGACAAGTCTAACTCGAGTTCGGTTTCGTATTTATCCTACCCCGTCTATGCTTTTGTATTACTAAAAGATAAATATTGACTCAATGACCAACAGAACTTTTGTTCATAGTAGCTGAAATCCTGCTCTCTGATTGGTCAATATTGTTATTACTCTAGTGGCATAAAAAACATTTTATGTCACGGCCTGCCACATAAAATTTGCCTATGTTAAGTCTATGGCGGTTTTTTATTAGGGGTAGGATAAATGTGGTTATGACTGTTATAAGCCACCTCCCATTGAAATGACTAAATTTCAAGTTTCCCCACAACAGGAGAAACTCACAATCATAGCCTGATGAGATTGTTTACGATTGAAACTGCTGGTATGACTCAGAAAGCGTCAGCATCTGAGAAAACCCATACACACACACACACAAACAACAGCCCAGTTACCTCACAAAACCATAGGGGGCACCATTGCACAACACAGACTGGTCCCACACTGCCCTACCTGGGGTTAGATCAATATACATCATTGGCTAGAATCTTCTCCCACCTCTCTTTGTTCGAAGATCACCCAACTAGGTTAAGTATAAGGACATGTGCGACGGAACACAGCCAGAGTGCACTGACCTGAGAAGGTGGCCTGGATAAATTAACTCACACACCACACAGCAGCAGCAGAGAGCCCATAGCCACATCCCAGCAGTCGCTCAAGCAGATCGCTCATCTCACACTGACCTAAATTGTCTCTTAGGATGAATGAAAGATCCTCACCCTGGAGGGAGGTATATTTTGAGAAAGCATCCATACAAAGTTTAACACGTATGAATCTGCTGTGTTTGAGTACAAAAACAAATGGAACCACTTGTCTTAGAGTCTTATGACAATGAAATGACAGTATGCCATGAACTATAATATGCTACAATGTTTAAATTCGGTGTTAGATAATTCTTGGGGCCGTTTAATATTCTTCTAGGACAGTCATCTGCTAGTCCTAGTATTATTCTAGAATGGACCACGTTAAACAAACTTAAATTTTTCTTACAAATTCTTGACAATGTTTATGCCACGATGGGCAGGTTGTGTATTACTACACGAGGCATAGCCGAGTGTAGTGAGGAGCAGACCTGACCAGAGTGGCATAGACACTGACAAGTCTAACTCGAGTTCGGTTTCGTATTTATCCTACCCCGTCTATGCTTTTGTATTACTAAAAGATAAATATTGACTCAACGACCAACAGAACTTTTTTTCATAGTAGCTGAAATCCTGCTCTCTGATTGGTCAATATTGTTATTACTCTAGTGGCATAAAAAACATTTTATGTCACAGCCTGCCACATAAAATTTGCCTATGTTAAGTCTATGGCGGTTTTTTATTAGGGGTAGGATAAATGTGGTTATGACTGTTATAAGCCACCTCCCATTGAAATGACTAAAATTCAAGTTTCCCCACAACAGGAGAAACTCACAATCATAGCCTGATGAGATTGTTTACGATTGAAACTGCTGGTATGACTCAGAAAGCGTCAGCATCTGAGAAAACCCATACACACACACACACAAACAACAGCCCAGTTACCTCACAAAACCATAGGGGGCACCATTGCACAACACAGACTGGTCCCACACTGCCCTACCTGGGGTTAGATCAATATACATCATTGGCTAGAATCTTCCTCCACCTCTCTTTGTTCGAAGATCACCCAACTAGGTTAAGTATAAGGACATGTGCGACAGAACACAGCCAGAGTGCACTGACCTGAGAAGGTGGCCTGGATAAATTAACTCACGTGTACACCACACAGCAGCAGCAGAGAGCCCAGAGCCACAAACCAGCAGTCGCTCAAGCAGATCGCTCATCTCACACTGACCTAAATTGTCTCTTAGGATGAATGAAAGATCCTCACCCTGGAGGGAGGTATATTTTGACCACAGCCACACCACAGCCACCCAGCACCGTGGCTCTGCCTTCGAGGATCACAGGGAGAGCCCTGAAGGCTTGAAATCCCTGATCTCATCTTGGGACCCCTCTAGGGGACCCGGAGTCAAAGCTAGTCCGGAGATCTAGCTCCCTTGGCAGAGAACAGAGCCAGAGCCCTGTAGAGGGACCACATGTAGTCCCCCCACACCCCAGTGTGTTCAGCTAAGCTTCAGCAGGCTTCTTATTTAGCACCCACTGATTCCACTGAGCATGTGCAGAACCCTAGCTGGTGGTTCTATGTAAATCTGGTACCTAGCTGACCAGTTGGTCCCGCTGGTACCTCCATTATTATACAGGATCAGCCCTGTCTGATGGGTACCAGCCTGGTGGCCAGATAACCCATTTAGAATGGTTCCAACATGGTGTCAGAAATAGCAAGCGGTTTGTGGCCTGACAGGTACCTGGAAGCAGGTCACTACATACCCACCACTCACCACCAAGCGTACCCAGCCGCAGATAAACATAGAAAGGATTAGTAGACTGACCCATGGCCCCATCAGCAGTATTTATTGACATAAAAAAAGATTCAATTATAATGAGATGTCATTATAAAATTTCAGGAAGATGTTAAGGGAAGAAATGTTAATAACACATACTACATACCAGTTCAAATAATAAAGAGTAATACAATGATGAAATCATTGCTGCTTATTTTTGATGGACACTGAGACCCAACAAAATACATATAAACATGGGTGCTACAGAACTACTTTTATCAGGTACAAATCTTAAGGATATCTAATAGGACAGACACAGAGGGGAGATAAGACAAAGAGGAGACAATAGAGGAGAAATCTGTTCTAAAAACCAGACGGGGGGGGGGGGAGGGTATGAGGGAAAGCGTAAACTCTTGTGTATGAAAAAAGAAAAAAAAAACCAGACAAACAAAAAAGGGTGCGGGCGACCCACTTAGATTATATCTGTTTCAATAGTTTGTGCCAATCTTTTCCAATCAATTTCTCAGGCTCATTTTCTAACTCACATATGGATAATAAGTTGTGTGCTCAGGTGGTCATTGTACTGTCTTTTTTGAATATCAAGAAAGTACTTAGTAGGTTTTTCAGCGAGATGTCCCCAATTTGCTTTGGATTTGAACATAGAGTACAGAGCCCTCTTCCTGTCTTCAAGGGGAATCTCTTTCTTTACACCATTAAGCTCAGTTGTGGTGGTAGATGGCCATCTGGGGATGGGGAGCCTTCTGTTGGTAGCATGGGTGTCCTGTACCAGGCTGTGGTCTGCTATGTCCTTTGTCTTGGTGCTGTTGTTTGTACCCATACTATTTTTGTTCTAGTCCTGTGTCTGACTGTCAATTGTGTTTCTGTAAATGTCATATCTACTATTGCAATCTTGTCTGACGAGAAAAGTTGAAAATCGCGTTTAATGTAATGTGAACTTTCTGTCAATAAACATATTTTCGGAAAAAAAAATCTAATACATCTTCTTCACCTTCATCGAACCTTTTAGTCAGTTCCCTAAGTACCATATTGTTTTCTTTCAGCCTTTTCTTATGGGCAATGTTACCTCGTTTTGAATAGGCTATTGTAAATTCTTATATTTTGAATTTCAGATAATCCTAGTTTATACTAGGTTCCAGACCATGGTCTCCACCTTTCTATGACAGTTATATGGAATTCAATTGTGAGGTGTATTCCTATCTCCCAGGAGTAAGGGATTCAACTTCTAAAAGCCAGGACCTCTAGAGTGTTTTAGAGCAAATCAATGGTTATTAAGGAGTGGTCTGAATGTACAAATGTTTGTATACCTGAGTTCTTAACATTGTTAGAAATATGCACAGAAATGAGCAGGTAATAAATGCACGATGCTTGCTTGCCCCTGTGGAAGGTATACCTGCACAGCTGAGGATGGTGAGATCTCCAAAAATCTATTAGTTCATGGTTGAAAATGAAATCCAGAATAAGATCCCGGTATGTCTTGTTGTGAAGGGGAGCCATAAGATTATTCCTATCTAGGACCGGATCAATTGTGACCTTTAAGTCACCTCCTATAATTATAGGATAATCAGAAAACTGAGAAATTGCCTCAATAAATGTATTAAGGTTTAATATTCTATCTTGTTCTTTGCTTTGAGTAGGAGAATATAATATAGAAGCTCGAATCCGTACATCTTCTTTGACTTTTGCTAACATAATAATGAAACAACCATAAATATCCCTAACCTGCTCAATTACTTGTTGTTAAAAAAGATAGCTACACCACATGATTGTGTGGAACCATGAGAGTAAGCTAAAGTACCTCCCCATTCTTTTTGCCATTTGACCAGTTTGTTAGCAGTGGAGTGGGTCTATTGGATGAAACAAATATCCAGTTCCTTACGAATATGATTGTAGACAGTTCGCCTTTTTGTGCCATCACCAAGCCCATTCACATTTAGACAACCAATTCTCAAGGCATTATAAGTCAAGTCCTAATACTTTTAGGTCTTCTTCTTATGCCTAAACAGGCTAGATTGCTCAGTGTCATATGAAGGCCAAGTCTACATGATAGAAATAACCAGAATATTGTAGGTGCCCTGGGATGAAATATAGACAATTCTTATCTAATGCAATGACTCCCTCATCCTGATCATTGTCCTCTCAGGATATCTCTGATCATTGTCCTAATCCTTCTCACTGTCCTCAAATGTTAAACGGCCCCATGATTTACTTGAAAATCATTTGTTCATCGAACAAATGATATATCCCTGGGTCCTGGGGGCCAGGGGGCTCTTGGAATTCGATGGTTTATCAGGCAGAGTTGAGTGACAACCTGGGAAGTGTGTTTGAAACTAAGAACGATGACAGAATTGATTTTATCGTGGTGTTTGTTGCATTATCATTACCTATAGTGATCCGTGTTGATAGAGGACAGTCCTACGAGACGATCAGGAAGTTAGATCTTGATAAAAAAGCCACAAGTTTTATCTTTTCTATAGATCCCTTGCTAGTTGAGTTCGATCCTTCACAACAGAAAGTCTTCGGCTAAGACACTGGCACCCTGCTCCTTTCACACTATCACAGTGGATAGAACACATATAGTGAAAGGATCGTTTTCTGGCAGCACGTTGAAAGTGTATATATGTGACCACTGTAACCTGTAGGTCTCTAGATGATGTATATAGCGCGTTCAAGCACGCTCTAATAAACTGTGTTGACGGCGCTAAAGGCAGCAGGGGTGGAACCCCCCTGTCACAGGTTGTTGTACCTGAGGCCTGTATATGTGACCTGGGTGACGAAGCAGCCAACGCCTGCTAAACGAACTGCCACGGGACCACACCTACCTTCTATGAACAATTAACTCTTTTTCTTGGACTGGGATTGAGCATAAATCTGTCATCAAACAAGTAACATTTCCAGGCCTCGATGTTAAAGATGAGCTACAGAAATCAGTCCTGGTGATAATTTTATTAAAAATATGGACCCGCAAACACACACACATGCAGGTATATAGACACACATAATACCCCCTGTTCCTGTGAGGTTTACACCATCACCTTGACAGTCCCAAAAGCCCCAACATGGTGTCGCTGTATCTCAACGACTACTTCTGAGTTCACCTTATGTCATCAGCATTGCATATCGTAGGTCGACTTGACTGTTGGGGCATTGCCAAGAACAATTTCTGACTGTCAAAAAGTCTGCTACGACAGTCCCGGCAACCCCCCTGGTATATGACCACCATGGTTTGCCTCAAGTCCACGGGCTTCCGCCACAGACCGTAACTAGACTTAAGTTGATTGGCTCGGTGGTCGTAAGTGGCCTGACTTGGGTCCAGTCCCATCGGGAACCCTGGTGACTTACGGTGTGTCAAGTGTGTCAAAAACACTGAAATAGCTCAAAAGGTTCTGAACCATGAAATGGCCAGATAGCAAAAGAACTGCATATGGAAAGATTTAATAGCCTTCAAGCACTATGTCATTGCAACTGGGTGTCAAAAATATTAAATGACAGTGGCAGTAGTGATAGTAAAATTGTTTATATAACTGGATCCTAAGAGTACAGAACACTAAACAATAGATTAAAATGTGTCTAAGGGATGCCAGAACATGGCAACATAGCAAAAAACTGCATTTAAAAAAGTTTTGTAGTCTTTAGATACTACATGTCTTTAGTACTGGTTGTCAGATATGTCAAACAACATGAGCGGCAGGGGTAGCAAAATCGGTAATATACCTGCAACCTGCTATCACAAAACACTAAAAATACCTAAAAATGTTCCTAAAGAATGCCACAATATGACCAGATAGCAAGAAACTGCATATGAAAAGATTTAATAGCCTTCAGGCACTCTGTCATTGGAACTTGGTGTCGAAAATGTCAAATGATGGTTGTGGTAGTGATAGAAAATTGGTTATATAACTGGATCCTGAGATCACAGAACACAAAACAATAGCTCAAAATGTTTCTAAGGGATGCCAGAACATGGCAACATAGCAAAAAACTGCATATATGAAGGTCATATAGCCTCTAGACGCTATATGTTTTCAGTACTGACTCTCAGATATGTCAAACAACATGAGCGGTAGGGGTAGCAAAATTGGTAATATACCTGAAACCTGATATCACAAAACACTAAAAATACCTCAAGATGTTCCTAAAGAATGCCACAATATGGCCAGATAGCAAAAAACTGCAAATGAAAAGATTTGATAGCCTTCAGGCACTCTGTCATTGGAACTTGGTGTCAAAAATGTCAAATGATGGTGGCGGTAGTGATAGAAAAATTGGTCATAAAACTTGATCCTGAGATCACAGAACACAAAACAGTAGCTCAAAATGTGTCTAAGGGATGCCAGAACATGGCAACATAGCAAAAAACTGCATATATAAAGGTTATATAGCTTTTAGACACCATATGTCTTCAGTAATGACTCTCAGATTCGTCAAACAATATGAACGGCAGGGGTAGCAAAATCGGTAATATACCTGGAACCTGATATCACAAAACCCTTAAAATACCTCTATATGTTCCTAAGGGATACTACAATATGCCCAGATAGCAAAGAAAGTGCATATGAAAAGACTATATTATATAATTATTTAGGAAACAAATATGTAGAAAATTGCAGATGTGTAAAGGGGACATTAATAGTACACACATGAAAAAGGCTGCTGTAGGCCAATGAGAAGACATATTTTGATTCTGTTTGCTGTACTGAGTCCAAGCTATGGAGTATAATACCAAAGTTTAATCTAATGAGTCATTGTAATACTTAAAAGAACACAGAACCAAGTAATGGTTTTCAGCACTCAGAATTATAGGCGTTCAGGCATTTTGACGGGAGGTCTCTTCAACAGCTGTTGTCATGGTAATCCGACCACTTGCCAGAGCGACAACAAGTGGAAATGTTAACTAGAAGGATGGATCTACAAAATAAAACAGTAAAATAAATGTTTCCGGGGGGGGGGGGGGGGGGGGGGGGCAGCCAACTCCTTAAATAAGCCTCTTTTCCAGATTGGCCCAGGGACTACATAGCTAGTTCTCATTCTACAGGCCAAATTCAGTTATGTTCTCTATCCATGCCTTACATCTAGTGCATAATCGCACCCCTCCGGAAAGTTATATAACCTAAAAAACCGCCGGATACAAATATTGACCTATAATAACCAAGACCAAATGCAGGAGATGCTTCAGGTCAATATTGGCGTAAAATTCGGCGAAATGAAACAGGACTGGAAGGACATTTCAATCGATGATAATGGTAAACATTGACTTTCATATGACAGTCCTCGGACTGTACACTAGGTGTAAAAGAGAAGCGGTGGTTCTATAGTCTTATTGATATCTGCCTTAGGTTCATCTCTCTATCTATCTGCATTCCTGATCTAGAACATCTGTCTCCGCTGCCATATGATGATCATCGATCATTGCGAACATGTTGTGTGCCTGTGCCAAGTTGTAGGCCTACCCATCCCAAAGGGGGCCGACTATATCTACCCTACAGGGGCATCGATGAAGCTGATCAAGTTGTGGTTTTTCATGGGTGATTACAATCAATAAAGGTTAAATGATAGACCTACTGCGCGATTGATTATCCCAAAACAATCAAAACAGTTATTTTACATTTTGATTTTATGCTACCCCGTCACATGATTTTAACTTCATATGTCACCTGGGACATATGGATATTTTTATTGAATAACCGTGGCATACAGTCACATCATGTTAGATCTATGGAGATTTATATGAGGGGTAAGGTAAATACCCATAGGAAGCCAATGGTCAAACTTATGTATGGAAGCTGGGCCACATGCACCCATCCAACCTATAGTGTTAGGGGACCTCTCCAGCGATCGGCCATTGCAGTCGTACCCAATTTGGCATGTTTTGGGGGCGTTGGGCGGGTTATTGGGGGAAGGCTGGGAAGGCGGCGAAAGAGTGCCAAAATAATCTTATATGACTGGCATTATTGCCACAGGACAAGGAAGGCGAGCGACCATTTGGTTCTTAGCGGGAAATACATTTCCCACCTCATTTTATCGATATTACAATATGAAGCCTCAACTGTGAATTTATGTGGTTACTTGTTTTAGCGCTTTCTCGTTATCTAAAAGAAAGTGTGTGTTCGCCTTTCTATAAAGTATGTGCATAAAATTCCCAAAATATAAATTACTGGACTCTCATATGGCAGACATACAGAATAACTGAAACAGTAACAATGAACAATTTATATTACTTTTTAAAGACAGCTTTTGTCCCTTAAATCATGTTATTCTCATCATTCGCATATAAATGGATCAATATCAAATATTTGGTGAATAGTTTCTGTCATTTAATTAGATCACTTGATATGAATGTTAATATTAACTGGAGTATAAATTGGCCTGCCAACCACCCAGCTGAGTTGACATCGAAAGTGATAATATAATATGGGAGTTTCCATATGCTCCTGACTTTGATGACTACTGGCAAATAAAATTAAAACAACAGCGTTGTTCCCTGGTTTTAGCTATGATTGGACAGTGGTGCAAATATGCATAAACATAACTCCAACTGGCCTAGCATGGGTTACATACAGAATCAAGCGTACATATGGTGCCAAATAGGACCAACTTATCTACGTCCGAAGGGACTTGAATACGCGGAATGTAGACATATGTAAACAGAAAGTTTAAGGCCCGGCGTCCACCTACTACGATATGGCACCGATATGGTCTACGATGCACCGCCCGATAGAAAATCAAAATCGCGTCGGAAGGTCAGCTAATACCGGGTCAGTTGACCACGTTTCTGCGATTAGATACAGATAAAAACCCTTACAATGCATGGTGGATTGGCATGTCTAGACAATATGTCTACGATTTTGCACCTTCCCGATGTGTCTCCAATATTTGCTCTTTGTATCAGTGCCATATCGGTAGGATTAAATTTCAATCGTAGTTAGGTGGACGCCAGGCCTTATGCTGTGGATGGTGCAGGTGATCCAGTCAGTGCATCTGATAATAGCAGACACAGTGGCCCCGTGCACGGCGGCACTGAGTGTCTTAGTTACCAGCGGTATCTATGCAAGGAAAAGAATATCAGTCCAAAAAGCTCCCAAGGAACTATTGGGTGTCTGCCTAATTCCAGCTACAACTTACCTTCAACTCATACTCAAAGGAAAACATGTGTAAGGGGCCCCTCCCACATACTACTCTCAAGAGCAAACTGGATCATGCTACTTCCACGAGTAGCGCCATTGTCGCGGCACCCCATGACCTCAGAGGGTCACGTGGGTCAGATTTAACAAAGAACAAGAGAATAGATACGTATTTACTGTTGTATTTCTGTAATCATTAATTTCTCCGAACCTAATTGACCAAGTATGCATAGAACTGTCATTTATGTATTTTGTTATGATATATCTTAACATGTGAAATACCAAATATGTATGTATACCTATTTGTTGTTTGAACCATTCAATAGAATCTGAGAGCAACAAGTAAAGCCGTTGATTCCATGATCTTAGATACGTCCAACTTTTAGTTCTAAAGACGTCCATCAAATAAATCTTCCTTGCTCTGTTCTACATGGGCAGTAGACCGTCAGTTGGAGAGACGATGACGCGGTCTTGCTCAAGATTGACATCTTACTGGAATGAACCGGTTTCAGTTCAGATTGATACAACCCCCACTCCCTCTACACAGTTGGGGGTATTATCCTACCCCTAATATATAATCCCATAGGCTTAACATTGAGTTTAACATTTAGGATAACATCAAGTGGGCACCGCATGCCACTCCTGGAGTTTCGTCTCCGGACTTCACTCGGCTCTGCCTCGTGAAATCACTATGCCAAACTCCAGTCGTGGCATACGGTGGCCCAGATTAAAACCCATCCAGTTTTACGATATGACGGGTTAAAACTCCAACCGTCATGATAAAAACTCCACTATCAACGTGTTCAGTGTAGAAACCGAATATTCATACCGTTTCACTAATGTGTCCATTATAGACTAATGTAAATCTACTGTAACCTTTCATAGGCATTTCACGCATGATGCATATTAACCCTAGAGGTTCTTCTATGTTTGAGATGAAAAGAAAAAACACACAATAACCTCAGGACATTATCATAGAGGGGATGGGAGATAACTCGATGGATTTTCAAAAATGTCGTTAACTCTATCAGTCCTGCATCCCAGCAGTTGCATAATGCACAACTTTTGAGGATAATTTTGAAGCGAGTCCTGGATTTGACTATACAGTGAAATATGCATTAGCAGCCATCACCATGTTATGCAGGATTTTCTTAATTACAGTATTCTAACCCACAGTTTATTAGAATGATAATATTGTTTTATATATATCCCAAAAATGACTCATGACACTCTATCAATCATGCCCCCTTAAAATTATCCTTTAAAAAGGAACTTCGCCCAAATAATGCCTGGAAAATTTACCAGGGTAATGCCTGGGGGCATTTTTGTGATCCACAAGGGGAAGGCCTCCACACAGGCATTATCAGGACTAAAAGAGTTTACAGCCTGCAGGCTAAAAAGAGTTATGCAAAGGCTGAGGGAGCAACCACCCTTTGTATTCAATAGAACTTCTGATCTAGTGGCTTACTGAATCTGGGACAATAATGTATAAATTCAGTCACTTACAAACTATAATGGTCTATCAGCCATCCATGACCACACAGTATGACAAACTACCGTTCTTGTTCTCACCCTTCAACCTAAACAAAAATATTTTTTAAAAACGAGAAAAACACGCACATACGTTCGACCACCATTTGTTCTGCCAACATTTTCTTCAATCGAATATGTTACAGTTCAATAATTTTCTAATGATCTACGCAAGGTGTGTAAGAAAAATTCCAGAATTTTCTCAAACAATTCAAATTGAAGTGTCACTTCCAATCTCGTTGATATATATGTTTCCACTTCTGTTGCCACGACTATGGTAAAGTGCAAACTATAGGGCCAGTATCATAACTCATCGTTGCTTGCAGGTAGTGACGTTATTCATGGGAGTAGGACCGGGTTGGGCAGATCATGAACTTTTAATATGTTCTTTTTTTTGGTAAACATTTCTTTTATTGATGTCTATTGAAGTACAGATTTTCATTTCAGTTTCCTTCGATGGGAACAAGGAGAAAATTTCTCCAGATTTATAGACAGGCAATAAAAGAGGCCTTAAGTATCAGCTCAATCAGGAGCTGGTTTTCATCACTCAGGCCCTTAGGCGAGATAAGGATAACAGGAAATATATTACAGTCAAGAACCGCACTACCGTGAAACGAAATTTGACTAGGACATTAATGAAGAAACTAGTAAGAGATACCAATAGGCTATCCAAGTCATTGGATTGACCTCACATGTTCTGATTTCTCCAAAGTATTTCAAATTTTCATAGCTTCACAAGGTCAGTTCTAAAAGATAATCAGAGAGTACTATATAACCAACATAAAATAGCAGAAAACTCCAAGGAACCAAATACTTCACAATTCAGACAGTATAGTAAAAGGAACAAACCCTATCTTACATTAACAACAATAGGGTCCTCATGATAATTATAAATGGGAACACATCCATAACATAAATCAGACGATTTTAACAAGGAGATGCGACACCGTCAACCACCATAGCCCCAGCAAATACCCTCATACAATCTCTGGGTCTTTAGTTCTAATGATAAGGTCGGTCGTCAGAAGCAGCACCGATCGCAGTTACGTGAGCGTGACCTCTCATATTTCATAGACACACTCATTGGTACGGTCCGTAAGTGATACCCTGAAACCTGACGAACGGCGGTGGAGCTACACACGCTCCTGATTGAAACTCGTTGACATGGCCACCATATCGAAAAGTACAAACTGTGAAAATGGAGTTCATATGAACTTTGGCGGCACGGAAAAGGTAAGACCATTTTGAGTTATAATGAGCTTGGAAAAAGCCGTAATATGACGCCTTTCGGTGTGCATCGATTCGGGCCTTGGAGGAGAACGTACGAAACACTACTGATGCCCGCCCCACTACAATATCAACACATAGCACCTATTATTGTCTATCTATTACCTAGGGCAGTTAACTTGCAGTCTTCTGTATCCAAAAAACATGTATCCAAAAGACCTAAGTGACACCCCCCCCCCCACCATGACTGGGGGAACTAGGCTCTTACACAACCAGTCAGTCAGTCCTGTTACTTCCCAGATCCCTAGGGTTAGAGGGTGCGTCCACCAACCACGACAAGGCTGCGACAACGGCTTTCCGACAAGGTCCACGACAGCTCTACGATTGGAAGGCCTGTCGTAGCCTTGTCGTGGTTGGTGGAACATAGTTCCCGACAAGAGGCTACGACAAGGCCCCGACAGGCTGCGACACGAAGCTTGTCGGGGGCCTGTCCGTGGCCCTCCGACAAGGCCACGAGAATATCGAACATGTTCGATTTTTCCTACGACTGGACCTTTGTCGTGGAGTGTTGTGGTTTCCTCGATATCACTGTCATAGTGTGTCGGAACCATGGGCGCCTTTTTTTACGGAAACCGGCAACGTCTACGACACGCCCCGACACCGCTGTCCCGACAATGCTCTTCTCACGACAAGGCTGCGACAAGGCTGCGATTGTAACTTTCATGTCGGCACTTGTCGTAGCCTTGTCGTGGTTGGTGGACGCACCCTCTAAGTCTATCTCTATCCTGGTGGTGAGACTCTACGCCCCTATGTGGTGTTACATAGGTCAGTTCAGATGTTGTTTGTAATTTTTTCGTTCCAATAGACTTCACGTGAGAATATATGTGGTTGGAAAAAATTCAGTTCAGATGTTTCCTGGTTTGTAGTCAATCTCCGGATAACGTCTACAGATCCCAGTTAACACAAAACCAAAACCAAAGCAAAACGTTGAGAAAATAATCATTTGAATTTCATATGATAATATGATCTGAAAACGATATTTGTGTATACCACTAAAGGGGGTGCTCCACCATGCCTATTTCTCACCCGATCAATTGTTCATAGGCCTTTTAAAGGAAGTTCACATATTGTATTGTATTCAATTTTGATAGTTTCATAACCGCTATCAAAAACTCTATGGCATCCAATAATGATCGGCGAGTGTCTGGCTACCAAATCGGTGACCATCGGTCCAGTGGAACACTCTCTTAATCGTGTGCGCGCCCCTCATTGCTGATTTTCAGATTCCATTTATAGCCTTTGTGGGTTTATTCCAGCGATATTTATATAGAACGTCCTGACCATGCTGTACAATTCACAGAACAAGATGGTAATTTACAGTTTGTACGGACCTGGGTTGGAATCGGAGCATGACTCAGGACGTTTTCACACTCACTTTATTATGGTAATTATACATTGTTGTATAATTGCCAGGCTCAGCCGTGATCGTTCTGCCGCCTGACCCCTCTGAAGCTTGCTTTACAGGATTAGCAATTGGAGGTTAGCAAACGGCTAACAAATCTCGAGTTAATGTACAATTTCAACAGACCAAAGGCAACACGGTCGGGTACTCTGGTTACACTAAACAATGGGATGAGATGGAGGACCAGGGGAAAATACGGCAATAACAGTGTATATAAGAACATAATATTTGCAATGTAACATACACTGGGCACCATGCTGCTTAGTTTTCTTCACCTCATTAATGCACAGAGATGCTGGGCATCCCCAGCCTCATCAATAATGCATGGACACTCAGCAGTGGCCTTGAAACGCTGACTGGGTGCGACTCATTAGTAGGCATGAACACCCAGCAGTGGCCTTGGCCCAGTGACACACAGTTACCATCCAATACAGCACTGGGGGGATGCACGCTCACTATCCTTCACATTGAAAGGGGCAAGGACAGTGCGGATGGACATAGCATTTGGGACAGGGACCTTGTAGGAATTGGCTTTCTGGGAGGCTACATTTGCAGCTGGGGTGGGGGGTGGGGGGGGGGGGGGGGTGTGCTGATTCATATTCTAAGTCTGTAACAGTCGGTAGTTTATTTGCCAGATTCTGACCTATATGAGACTCGGGGGGTGACGGGGGGTGGTGGGGGGTGACGGGGGGTGGTGGGGGAGCATCTCACACTCTCTGAGCGGCCGCTAATCCGTCTACACACACTGCAGGGAGGCGGAGGTCGTGTACCAGGGCTTCACTGTGGGTAGAGTGAGTGTAGGGTGGTGGGGTGGTGGGGTGTCGGGGGGGGGGGGGCGGTAGTGGGTGGGGTTGGGAGGTCGCGGGTGGCGGGTCAGTGTTGGTACATCCTCTACCAACACCTACAGGACGGGGTGGGCCGCGGGTCGCAATTTTTTTTTGGTATCATATATACGCCTGGCGTATATATATCGCACAGAGCAAGTTTTATCTTGGATACGCCAGGCGTGAAAGACAGCCAAGTCGCGCGCGTCTACATATGGAAACTGTCTCGTAGACGCCCCAAACGCAGGCGCGGATTACAGGCGTATATAAATGAAAACAAGGCACGATACAGCCGATATGTGCGTTACCGCGATGGCGTATATATATATATGTAAAATGGTGGTTTTCGTGCAGTGGAAGCTTTTGGGATTACCACGAGTTTGGTTGAGTAATTTCTTAATATAAGACTTTTTATTTCTGACTATTTTTTTAACCAAGTTACTCTTACATTACCACTCATTGACTTTCATGAACTTTTCAAGTTAAATGTTTCAAATTAAAATTAAAATTTAAATCTACAATATATACCATGTAAGAATACTTATAACAGTTTAGCACTGAAATATTGATAATTATTTCTTGGGTAAGGAACAACTCACCATCCACTTTAACCATGACTTGCAAAAAATCACTCACCAGGTACTTGAGTCCACATTCTGTATATAATGTCAACCTTGATAAAGGGCCTTTCATAGCTCGAAACGTCGGTTCATCAATAAATACGCCTACAAATTAACTCGACTGCCTTCTGGTTTAACTGCCTACCTATCAATACTTTAATGAAGTATATGTTTGTTTCATTTATCATACCCCTAATATAAAATCCCGTTGATTTACTCTGGTATAAACCGGTACCTCACAAAGGGTGATTCGTATACATGCAACTAGTGATATACGAGAAGTCGAGCATGTGACCCAATTATTGACCAGAACGTAAGCTACTGCGAAATAAATTCCAGTTGCATTCATGAAGCATTGATTCAAATGGTTTCTAGAATTTTCTACAACTCCTAAAGTTTTGGCTATTGATTACACTCGGCTTCACCTCTTGAAATCACTAAGCCAAACTCCGATTGTAGTAGGCATATGGCGGCGAAGAACAAAAGCATCCAGTTTCATAATAGTATTGTGATGTTTGTTTCCGCAATGTTTCCGTAAAGCGGGATTCACACGATGGGATTCATGTACTTCACAGGGTGTTTGTCTGAGACAAATACTCTACACGATCACAATCTCTTCGTCTCAATTGTAGGGTTTAATATCCAAGGGAGATGTCTTTCCCTATGCAATCGTTAGCGACATTTACCTCTAACAAGGAACAATAGAATCTCATGCGATTTTTAACCCTGTGAGGTACATAAATCCCACCATGTGGAGTTTTATGACAAAAATCGTCACAGTGGGACGAAGGCTACCTCTGGTTGGGGTCCTTATCAAGCCTTCTTTTTATCATTTAATTTCTACCGATAATCAACGAGCTTGTAATAGGTTGAGTGGGGCGTCATCAAATTACAAACTACTATTATATTTTACAGGCTGCCTATTATAAAAACAGAAAGGGCTCAACCACTGGTGTACCCATTCTATCAATGAAACTGGAAACTAAACCTGCAAAGACTGATGGCCTACTCTACGGAGTGGAGGATAACCCACCATGGTACACTTCGCTACTTCTTGGCTTTCAGGTAAACACGAAAATGATCTTTTCAATTTATTTGCCTGCCAATATTCACCTAGGATTTCATTGAAAACGAAATTCAATTAAATGATGGAGGTTTCAATTATTTCCAAAATAACATACAACAGATATAGAATCTGTGTATAATAAAGCTACCATACCCAACCAGATATAACTAATTTCAGTTAACCTAAAACAGCATCTTAGTTGTCATAAATTACTTTGCCTTAGATCAATTCCCAATATCACAATTGTAAGACGTAAGCCAACGCAGAATTCAGACTTCCCAACGAATACCGGCGCACCCTACGATACTGAATTACTGGATCATAGACCCTGTCGGAATGACAGATATGTCAGTGTCGGTGTATATTGCAGTACATCGAAACGGGTTTAAAGTATAAAAAGGCATACATGCTCTGGACACAGCCCAGCGTTCTGGCTCCAATTTCAAGAAGAAAATTACCCCCAAACATTTTATTTCATTAGATAGTACTGTAGATCCTTTTCGCTGTTTTTTTCTGATAGTTGGGGAGGTCACATAGCTTTGATATATACTAGAATACTCCCGATGCACACCCACGCACCTTGCGTTATGGCCAAAATCGAGCATGTTTGATTGCATCGGGAAGGTCTATGATGCGCCCCGAATGTGGCGTTTGTGTCGGTGTGCACCCTCCAGCAGGGTGGCAAACGTTGTAAGCCCTGTCCCAACAACCCAACCAACGCCCTCCTTCCCACGGAAAATTCGATTGTGTATCGTAAAATACATCATAAGACACAATGGCATCAGGAGGTCTGAATTTCTGCACCTGCGTTGGTGGGTTCCAGGTTAACTTGGTATGCTCTGGTTCTTTCAGCACTACTTGCTCATGTTTGGGGTCAGTATATCTGTACCACTTCTTGTCACCCGTTCCATGTGTATTGGAGATGATGATGTCGCCAAAAGCGAGGTTATTGGCACAGTGTTTTTCGTATCTGGTATCGCCACCCTCCTTCAATCAACGTTTGGAACCAGGTTAGTGTATCAATTCAAATCAACTGTTGGTATTTTCTGTTCATTATACACCTTTGCGCATTGTTCTCATGCTTATTGTAGTTTCCATGGTGACCTTGTAAAATATAGAATAGATGTGGTTACCATGGCAACCAATGTCAACAAACTATTACTATTACAAGAATGATGTTGAGCTTTCCAAATGCCTTTTTGAAGGTAAAATGACTATTTATGCTAGGTTTACACCAGCAGCCCGGCAGTCCTGTCAATCCCGGTAGGTCTCCACCAAGGATTACCAGTACTGCCTTGTGGTACAATAAGTCACCTGCTTGTGAATCCTAATTCACTATGGAAACCCACCCCTCTCATAAATTCTTACACAGAATAAGTGGTATTCTGTACATGGTTCTAACTGCGCTCTATGGGAGAAGAAATTTTAACAAACTAGAGCCTTGAGAATCCATTGGCTTGCCTCCCGTGCTAAACACGTACATTGATGCAACCCAAAGATTCTAATAACCTCAATGATGCCACCTAGCGGGAACACTGTGTACTTGGCGCCCTAGATGCTTTATTTGGACTGGAATACAGAGTACCACTTAGAGAGTATGAGATCTTATGAGACGGGTGCGCCGCCAGCCCCCTGATGTTGAGAGAACAGTTCTGCCACAGGGGGCAGTCCCAACAACCCCCTGTGGGTAATGAGAACCGGCGTTGGTATCAAATCACCGGGGCATCAGCCACAGACCTCAACTGACCACAGTATGCCTTAAGTCACCCTGGTTGGTAATTCTAAGTTACCAGGCTTTGCCGGTGACTTTTTACAGAATTTTGCTGCAGGAAGCCTGGTGACTTAAGGCCTCGCCAGGGTCAACCCTGGTATTCAGGGCCCTGTTTTTTTAGTCACGACCATTGTGAGGCCAGGAAGGCCCAAGACCAACCAGCGATTTCACGACAGTTTTGACAACAAAAGATGGCCGGTGTGCTATAGACGGTGTCGTAGTGCGCCACGGCAGATCGCCGCTAAAAGTGTCATACTTAGACAGTAAAAGTCTAAGTCACTGTGCGTGTATAGAGGATCTTTCCACTTCCCGTTGGAATTAAGCGATGAAATTTTAACACGAGTAAGGTATACATGTAACCTATAACCGTCTCAAATATTAAGACGATCGGCTACAACGTTCCGAAGTTATCGGCGTGTGAATTTCGTCATGTCGAATGTTTTTGAAATCTTCGCGACGCGTACATGGCTAAACTTTTATTTCAGTATGACTCGAAATGAGTCATGAGAGAAAAAGTATTTATATAGAACGACCTGACCATGCCGTAAAGCTTCAGAACGAGACGCTAATTTACGGTTTGTATGGCACGAGGCCTTTACTCCGAGTTCCATACAAATCGTAAATTACCATTGAGTTTTGTAGATTGTGCAAGCATAGTAGGCCGTCATATATTTACTATATATACCCGACAATAATAAGTTAATCAACCTAATTTGGCCTAACAATAAGGTCGACGCATAATTATATGTTTTACGTTATATGACGAAACTGTAAAATATGTATTTACAGTATATATGGGTATTTAGTAAGTCTGTATATTATAAAACGAGTTTCTCACTCTAATGACACTTCACTCTTCCTACATGTGTCTGCTTAGGTCTGTCTCTCGAAACTTCAAACAGATATGACCAGAATGTTTTTTTATAATGGTTTAGGTAAATACTGCGCATGTAAATTCTTCTTGATCACCTAACCGAGGGACACAGGATAATTATTTTGTCACTCAGAGACGCTTGTGATCCGTTCTCCCGGACAGTAAAATTAAGATATTTGGACATATTTAATACATATTTCTTCATCTATTTTTAAATCCTTTATTCCTACCAGGTTACCCATTATTCAAGGCGGAAGCTTTGCATTTCTTCCTCCGCTGTTTGCCGTATTGGCGTTACCGAAATGGCAGTGCCCAGAGGAACCAGGTTTGTGATCTAGAATTGTGTGGAATTCCTTGTGTGCCTCGCTGTTTCTCTACCAAGTTGCTGTCAGTATCTTAGCTGCCTTACAAGATAAGATGGTACATAGGCTTAATACAAAGTCTATTTCACCGGCATCAATCTGCTGTATTTTGTTGTGTGCAAATTTAGATTTTTTTTCCTCAGATCTAGCTAACCTGACAGGGATGAGTGGCTCACTGGTCAACTATTCAAGTATGGAGAACGCTTCTCTGCTGGCTACTTGGAGACGAGAGGTGTGGACTTCCCGGATGAGAGAGGTAGGGACAACAAAATCAACAGAACATATAGCTAGACTTTTGCAGTCTAACCAATGATGATTAGTATTTAAACAAATATATGTATCAGATATTTTCACATTTAATCATTATTAATATTAATCAATGGTGCCAGATAATACTATACATAAAAATAATATGTCGCATAGTAATGGAGGATATGGAATTCTCAGTAACATATCATGTATAGATTATATTGATAACATTGCCATAGTGGAATATGACTTCTGGGATCAAGATCAAGTCCTGCAAACCGGCCCCGACATGTCAGAATCTACTGCAGGAGATTCCGAAAAAAGAAGTCCCATCCATAATGAGGTCAAATGATCATGTACTTCAAAATAAGTTTCCTGAATGTTCATTTGATACCAATTATTCATAGTTAGTCATAATAATCTCATTTACCATCAGAGATCACTGTCATAATATGCTCTGCATGCTAAAATCATGGGGATATGACGAACTATATTATTGGTGTAAGTCTACACCAAATTACTGCCACGCTTGACAGTGCTGTGTTGTCTCGAACTAAATGTTTTGCAGAAACATTTCTATTGCAATAGATTTGTTATTTACCTTGTAGGTGGGTAATTAATACAATAACGACTGGTTTTGTATATGAGTGACCGTAATCTCCTCGTAGTTGACGATGTAATATCCTCGCTAATCGCTCGGATATTACTACGCGTCAACTACCAGTCATTATTGTGTACTTACACGCCTGCATTACAGAGGATCATACACTGCACCTGGCGATGGTACTATGCCATCTAGCGTTCATTACCATCAGAAAGCCTATATAGATTCAACCTAAGCAACCTAAAATTTACACTGGCAACCAGAGCGACACAAAATTAGCTCTGGTCGGGTTGAATAAGGGACCGCCTTGACCCAGTAGTGGGACCTGTTTCCTACTCTCCTACCAGATTTTTCGTACTGTTTGGAGAGTGTGTTTAGGCATAACCTCGAAGCCAATTTACCATTTTGTTATTTCCTTTTATGTATATTTTTAGAATTCAACCACCATAAAGCTAGATTCCATTATCAATTTGTTAAGGTATGAATTTTACCCATTAGGTATTTCTGCTTTTAGAGCCTACATAAAGCAAATGTATATGGTTAGAGGCGAACACAGAAGGATACCGTGTGTGACTTAACCCGACCAAGCCCTATATCGTAGAAGGGGTTGGTTGCCTACCTAAAACTACCCATATACCGCAAGTCATCAAAATCCTATAATGCTACTCACTTTCAGATACAGGGAGCCATCGTCGTAGCCTCTGTTCTTGAAGTTCTTGTTGGAATGACCGGGATCTTAGGGTTTCTCCTACGGTTTGTTGGACCTTTGACCATTGCTCCGACCATCTGTCTTATCGGACTGAGCCTCTACGTATCTGCCGCTAATTACTGCTCCCAGCAGTGGGGAATCGCAGCCTTGTGAGTACATAATTGGCACAGATGTCGATGTTCATTTCCTAATATTTGTACTACCAAATCAGCAAAGAGATTAGTCATCTAGATTTTCCATATCTATTCGTACCAAAAGGACTGCATTATGATAGTCACCATTTTGTACTAGCTCCTCCCTATCTAGATGTTGGCTCTACAGAATGGCATTTATACCCTCATTATCACTTGGTCTAGTTCTGGGCAGGGTGTGCTAGCATGACACCTGAGTTATTGGTGACATGAGTGGCCTTCCTGGCATGTGTGGAAATCCTCATTGGCTGTTGCTTCAACCAATCCCAGCACAGAGCTGACAAGTTTACCCTGTACCAAGATGCCACCTACTGACCGTATACATAAGCTGATGAACCTTTCATTAAAAGAAGTTAAGTTGTTGACTCATAGTAGTACATATTCCTATATACCTGAGCGAACAACCTATGATTACCTAACGCTGCTAGGGGTGGAATAACTTTGGTTTACTGCCCTGGTTGACGTTTACTGCCCAGGTTGACCTAAACTGCCCAGGTTGACGTTTACTGCCCAGGTTGACGTTCAGAGACGTTCGGTTTTTATTGATATTAGTCGACAATTGAAGGTATATACTTAGGAATAGGGAAACCATGTACCAGTGGAAATAAGTCAAAGTAACGAGGTAAGGCTTGGAAAAATTACTGCCCAAGGCGTTTTGGAGTGATAGTTTCGATAATTTGTGAAAGCATATAAACTGACCTCAAGATTACCTAAACTAGCCAAATGGCTGGAATTGCTATGGTCACTTTGACAGCCATCTTAACAAATGGCCGCCATCTTGAATTTTCAGATTGCTCTTGGGACAGATTTTTTATTTGGACGAAGAAAATCATAACGTTAAACATGGTGCTTGGATCGCCATTAGTATGATTCACCCAAAATGTAACATTGCCCTCCCCAAATTAGCTCTCATCCACTGAAAAGGTTATTTATCATGATGCATGTTCTTCAAATAAGCTAAAAGTTAGTATAAACTCCAATGATGTTCTTTATCGATGATTAACGTTATTTAAAGTACTCATTCTCAAGGTCACCTGTTAATGTAATATCATATTTCTACAGGACTGCTGTTTTGATCCTCCTCTTCTCACAGTACTTACGGAATACCAAAGTACCAATTGGCATGTACAACCGTATCAGAGGCTGTCATAGCAGCCGCTACCCTGTCTTCTCACTCGTGCCGGTTCGTCTCGTGTCATTAGATACATTTTTTTATCAGATTATGCTTATGTTTGCTACGCGTTGAGACTTAGAGTGAAATGGTTTAGTGTACCAAGATGTAAGAGTGGAGCAGAGTGAGTTTACCAGAACCGTTCTAATCGAGATTGTACCTACCTGCACGCTTTGTTTAAACTCCCCTAGAAGTCATCACGCCAGATATTCACATTGTGCAAGCAGCCTTAGTAGTATATGTATGAGGTGGATAGACACAACACCGGGTTGGAGATTGATAAAGGGATGTCAGATGTGGAAGTTGTCACATATCAACACGCATAGCAACACGTATCTTCACCGGTATTCACAGCAATGCCTTCATCCTACCCCTAATAGAAAACGCCATATACTTAACAGCGGGTCACTGTGTTCTGGCGAGCGAACTGTAAAGTGTTATTTATTACGCGAGGGTAACAAAAGATTGACAAATCAGCAGCTACAACGTGAGAGACATCACACTTTTGCGGTCTATGAATTGTTGAAGACCTTTGGCTTTACTTGGCAAATCAGCAGCTGCGAATTTCACTTGCTCAAGCAACTTGTAGGAATTGAAATGGCTAAGTATTAGCTTAAAGTCATAGAGACGTGAAGGATAAATTCTAGACTGAACTCGCGGAGAAGTGTGTCTATTAATGCCTCGTGCAGTAATGCGACCTCCTGTCATGTGACCCACACTACTAACTCCTGTTCAGTTTCTTCCAAGTAGGTATATATATGTGTATCATATTGCACACTTTATAACATGAAACGCTCCTGAAAACTCTGTGAATAGAAATTAGTAACTGTAAGGCATCATTGGGTTTTACTGTATTCTATGTATTTAATCAATCATGCAGGTTGTACATCTGGAAGTGAATTCTTGTATTCGGGGAGTGGGGAGGAGATGATTATGAAACATCACTACATTTAAAGATTAATGGGTGCTTAATTAAATTAATAGATACAAATAAGTGAGGAGAGAATGGATATATATAGTACGTATTGTGGATTCAGTAAAATTTGACGTTTCGGTCACTCTAACTGTAATTTATTTACATTATTGATCACGTGTCACTATTAAGTAACGGGATTTTCGGTTTATTCTTACATTGAGGATACAGTGTTTAGATCAACACATTGTATGTGAAAAAAAAACATAGAAAAGAATTTGTGAAAACAGATCGAAAATGACCAAACAATATTTAAATCATGATCTAGAAATCCACTTGTAGCAAAACCCCTATGAAAGATATCACATATTCATAACCTTCACATTCTTCAGGTAATTCTGGCCATATCTATTGCATGGTTCGTGAGTTGGATCCTGACAATAACTAACGTCTTTCCAACCACCCCCGGCGCACCTGGCTACAATGCACGTACAGATACCCGACTCTACGTGATCTCCGAGGCCCAGTGGTTCAGGGTGCCTTACCCAGGTCAGATGCTCAGAGCTACTCAGAGCTGCTCAGTGTTGCATTTTCATTTGAGAAAGAGAGTCATTTCAAGTTTATACCATCAAATGCTACTGATGCTGCAAATTCATTGAATCACCTAGTTTGCACAACTAAGGAGTATGCAAAGGGAATCGTTATATAGTTCTTCTATTCTATCAACAATACGTATATGATCTATTCCTCATTCAACAGTTGTTTTCTAGTCTATGTAAAGCTATGCTGTTTTCTGCATAATGAATGATAAGTATGTAAATTATACGATTGCCTAGTAGTTGTGCTCGAAGACAATTCATATCATCTTTTTTTGTTGTTGAATATCGAGCTTTGCTCTATTTATTGAACCGAAAGAGTTACAGTAAGTTTAGGTAGAAAATACATGTGAACTTTCCATCGGTGCATAATGGACCATAATTTATATCATCTTAGGAAAAGATATTATGCCATTGATGCTTTATACAATGTCTGATTTCTCATTACTTCATAAAGACGCGGTAGGACAATTTCTTTGTTATAGGACAGTGGGGTTGGCCAACAGTCTCAGTGGCTGCCGTCCTGGGCATGTTTGCTGGCGTCATTTCCAGTATAGTGGAGTCTATAGGGGATTACTATGCATGCGCGCGCCTGGCTGGCGCCCCTCCACCACCTGTCCATGCAATAAATAGAGGTAAGTTAAGTTATTAAGTCATCGGTGCAAAAATTTTCTCGACGTTAATATTCAGCTCTGCATCGAAACCATAAGAAGGTATTGTACCGAAGAAGATGCACTACGATGCAGATTGGCTATATTGTTATGCATTGGAAGGCACCAGAGGGTCAATATCGTGAGAAGCCATAGTAGAGCTTCAAATCTATTTGAGGTTTACAAAGAAGTGATCATGGTACCGCTGTATTTGCTCCATCCGCGGGCGCCAAATATGGAAGTATTCAAATGAAAAAACTTTACGGTCATATATTTGCCTTCGCATTATACCTAATTTTCTGTTGAGTATTTCACGTGTATGACCATTTTTCAATAAATAGACTCACATTGCAGTCATATTCTCTACAATTTTCGAAACCGTTGGCTATATTAGATAAAAAAAAACAATACGTGTGGCTGGAACCGGAACCTTTTTCACCTTGACTCATTCGGTGGCATGGCTGTGGCTGTAGTAGCTCAGGGGGCCGTTGAATAACATGTTGTTATATATGAGTCTTTGGTAATGCTAATGTAGTGGTCCGCTAGTCCTAGCTTTACCGGATCCTTACCCATGCATTAAATTATCTCTATCTTGGAAGTAAGACTATGCTACCCTATGTGGTGTTACATGGGCTGGTTTGGATACCCCTGGTTTGTAATCAGTCCTCGGACGACTTCTATAGATCCCAGTTAACACAAAACCAGACTCTGGTTCTTAGGTAAACAATCTTCATTGAGACCTTTCTATACAGTACCTTGACAATGGAATGCCAAGTAAAGCCGAGGTAGTAAGTCACAAGCCAAAGCAAGTTCCCTTATTCAACAACCGAGAGAGTTCGGAAAAACCTACTACCACTTTTACGAGGCTCTGAAGGGTTCCCTCTACACGGAGAAATGCACTGAGTAACATGTGGACCTACTGAAGACCCGGTCTTATATACAGACAAAGTTACACAATCTGGGCAAACCCGTAACACTTCCATGCACGGGCACACAGAAATCACCACACAGCAGGGATCGGCACCCGCATCCTCTAGTGTAAAACAAACACACCACCGCTTGACTGACCCAACCCCTACATTAAGTATATGGACGTTTACATTACTAAATTGTCATTTAATAATTTCGTCTACATCTCCTTTAATAATCTCCAACAAACTTTATGGAAATACAAATCAAAACATGCCCTTTCTATATCTGAAGGGTTTCAACTCCAACATTTAAGGAGAAAAGATTTTAAATTGGTGAATTATATCAAATCATACATGCAAAAAGGGTACATCATACCATATATCCACTGTGATAATTGACACATATTGATGGAAATATGATCAACCTTTAACAACAGGCGCTGTTCCGTCAATCACAGTTATACATATTCTCCTTGTTTATCTAGGTATACTTTTTGAGGGTTTTGGGGTAACCTTGGCTGGTCTCTGGGGAACCTGCAGCGGTGTCACCTCCTACAGCGCGAATGTAGGAGCCATTGGTATTACTAAGGTAATTTATCTAAACCTCATAAATCTGCCCTAAAATTAAAAAACTAGCAATCACAACATTATTTACTCTTCGCATTGACTTTCATAAGTGATTTTCTCATTGTTTCAAAACAAGCGTTTCTGAAATGGTTATTCGTAAATCTATTTCAGATTTTGATAGTTCTCAGTATGTAGCTTAATTTTGGATATAAGGAGCAGTTAAATCTATAGCTCACCCTTATTCTGTGTTGAAATCCATGTACACACCGTAATTTAAAGATGGAAAAAAGATGGAATTACAATGAACATCATTTGTTTTTATTTCGCTGCACAAGGTTGGGAGTCGGAGGGTAATCCAAGCAGCTGCTGCCATCATGGTAATCTTTGGGGTGTTTGGAAAGGTCGGAGCGGTTTTTGTAACCGTACCTGACCCCATTCTTGGCGGAATCTTCTTGGTTGCCTTTGGTAAGTGGTCATTTCAGGTATTAGACTAACATAAATATAGGCCTTAGCAATATGTAGTATAAATGTTGTTTATCCTATGTATTTGGGCGACGTAAATACAACATATACTCATCTTTACATCGCCGTTTTCAAGGCTAATATCTCATATTTAGTTCGAGTAGTGGGCGTGTAACTTTCAGTGAGGGTGCGTTATAGGTTGAAGTTGAGTTTGAGGATTAAACTGTAAATTTTCATCTTATCTTTTTTTGCCGCCAGAAACATATATATATGTATGGGCAACATAGAAATAACACACCCATCTTTACGTACCCGTTTTAAAGGCAAATGCCTCATGTTTAATTCATGTGACCAAGGTGTGACTACATGTGACGGTCAGTCATACATTGAGGGTCTGCCTGAGGCTGAAACCATCTAATTCCAACTCATTTCTTTGTTGAAAGAGACATATAAATATGGGCAATGTAGAAATGATTCCATATGATCTTTACGTCGTCCACAGTTATATTGATTCTTATTTTTCATAAAAGACAATGCTTGAAGAATCAGAGAAAAATTGACAGGAAAGCCATATGGGTTTTCTAATTTCCTAGCTGTAAGTGTTTTTTGCAGCTCATTTTATGTTTTCTTTGCTTCTGACATTGGTAAAATTGTCGATGTAAAGGTGTCAGAAAATGATTCTTGAAGGCAAAATCTTTGGAACTTTTCAAAAACAAATTTTAAGGGAGGAATAAGGTTTGTTTTTAATTTTCTCTTGTTTACATGTTAATGGCAGAAAAAAGAGTAAAATTTTACTCTATATGGTGTTGTGGTCTCAGTGAGATCTGTACAATGAAAAAGGACATAGGTGAATAACTCCAAATTTGAACGATTAACAAGATGATCCACTTAACCCCCCGCCCTCTCCTCCCATTTCTTGAGAACAGGTGAAATACATATACATATATACATAAAGGAAATACTTACCTAAATACAGTCATAAGAAAACTAAACAAATAATGGAGCTGTTATGAAATATAAAACATTTTTCCATATCATACTCCAGCTCTTTTCACGCTTCATCATTAGTAAATGAAAGCTATGTACTAATAGTCATGTATATTTTGTTTCAGTAGATGTAATCCCAATTGAGAATTGACCTCCTGTAGTAATTGAGATACTGCATTTCATTGACAGGCTTGGTCGCTGCCGTTGGTGTATCAAACCTACAGTTTGTTGACCTGAATTCGTCAAGGAACCTCACTGTGTTTGGATGTGCACTCTTCATAGGACTTTCTGTTCCGGCTTGGTTCAAGGGGCATCCAGGAGTTATATCAACAGGTGACGACACTGCTTATACCTTGTCCAGTACACTTTTCAAAGGTAGAATAACCCCTCCATTAACTCTTTCACAGCAGGGGGATGCCTTAAGGCATTACCACTGTATGGCAGGAAGATGCCTTAAGGCATCGTTTCGTGGTTTTTTCCAAATCATTTTTTTTCAAAATATATAAGATGAATTCACAAAATTTCTTCAGGTTATCAAAATCATTAATGTATTTAAGGGGTTCAATATTATCAAGAAACATGGAGAAATAAATTGAATAAATCATCAATTTGTGAAGAAAATGGCGAAAATCATGGCAAAACACGCCTGCCATTCACACGTTCACTATGTAACGTCTTCCTGCCTCTAGTATAGGAGAACATCGATGGTGGTGCTGCCTCTTTTTTCCCGCCCGTGTGAGGTGTGCGGCTGTCAAAGGGTTAACTTATGCAATCACGAGTAATAAACATCTTAAAGTACCTTCTATCTCCGCAAGATATAGTCAATTCTCTAAATATTGAACAACTTCATCTTCATACCATAAAATGCCTCTAAAGTTGGGCTTTAATTTCACTTGACCAAACCCTTATTCTTTTCTCAACTAATCATTGATATCTTATATGCATGTGATAGATCTCATCAAGCCCTTTAATATGACACCCTAATTGTCTTGATATTCAAATAAATAGCTTCAGAATCGACCTTTGAAGATAGATGAGGTAAAGGTTTCCTTCAAAGGGTTAATCACAATATTAGCGGCCGCGGCGGCCAGACCCGCGAACGGGAGTTATGTAATTGCCTACCTAATGTAGCCTTTGGCTCCATTATATTTGCAGGTGTGCCGACAATCGACCAAATACTGACAGTCCTACTCAGTACCAACATGTTCGTCGGGGGTTTTATAGGCTTTCTTCTTGACAATACCGTTCCCGGTACGACATTCTCTGTTACCCCACTCTAGAACATATAAAACTAGACACCTATGCATGTAAATACACACAATCATGACTGAGGCTCCTTGGCGTTGTAATATTATAAAACATGTTGATGACGCCAATACGGTAATACCTATTCGAGGTGTCGACTATTTATCGTCGACTCCGAGAATAAGTATCGCCGTATTGGCGTCATCAACATGATTTTTTTATCATCATATACCTTGAATTGTTTATAATCAGCCAAAACTCACCAAAAATCCACTCTGTTGACATTGTCACTTTCACCCAGCGCGGTAAGTACATTAACCCGGAAGTCAAACACACTATCCTAGCAGAGGTTAGATTCTTTCAGGCTTCACGCTAGCTACAGAGACTACGGTTTGGAGACTAACGCTCATTTGCATATGACATCATTATCAGGATTTCCCAGAGCATACGGAAACCCCTCTAATGACGCAATCTTTCTTGTTGACATCTGTGAGGCGCCCGCTCGGCGAGTGTCCGCATTCATTTCGTCTGATCTTATATTTAAATAGCATATTTAAGCTGTTTAAACGTTATCAGGTTAAAGATACACATTAATTGGCTGGATATTTGGTCAAAACACACGATAAATCGTTCCGATGCTTCAGTCAGACGCATTGAAGCACGCGAAGTGAAGGGATCCGCCATTTTTTAATCTTACGGCCAAATCCGTGCTTCCGGTCTTTCGGCCAATCAGATTGCGTTATTTGTTTAAAGCAGGCCGTAGTATTGTCAAAACATGCCGTAGTATGGTTCAAAGCACGCAATCTGTATGTAAGTACGATGCTACACGGCGTATCGCACAATATGTGCGGTACAAATGAACCTCCCAGCACCAGTCAGTATGGTGAGTGACTTCGTGCATAGGTATATAATAATAAACAAGATTACTCTGGTCACATTCGATGTACGAGAGGTATTTGCCTCTGGTGGATTTCTTGTTAACCCCTCTCCCCACACCGTATTATGGTCGCTGTCATATAATGTAGCATATAAGTGAGAATGCTATGCACAATCCTGAAGTTAAATGTTCTTATTTATGACATCTATCCTGGGATAACCAGAAACAGCTGCTCTTCTACTGGATGAGTGAGAAATTGCCAGTGCCATCAATGTCGTTGCTCTTTGACTCAGATAAATAATGGAGCAGAATGCATCACTAAACTACTTGGCCTTTTCGAAGCGTAGGATCCAAGAGGCATATAAAAGGTTTTCTATGGAGGTGTTGTATCAGTAACCATTAACGATTCATTGTTACAGCAATTCTTGTTCTATATGCACCATATGGCCTGACCTTGAGCTTTACATCAGAGCAGAGTATGCGTCTAGTACTAAGATGGTATAATTCAGCATAAGGGTCAAGCCTGGAACCAATTCCTGATAAAAGTACAAAGATATGATGACCTGAAATGATTGTAGCTATAATGCTCAAACCCTGTTTTTCTTTCTACAACATGACAATCAGACTAGGGAACATTAGGAACGTATTGGTAAGGACCCTTGTTGGTGAAGTGAAACAGAGGGTAGTATATATACTCAGTCAAAGATGCAAAAGGTGTGCTTTCTCAAATTGATATTGTAGGGGTTAAGTCAGTCTAGAAATCTGTGAAACCTGTAATGTTCCAATGCACCCAAATCCAGGTATGCTATACTAAACGTTAATCGGCGTCTTCATAAAATGATATTATTATCAGATTCATTATATATATATCATTGAATATTGGAACAAAATACCGGAAGAATTACAAAGAATGAGAGACAAAACGGTTTTAAAGATGAAAATGAAAGATATCATGGAAAGGATAATACAGGAGGAAAATCAGAAATGATGATAATGGAATATCAAACCAGATATATAGAGAAAATGTATTTTCATGTATTGTTAGTAGCGGCCTTGTGGTGTAAACGTTACCAGTACACATATCATGGGTGTATGACCCCACATTCTTATATATCTGGTTATGTTTGTCCTTGTTCGTTGGACGAGCGTCTTTGTGGACGGGCGTATCCTGATTCTGATGAACGTTTTGTCAGTTATTGTCTTTGAAAAAAAGATTAACATATTCTAAACACAAAACAAATAACATGTATTTGATAGCAACTGTTAATTCTGTTATCTTCCAGGTACACCAGAGGAGAGAGGCTTAATCAAATGGACAAGTCAGGGAACAGAGGAAAGTGATATAACTGGAGATAAAGTTGTTGCCGAGTCAACATATGACTTCCCAATAGGGATGAATTTTCTGAGACGTCACCACTGGTTTTCGTACCTCCCGTTCAGTCCAACCTACGACCCGCAGTGTTCGTGCCTGCAGCGTAAACAGATAAAAGGTGTAGACAACCAGGCACTGGACATGAAAGATGACGATCTGACTACAGCAGGTTCCGTGGCAACAATTATCACAAAGATCTGAATAGACTATCAATTTATCTATCAGACAAAAAACCTCCGATGAACAGCACAAGAGAGCAGTACAAAACTCCAGCAAGTTCCGTTTCAACAGTCGTCACAAAGATCTGAATAGAGTATCAAATGCATCCATTTATCTATCTGACAAAAAACCCCTAATGAACAGCACAAGAGAGCAGTACAAAAACATAAATGATAATTTGGGTATCTGGTATTATTAGGTAATAACAAATGGGTATGGACACTCACGTAATATTCGTTTATTGGCATGTCTATGTACGTCTGAACTTATTGTAATCAAGAAGGGTCAGCTAATGTGTGTATTAGTTTGAATCAGTTAGATTAACTATTACATGATACTATGAAACATTACCTCAGTAGCAAATCAGGATATATTAGGGAAAAATGGTTTCCTACATATTAATTCATTTCATAGGTCTCACGGAAATAAATATATATCATTGTTAATGGTTCTAATCGTTCTAAAGTCAATTTCTTTGTATTTTTTTCCTAATGTATTTTGTACATATGGTGGAATCTTAATTTCTGATTATATGTGATCAGATATTAATACAGGTATTCTGAATGATACAAGGGCCACACTCCTACAGTACATGAAGATCACCTTCTGGCACACCATCATAAAATGTATTACACATAACATTCTCATTTATTATTACATAAGATGGTGCATTCAAAACAGTGTTTCCATGATAACCCGCACCCACCAATGCCGATATACACAGAATATTCGCCGATTTAGTTCCCGATGCACTACGATAAAAAATCCCCAAATTGGTGTGTGTTGTAATGTGTTACACATGGGCATTTGTTCCCGGTTCATCGCAGTCATCGGCTCAGTGAGACTTGGGAATAAATTGTTGATGTCTTATACCTCTACCGACATGAAGACTTTTCATGATCACGCCTCCTCCTTTAATAACCTCTTAAATTGACCCCGATCTCTGACTGGGCTCCGAACTGGGTGACAGGTCTCTATAAGCAATAATGCAAAGTATAATAACCTGTGTTATATTTAAGATATCAGAAAATTGGTTTCAGATCTATAACCGCCCTGTTTCCCCTATGAATCGGTTTAACATACCTGTATGTAGAACGGGGGAATACAAATCATCGCTATTTCAGGGGCATACACACAAGCAAAACAATCTGTGAAGTGCATATGTACATCGAAATATTAGGGTTGGGGAGAGTTGGGCCTATCTGACATGGAAGTAATGCCCGACGGGAGAAGCAATAAAATCGGGTCAGTGAAGTGCGTACATCAGTGATCATGGTCCCGATACACCTCACGATTCAACCAGTCTATTAATTCAGGGCTTGAGGTGGCATATATATGATAGTCTATAATTCCGGAAATGATGCGTCATTTTACTTGATCTTTTAATAATACATACAATTAACATCATATTCTTTTCCAGACAATGAAAACTTGGTTCCAAGTCTATCTAAAATCATTGATTTGAGACATTTAACTTTATGAAAATGACATCTTATTTACTGGGCAGAATTACCCATATGAACCCTAGGTAGTCTGTAAATTTAAAGATTTTCCGTCAAGTATTCTACATGATATCCAGGCTGAATGTATCACCAGTGCACACTGGCACACTGGAATGTAATCAATTAAAATAAAGCTGTTTATACACTACTTGAACTCCTCTGATTGCTCTTCTTCCAACATATAGTATTCTACGTTTTAGGTTGAAAATAAACCTTTTTCACTGTAACATGGAGAATTGCAGTGATGGCACGTGCGTGTTGTACACTAGGAAAACTGACTAGGCGTTGCATTTGGAAATGAATACGAACTCTTGGATAGTCAAATAATCTGTATGTTGATACTTCTGTATGTTGATAGTAAACTGATTACGCTATTTGCACACCCTTAAACATTAACATTTGAATAAATACAGTGAAAACATTGGGAACTATATCCTTGACACAGTTTGACATATATATGCGGATGACCACGCAAGTAAGATGGCCATGTTAGTGTGGCGCCTCGGCAGAATCCAACTTGTGTGGCGTAACACACATGGATATCTTTTTTGACTGGACTTTGGTGAGTCTTTGCATATTTCCTAATATCATAAGGTCATATATCCAGGGTAGGATAAATACGAAACCGAATTCGAGTTAGACTTGTCAATGCCACTCTGGTCAGGTCTGCTCCTCAATACGCTCAGCCAACGCTTCGCGTAGTAATACGCGACCTTCCTGTCATGGCATAAACATTGACAAGTCTAACTCTCGTTCGGTTTCTATTAAGTATACAATGTATATTAATATGTCTATATATGTATACACCTCTATTGTGCCCCAGTGTATATGGAGTTCATACAACTGTGCCGAGAAGCGTATATGAAGAGAAATATATTGTGCGTGATATATCTGCGCAGGTCTTATAAATTTCATATATACATTTGGCATATATACATGCATATGAACAAAAAATAACAATGGTTTACCACTCTCCTTACAACCACACCGACCTGCCTGCTCTGGTGCCACCCAGCCGCAGCTTCCAAGTCTCTCCAGCTGACGGCTTCCCTGTCTCCCCAGCCACCGCCATTGCCGCTGCTGCCCCCACCGTTCTGCAAACCTGTCAGCCTCTATTTGCTTATCAGTGTCTACCTACATACCCTGTGTGCCTGCACCAACACTGAAGCACCTCCTCCTGATTCTGATTCCAAGCCTGAGCCCCAGCCCAACCCCGAGCCCGACCCCAAGTCTATAACCAAAATCTCACCAATAGAATGAGCCATATAAACACACCTATTGAGACCCATACAGAAGTTAACCCATTATCATATTGTAGTGGATATTAATATTTACGTTCCCCTGAATCGTTGCTCTGGAGAGAAAACCTGGGGCAGATTTCGAAATGTCAGTCTGGTCATTGGCCACCGGGACGACTACAGTAGATGTGGACGCTTTGCCCTGTGGTCAATATATCTGACATATCTTTCTGTTGCGACTAAGTCGCAATGGCATATCTGTTCAGCGAATCCACAGATTTATGGCCCGTAAGCTGGCAAATAATGTTAGGAGCTATGTTCTCCGACTGGAGTGTTTGACATGCCACATTGCAGTGAATGGTTTGTATAGCGCCCCACCAAACCGGCCTCATTTGCTATTCTCGACACGACTTTGCCCAGGTAGTTTACACCCATTGGACAAGAAATGTAACAGATGTCATCTTCAAGAGTTGATTTTTGCTTCGGTGTCAGGAAAAAAGCGAATTGGGCCTCATTGGTCGCTAACGGCCTCTTGGATACGTATAAGGCCCGTTTCCATTGGCCGACGAAGATTGCTTAGACTTTTTGAGTTACACAGAAAGTCTGTCGGTGGTGCCACTGACTGTGCGTCGGTATAGACAAATCGGTGAGGGTAGTAGATTTCACTTAGAGACCAAGCTTTCACTCAGTGGTGAGTGGTGCCGCATAATCTAGGCAGAAAAGGTCGTGGGGCACTGCAGGACCTTGGATGTTTCCATTGACCGATATTGGGTCCACAGTGCCAAAAGTCCGTCGGTGGTTCCTGACTGTAGATCGGTGATGGGAAATCGGCCAATAGAAACGGGCCTACAATAGGTTGTACAGTTCTACTGGACAGCGATCGCAGCCAGTGCCGTAGAGTTTGGGCCGGAAGGACCTAGTATGACAACCCGCAGAACTGTCACAAGTCTTTGTTACTCGTTCCGACCACTGTAAGTACTCGTATTCTTCTTCCTTCATCTTTATTATCTCTCCAAACCTACAATTATGGGCCTCATGACACCCCCTCCACCCAAAGGATTTTATAATAAAAAAAAAGTGAATCTTGAAGTGCTCACATAGTTGTGGCACCTAGCAATCCCATAGACCAAAATTTCTCTTTGTCTGTATCACTTATCGCTACTGCTGCATTTGGGCGATTCCCCAAACCACTCTCTTTTAGTTCTTTTCTCTTTGATTGTATTAAATACTTTATGAGACGATTCAAAATGATCAGACTTCAGAAGACTCTCTTCATATCCCTTGTCACATAGGTGTCTGTAAAATATCAAACCAAAAAAAAAAAATTAGTACGCCTCTGTACTGTAAACCAAATTCTTTTCATTTTTTTCAACCTTAAAGATTATGCAATTAAATTTAAACAAGCACAACTCAACAGCTGCCCAAATTGGTTTTGATGAATGGCTTCTTTATTGGTGATGCAGCAGTTACAACGTTTCGGCAGTACAGTTGCCTTTTTCAAGTAAAAATTATGATTCGTTCTGTAAGTGTATTTCTTTTCCTATTATTTCTACCTTTCTAAGGCCCCTTGGAATGCCGTCAAAGTGTCAGGTTTGTAGTCACCTCCATCCCTGCATTTGGTCTATAACATGAAGTTGGCCATGTAGTTATTTAGGCATACAGGATCGATTTCCTCTAGCTCTCTCTCGTCACTGTAACTTTCACTGATATATATCATGAATTTGCGAAAAAAAACCTGTACAAGTATAAAAACGGAAAATTGACAGCTCCTGGAGCCGGGACTATATTTGCCCTGGTGCGAGTCGCTCATTGGTCAACGTTGATGACGTCATAGACCATGGACACGGAATTGGCCTTGGAGAACAAATTCTGGATGGGGCATGGAGAACGAGTTGCCAATGTTAAGACCATGGGACAAAAATACCAGGGGTGAGATAAATACAGAATCAGGCGTATATATGATGCCAAATGGGACCAAATCATTTATTCAGGAGGAGACATGTAAAGAGAAACGGTGACCCTGTCAGTGTATCTAATAAAAGTGGGCGTGGTGTCATTAAGTGTCTCAGTGACCAGCGTTATCTATGCAAGGAAAATACCTCCCGAGGGTGTTTGCCCAGTTACGGCCACAACTTACCTTCAATTCTTACTCAAAGGAAAACCTATGTAACTCTCATACCACGCAATGGTCAAGCTGTCATAAGTAGATCACGTCCACTCAGCTCGACCTGTGAGAGCAAACTGGATTATGCCACTTCCACGAGTAGCGCCATTGCCCCGGCACTCCATGACCTCAGAAGGTCACGTGGGATAGATTAAACAAAGAACAAGAGAATATGCCATAAATACACATTTACTGTTGTAACACTGTAACTATAAATTATTCAATATCTAATTGACCAGGTATGCATAGAATAGACATTTATGTATTTTTTATGATATATCTTAACATGTGATTGACAAAACATCAAATCTGTAAGGGTAATATATATACCTATTTGTTGTTTGAGACATTCAATAGAATCTTACAGCAATCTGTAGCTAAAAAATGTTGATAACATAATTTCAGATACGTTAAATTTTAAGTTCTTAAGACTTCCATACAAACATCTCCGTCACTCTGTTCCACATCAGTAATAGACGGTCATAGTTCAGTTTAGATTAACAAACCCCCTCCACCCTGTTGGGGATAACGGGTTTACTCCAACTCCCATAATAAGCCCTCCACTAAGAACGTGTTCAGTGTAGACACCGAATATTCATACTGTTTCACCAATGAGTCCAGTATAGACTCGTGTAGATCTACTGTAACCTTTCTCACACACGATACCCTAGAGGAACCCCTCTGTGGGAGATGAAAGGTGCCTCAAAACATTATCATGGAGGGGATAGAAGACTTAATGGATCTGGGTCAACAATGTACATATGTACTCAGGCACTTACTACTCAGCAAGGTCTATCAGCCATCCATGACCAAAAGCTATGGCATACTCCCGTTCTTGTTCTCCCCCGTTCCACCCCAAATCAACTAGGAGCTAATTTGCAATGGAAGAGCGTGCCATACCTAAATTACTTCATGAAATAAGAGTAAGAGAATATCATAATAAATTATGTATTTGAGCCAAGTGTATTTGATCGAAAATTAAGTATCCAGAATGTTTCAATAAACCTAGAAAATTAATTTGATAGTCGTTCTCAAGTGTCATGAGTAGGATTACTTAATGAAACTAATTACTGGTATTAAAATTAATGCATACATCCTAATGCATTAAAAATGTTTCATATGCCTACCCTTATCAGCCGTCGTATATCAGCGCGTTTCCCCGTGTTCAACAAAAAGGCCTCCCTCTCAAAAAAACAAAACAAAAAAAAGCAACAGACCCAGGCACACAAAGTCGACCAACATTGGTTCTTCCAAACCTTTATTTATTCGAATAAGACACAATTCACTAATTTTGTATGCTAGCAGTCAAATCTACACAAGTTGTGTCATACAATTCCTGAATTTTCCTAAACAATTCAAATTTAAAGAGTCACTTTCAATCTCGTTAATTACTGATGCATGTTTCCACCTCTGTTGCTACTACATGTACTGTGGTAAACTTTTAGGGCCAGGATCATAACTCATTGTTGCTTGGAGGTAGTGACCTCATTCAAGCGGAGTATACGAGAGGGATTTGCGGATCATAAACTTTAGAATGTTCTCTAGGTCAGTCGTCAGAAGCAGCACCTTCGAAGTTACGTGAGCGTGACCTCTCATCTTTCATAGAGACTTTCTTTGGTGCAGTCTGTAAAACATACCTTGTTTATCTCGTCATTCCGAATCCTGACAAACGGTGGTAGAGCTGCACACACTTGGGATTCAGAGCTGTTGAGATGGCCACCATTTCAAATGGCACAAACCATGAAAATGGGGAACATATGAACTTTGGCGGCACGGAAAAGGTGAGATCATTTTGAATGATAATGAAATCGGAAAAAGCTTTAAAGATAATATGACATTCCTTGAGAATGTGAAATATCAGCCCCGCCTTTCATATAGTGAGAGAGCAGGCGTGTGTGTAGAGCAGTCAGTCATGTCATACACCTCTTGTGACGGTACCTATGCCGCACAACATTCGAGCAGGGGAGATATACTCAGCTGGCAGGGAGGGCCAATTAGCAGAGCAGCAATTGGCCCGAAATTTTGATTAACCTCGCGCGTCAATTTAACCAGACCAAAAATCGTAAATGGTTATTATAGTAGAGGAGCAAATGGCCTAAAAATGGGTAAAATTGACCCCCGAAAGTCTACTGGCTGAAACTTGCCATATTAGTCAATTATGACCTCAGAATTCACCTTTCTTTATAAAAGTATGTATTATGTGTCAGTATGTATTAAATTTTGTTTTCCTTCTATTACCATGGAAACGAGTATGATGCTACACTTTTTGGAACAAACGAGTATCAGATTCAGATTCCTGAGGTCATAATTGACTAATATGGCAAGTTTCAGCCATTAGACTTTCGGGGGTCAATTTTACCCATTTTTAGGCCATTTGCTCCTGTACTATTAGTGTGTGTGTGTGGGGGGGGGGGGGGGAGGGGGGAGGGGGCTGGGAGCACTGACCACCTCAGTTGGGGCATGTACAACTCATACATTATACCATACTATCAATAAGAATAATGACATAAAAAGGTCTGACAAATCTGACAATAACACACCACAGTATTGTCTTTGTTTTTGAGTATTAAAACCATACTGACAGTCGATTACTGGACTGTATGCACTGCCTTGTCAAAAATGCACACTGTAACTAGATATATTAGAACAGATCTAATATGAAAATGAAGTTTTGTATGCATGCCTTGGTTTTGGAATATATTGCACATACTGACAGTCGATCTCTGAGCAAGAAATACTGTCAAAATTAATTGTCAAGCGCCTGCGGCCCCTATTTTCGCTCAATTACCTGTCAAATTCACCAAAAATCGTTCTTGAAAATCATTTCAGCTATTATAAGATATCATTAGTTATATCTATATCTTCTAATTGAATTGTATCAATTTAATACTCAGATGAAATTTATTGCTTGTGCTAAACACATCGGAACTATCGCGATGTCCGTTGATATTTTGTTCGTTTTGAAATTTTAGCTGGTTTCCGGGTCTGTTCATGACTTCCGATGATTCACTCCAATACCAGCGGTCAACCTCTGCTAGCCCTCCACCCGGGAGTACTACCTGCCTGCTAGCAGGGGGAACCAGCCAATGTCAGCTCCCTCAGAAGTAGCTGTATCTTAACTGCTGTTCTGTATTAATTGCTGTTGTTTGGCACGAAGCACACCAAGATAATTACCTAGCTGGTTTTGTGTTCATTAAGCGTTGTCATGTCCTATTTCTTGCGAATGTGACTGTGAGGATTGAACTATAGTTTATTTACTTCAGCCTAGTTCAGGTGGCTCGCGATCGTCACATACCGCGATGTCGGACTCGCGGCAGATTGCGTAATGGAAAACGGCAAATCATCATATGCTACCTTTTGTGAATCACAATATGAACTGGACGACTGTTTCCCGCATGCCTTTTTCTATTTCTCAGTCTTTACCTGGTGTTTCTATTTTAATTATTCACAGAGTTATAACCTGAGATGTGTATCCCAACCCCTCCACCATACTGACCCTCTACCATACTGTCCCTCCACCACACTGCCCCTCCACCATACTGCCCCATCACCATACTGCCTATCCACCATACTGCCCCTCCACAATATTGCCTCTCCACCATACTGCCCCTCCACCATACTGCCCCTCCGTCATACTGCCCCTCCACCATACTGCCCCTCTACCATACTGCCCCTCCACCATACTGCCCCTCCACAATACTGCCCCTCCACCATACTGCCCCTCCACCATACTGCCCCTCTACCATGTTGTACCTCCACCATACTGCCCCTCCACCAAACTGCGCCTCCACCATACTGCCCTCTATTATGTTGCACTGCCACCAAACTGCCCCTCCACCATACTGGCCCTCCACCATATTGCCCCTCCACCATACTGCCCCTCCACCATACTGCCCCTGAGAAAGGTGCCTGGTTAAGACACTAGGAGGGAGGGGCACATGGGGTGCGCAGGTCAGAGAGGATACACCAGGGGCGCAATGACCACCCCTGACCAAAGGCCATGAGCAGCTTATTATAACTGCTACACATTATATACCACTATCCCTGCTTAACAACAGGTACATGTAAGACACAGGACATTTAGAAGATAGATATTTAGGGCGAAAATACTCCAGGAGGGTGTGGGAATGGGTTAAGCACAGGCCGCCAGTCGCCAGTGTTATATCAAGGCCAGCCAGTGTTATACGGCCTGGTCATTAGGGGGTGCTGGGCGGAATGTGTTTTCGGCGAGTTTTTCGTGGGTATGTCAGCTGTAGTATTGTTAATTTTTTTCCAGTTTTTTCCATTCTAGCTTCAATTTCTTTTTAGCAGGTCCACCGAGATAAATAGAGTTTGCTATACTGTTCCATCATCTTCATTTCCAGCGAATATAGTCGCTCAATAACCGTGCTGACCGCCGCATTTTATTTTCGAGGACTCTATAGTTTCAGTGTTACCTGCTTGTGGTAGTCAGGGTGGTAGGTGCCACGTCTCCTGTGCTGGTCACACTCTGTTTCTGCTGTCTCCACCTTTTTGTCTCCCTCGGGGGTTTTGGCGCTTCAAACATTCCATGCATATTCTAGGGTGTGTTTTTTTTATAGCTAACTTCCATTTTCTTTTTTTTAATATTTTACTCTCCGTAGTTTACATTCGAATCCTGTTTATGTCTCCGCCAGTCACACATGCATCCGTGGAAGCGAAAACCCAAATTAATTTAGTCCCTTGGCCAATCTGGAAAAGGGGCTTATTTAAGAGTTGGCTGCCCTCTGGAAACATTTGTTTTATCGTTTTACCCTGTAGATCCATCCTTTTAGTTAACATTTCCAGTTGTTGTCACTCTGGCAAGTGATCGGATTACCATGACAACATCTGTTGAAGAGACCTAGCATCAAAATGCCTGAACACCTATAGCTCTGAGTGGTGAAAATCGACTAATGGACTATGCTTATCTCCAACTGTTGCAAAATTGATAGTTTACATCAGGGGTGCAAGTTTCTCTGACAAGTTTTTCGGTAGTGTATTTCGTTACCCTGCAAGAGGTCTTCTATGAAGGGCTGTAAGCATCCAATATCGATGCTTCCTACATCGTTTAGTCGCCACATTCGTTAAAGCGATCTCATCCTCGTCGTCAGCGGAATACGTAAACAAATGGCTAAATGAAAGCGACAAACTCGACGATCATATTTAGCGTTTATGCAACTAGGGAGTCTTTGTGATGTACCTCCCCTGAAATGCCTACATACACAGGCAACATAACGGTAATTTCTGTGTGCATGACGAATCGCTATTTGCTGGCTGAGAGTTGCTAATGAAACAGCAAAAACGAAATTCATGCCAGGGTCGGCATGAATCAGACACAACTGGCGTCGGACTTTGTCGACTCAATGGAACAGGCCCTTTAATAGATATTGAATGTAAGACTGAATGAATTTGGAAAACAGTAGATGGTAAACAAAAGTCCATGCTTGTGTGTGTGGACGTGGCGTAACGAATTGAGAAGTCCAGTTGCCAACCATTCTTTCCAACCATGGACCGCTATCGAGTCCGTTGGAACCGAAAAAATTACATCATAAAGTCCATGCTTGTTTCATTTATCATACCCATAATTGATATCAAATCCTATTGATTTAACATTGTATAAACGGTACCTCACATACTGTGATTCATATGCTACTTGTAGTATACGAGAAGATAAGCATGTGACCAAGTATTGACCAGAACGTGAGCTACTACGAAAAAAGGTCCATTTGCTTTCATTAAGCATTGGTTCAAATGTTTTCTAGAATTTCCTACCACTCCTGACGTTTTGACTATAGAATTCACTCGACTTCACCTCGTGAAATCACTACACAAAATTCCAGTTGTGGCATATGGCGGTCAAGATCAAAACTTATCCAGTTTTATAATAGTATTGTGAGATGTGTTTCCGTATTGTTTCTGTTATGATGGAAGATCGTCACAGTGTCATATAGTTTCTACCGATAGTCCACAAGAAAGCTTGTAATAGGTTGAGTTGGATCTACAAATCAAATTACAAACTCTACTATACTTTACAGGCTACATCAGATGAAAAGAGAAAGGGATCATCCACCGGTCTACCGGAAACTAAACCTGCAAAGACTGATGGCCTACTCTACGGAGTGGAGGATAACCCGCCATGGTACACGTCTCTACTTCTTGGCTTTCAGGTAAACACTATAATGATATTTTCAATGCATTTTGCCTGGCAGTATTCAATCGGGATTTCTTTGAAGATGAAATTCAATCAAATGATAGTGACTTTAATCATTTTTAAGAATAAACACAACAGATATAGAATATGTGCATAATCAAGTTACTCTAAACAGCCAGATATAACTATTTTCAGTAGACCTAAAACAACATCATAGTAGTAGTCATAGATCACTTGCTTAGAACAATTCCGAATACCATAAATGTAAAACCGGGCACCGACCAAAGCCGGCGTAGAATTCAGCCTTCCCAATGCACACCGACGCTCCCCACACAGGCCACATCGCAGCCAGCGTTCTGACTCGAATTTCAGGTAGAACATTACCCAGAAAAAACACATTATTTCACTAAATATATTTTTCAAAACCTATTAATTAAATTTATAAACGTATTTTCTTAAAACTAATAGCATTTTAGATCCCTTTCGTTTCGGGGGGGGGGGGGGGGGCACATAGAATTGATATAGACCAGAATACTCCCAATGCAAAATTCGATTGTGCATCGGAAAATGTGTCGTAAGAATAACAAAAAAAAAGAAAAAAAAAGAAGACACAATTGCATTAGGCGGTCTGAATTTAGGCGGTCGCCACCAACCACGACAAGGCTATGACAAGAGCCGACAAGAAAGTTTCCATCGCACCTTGTCGCAGCCTTGTCGTGAGAAGGGGGACCTTACGACAGCGTTGTCGGGGCGTGTCGGGAAGTGCACGCTCCACCAAAATTAATTATCATAGATCTCTGCGACACGCTTCCGACACGCCATAACACTCCATGACAAAGGTCCAATCGCAGTCGGTCGTGGCCTTGTCGTAGACTCTTGTCGGGAACTGGGGTCCATCAACCACGACAAGGCTATGACAAGTCCTCCAATGGTAGGCCTGTCGTGGACCTTGTCAGAATGCCATTGTCATAGCCTTGTCGTGGTTGGTGGACGCCCGCCTTTTCTCTATCGGCGTTGGTGTGTTCCAGGCCATATGGCTAACTTGGTATGCTTTGGTCCTTTCAGCACTACTTGCTCATGTTTGGGACCAGTATATCTGTGCCCCTCCTTGTCACCCGTTCTATGTGTATTGGAGATGATGATGTAGGCAAAAGCGAGGTCATTAGCACAGTGTTTTTCGTATCTGGTATCGTCACCCTCCTTCAATCAACGTTTGGAACCAGGTTAGTGTATCAATTCAAAACCAACTGTTGGTATTTTCTGTTTATCATACACCTTTGCACATCGTTCTCATGCTTATTGACCTCTGTTTCCTTCTTCTGCTATCATAAACAAGGAGCAAATGAATATCCATCGTATTGTATGTTGCATTGAATAAAAAAAATCATGACAGGATAGCTTGAAAAGCAAGCATGTAAGACCCTAAGATGTGTTGGCTGGAACGTCTAAAAATGTTTTGGCGGAACGGGTGTAAGTCTAATACAGTTCAGAGTTTAAATAAATTATAAACCTTTTAAAAGACAATATATAGATATTTGTAGGTAAACGTGGCGGTCTTCACGACTATCGAACAAGTGACTGGCTCAGCAGCAGTTGCCGCTCTCCGCGGCCTGCTTATGTTAATTATTCCCACAGAGTTAGACCACTATTGGTTGTTTGTGGTCACGTGGTGTTTTCCTCGCTTTTTCATTGGTCGGAGGTCCGAACAAAGAGCGGTGGGAAATTCAAACTCCCAATGAAAATCAGTGTACGACCGAGTCATGGCATCCCCTGTAGGTGGTGCCATTCACGCCAGTGGGCGTTTCTGGTACCAGTTTGTCCTGGTGTTGTATGGATATAAAGATATTTCCTACAAAAACACGTTAGCAAGCATATTTGGGTTGCACAGGATTGCAGGATGTTAGGGCCCACCATCCGAAAGTCGGGACGTAAGGGCCCAACCGAGACGGGAGGTGAGAAAGTCTCAGTCGCGCCTTGGCCGCACCACGATGCCGCTGTCACACCTGTGGTGATTGGAGCGAGAAATAGCATAAATGGACGTTAGGGCCTACCTAATTTTGCATAATTGTTTAATGTTTGAATACTGGAGAACTCGACCCAGAAAAAAACTCGACCAGTAACAAAACTCGACCCATTTTAAATCTTCCCTACTCAAGCATCTCAACTGTGATTGTGTGAATAAATATTTTATTTAGAAGTAAGTATAAGTAAGTAACCCTATCCCTAACCCTGACCCTTATCCTAACCCTTACCCTAACCTTAACCCTATCCCTAACCCTATCCCTAACCCGATCCCTAACCCTATCCCTAACCCTATCCCTAACCCTACCACCTAACCCTTACCCTTGCCCTAATCCTAACCCTAACCCTGACCCTAACCCTAACCCTAGGTTGGCTTTAGGCGGGCCCTAACGTCCCGATGAGTGGGCCCTAATGTCCCGACTTTCGGGTGGTGGGCCCTAACGTCTACATACCGTTGCATAGTTTGACAAATCCCTACATAGATATTTGTGAAAGCCTCAATTCCAAACTCAAATTTAAAAAAGGGAACGGGAGAAACCTTGTCAAACCCGTCTGGGCAGTACTCTATGTATACAAATGGCGAAATCTGAAAAGAATCACGTTTTTTTTTACAATATTAAACCTTCGAACATGTCATACCGTGTATACAGAAGGAAGCAAACTAGATTTGATAAAGCCATCCAGAAACTTTCGCCCGTTCCACTTTTCCAGAATGGCACTATGGTATCGACCCACAGACAAAGAAAAACTCCTTTTTCTCACCCACTCACTACGTGGGTTATTTGTTAGTTAAATTGGTGGGTGGTTAGGTTGATGGGTAAGCAGGTTTATTGGTGAGCAGGTTGATTGGTGGGCAGGTTGATGGGTAGGCGAAATCAGCCTGAGATATAGGCAGGAGTGTTGAGCGGGTAAATTGGATGCAGGGCGTTAAAGGGGAAAGAAATGGGCAACGAGGATGGGAAGGCAGGTTGGGTGGGCAGGTTAGGCAGACGGGATGAGCATGCAAGATGGGTGGGCAATTTGGGTAGGCGGGTTGGGCAGGCAAATTGCATGCGGCTTGGGAAGGTGAAATGGGCGGCCGAGTTGGATGGGCGGGTGAGTTGGGCTAGCAAGTTGGGCATACAGAATGGGCAGATGAGTTGGACGGATGAGATGGGCTTGCAAAATGGGTGGGTCATGTCCGGCAGATTCAGGTATGGCAATCATTTTCAGTCCATGTTCACACTGTCGAATGCTTGTTTAAATCTATTGCTAGCGACGTCGTTGATTCGTAGATGTCTGGTTCCCCCCATCCCTCACTCGCCACCATCCACTTGCTGACACCCGTATATATACTATCGTAAACCTGGATGAGGTTTAATCTTGGCCACCGTATTCCACCACTGGAGTTTGGCAAAGTGACTTCATGAGGCGAAGCCGAGTGAAGTCCGAAGCCAAAACTTCAAGAGTGGAATGCGGTGGCCAAGATTAAAACGAATCAGGTTTTGATTTTATCCTACCCTATCTCCTCGATTATGGAATATTACCTGATAACATTGCTGTATGCCACTAGTGGCATATAAAACTCCGTATGCCAGTCAGCGTGGCATACGGAAACTCAATGTTGAGCCTATGGGATTTTATATTAGGGGTAGGATAAATGTATGTATGTTCCTGATGGTGGTATCTCTGGGATGCAATTCCCACTAAATATATCACCTCATGTTCCTTGAGACTCCTACCGGGTGGCATGTTTATGGCCTGTATAATTTGGTGTTACAGCTGACCAACAGCTATTATTTGGCGTGACACAAGAACTGCAGCTCGTAAGTTGCATGTTATGATACCAGTGAAAGGTGATGGTCTCATTGCTTTCTCTCAGGGAATGGGGATCGGAAACCTACAACACTAAACTTTGATTCAAGCTTGGCTCGAAATAAACCATGAGAGAAAATGTATGTCTGAGTATTAATCTCCAAAAAAGAGAAAAGCAGGTTTGAGTTTTCCTCATCACAAGATTCTCCCTCTCGTGGCACTTCACTCGCCCTCATATGTCTGCTTAGGTCTGTCTCTCAAAACTCCAAGCAGATCCGACAAGAAGATTTCATTTTTATATGTGGTAGGTTAATATTTCGCATGTAAATACTCCTTAATCACGTGACTGTGGGACGCATGCAGGCTATTTTGTTACTCAGAGTCGAATGTGATCCGTACACCCGGCCACTAAAAGTAAGATATTTGTACATTATGTATATACAAGATATAGTCTTTATCCATTTCAAATCCTTTGTTCATACCAGGTTGCCCATTATTCAAGGCGGGAGCTTTGCATTTCTTCCACCGCTGTTTTCCATATTGGCGTTACCCAAGTGGAAATGTCCAGGGGAACCAGGTTTGTGATTTAGAATTTTATATAATTCTTTTTACCCAGATAAGATGGTACATAGGCTTAATACAAAGTCTATTTCACCGGCATCAATCTGCTGTATTTTGTTGTGTACAGATTTTGATTTTCCTTCCTCAGATCTAGCTAACCTGACAGGGATGAGTGGTTCACTTGTCAATTATTCAAGTATGGAGAACTCTTCTCTGCTGGCTACTTGGAGACGAGAGGTGTGGACTTCCCGGATGAGAGAGGTAGGGACAACCAAATCAACTACGACGTATAGCGAGACTTTTTCAGTCTATTCAATGAAGATTAGTATTTAAACCTTGAAAAGATTAAATATTTCATATAATTTCAAATTCAATTATTATGAATATCAATCAACTGTGCCAGATGATATTATACAGGTTGATAAAATAATATATTGTATAGTAATGGAAGATAGGAAATTCATTGCTTATGCATAGAACATGTTAATTAGATTGCCAAAGTAAAGTATGACCTCTCAGATTAAAACGCAAGTGAGAAGTTATCTGCCAGTCATTGGTGCTTCTATTATCCAAAATCGGCTACAAAAGTACATCTGAAGGGGGGCATTCACTAATTGTGGGCTCACCCTTGCCTAGCTGCCCCACATCTACTGACTAGGGCCGACTACGTTAGGATGCCTCGCAAAGTACCGTTCTATTGTTGCCGACAAAGGTACATCGATATTCCAAAATCGGTAGATGGGAATTGGACTTAACAGAGGATCATACACTCCACAGGACGATGGTAGTATGCCATCTAACTCTCATTATTATCAAGATGCCTATAAAAATTCATCCTAAGCAGCCTAAAACTACCCATTGACCGCACATCATCAGAATCCTATAACGCTACTTACTTCCAGATACAGGGAGCCATAGTCGTAGTCTCTGTTCTTGAAGTTTTTGTTGGAATGACTGGCATTGTAGGGTTTCTCCTACGGTTTGTTGGACCTTTGACCATTGCTCCGACCATCTGTCTTATCGGACTGAGCCTCTACGTATCTGCCGCTAACTACTGCTCCCAGCAATGGGGAATCGCAGCCTTGTGAGTACATAAGTATAAGATGTCGATATCTATTTGGACAAAGAGAATCATAATATAAAACATGGTGCTTGGATCACCATTGGCATGATTCACCCAAAATAAACCATTGCCCTCGCCAATATAAGCTTTCAACCACTGAAAACATTATTTATCATGATGTGTGTTGTTCAAATAAGCTATAACTAAGTATAAACTGTAATGATGTTCTCAAGTGATGATTAATGTCTTAAAAAATCATTCTCAATGTGATCTGTTAATGTTATACCATATTTTTACAGGACTGCTGTTTTGATCCTCCTATTCTCACAATACTTACGGAATATCAAAGTACCAATTGCCATGTACAACCGCAACAGAGGCTGTCATAGCAAGCGCTACCCTATCTTCTCACTCGTGCCGGTTAGTTGCGTATCAATAGATACATTTTTCATCTGTAACTCTAAGGTATACCTGCATAGCTATATAATACTAGAAGCAAATATCTTTTCCATTTATAATGGGAGAGCGCAGTTTACCTAAAACATGTCATCAAATAAGAGTAAGAGAATAGCATAAGAAATCATTAATCAGTAAGCCATTTGTATTTGAAAGTATTGAGAATGTTTCAATAAACCTAGAGAATGGATCTAATGGTTGTTCTCAAGTATCATGAACAGGAATATAAATCATGGTATAGAAATATACATATGTGAACAGATGGCAACCAATTACTTGCTTGAAATCAGTGTATCCTAATGCATTAAAGATATTACGAATCGTCGACCTGACGAATGTGAGATGCGTAAGGGGTATCTACAAAATGATTGCTGGCTATCAGCGGAGAATAGGAGGGAAAGCGGAACTGGTTCTGGAGGGAATAAAGATCTGTGGTCATGTCTATAACTTTGCCGACCTGAATGAAATTCCACCTAACCTCTTCCCCCTGACTGGGACCCTGCTGAAAGACAACAAGTAAGTGGACCTCGCTCTAAACATATCCCCCCACCGTCATTAGCAAACCCGGACACAAGACAATAATTGCCAATATTTCGAAAGCTCTTGCTTGAAGAGGTTAAAACCACCAACGTGCAGGACCACAACTCGAAACTGGATATAGTTGACCCTGCCTTCCCTGGCAACCCTACTCAGCTAGCTACTTGCGCGGAACATATGAATGCCCCAGATAAAGCCTAGGCTATTGAAATGGACCAAACAGACTCAGTCAATAAGAGCGTTACCGAAGAATAACACCAGCCGGGTGAGGGCACTTAAGCTACACGCGGGGAGGGTACTAGGAAAACTAAATCAGGTGTCATATTATTTGCAGGTCAAAGTTCCTTCCTAGGTAACTTTTTCAGTAAGAGTTTCGGTTCCCTGGAAAAAACTTGATGCAAATAATTCTGAGATATATGAGGTTATTCAGACACATACCTTTAGCTGCGCTGAACAGGCATTTGTGTATACTAAGGCAGGGCTTGCAAATGGGTGACCCATGGCCTTTGGTCAGGGGTGGTCATTGCCCCCCCCCCCCCCCTGGTGACGCACTTCAGCACTCAGCACCACCGTGCGCCACCTGTCGCTTTATCCCCGCACCGCTCTTCAACCTGCGAAACCAGCGCACTCATCTATCCCTCACACTTCGCTCAGCACTCGCACCGTACAGACATACCTTTTTCTACCCACCCACCCTCACCACTTTATCCTACTCACTACCCTCGTAGGGCTATTATATTATTACTTTATTACACACTTATGTAATAACTCATAATAACTATACTTATTATGTCATATTCATTATAATTGACATCAGACATATATATATGTCAATTATCTAGTATCATTGTTATTATTAATATTCATGGTAACAATGTATTATCACTTATTCATATCATTAAGACCTTATAAAATTAAATACAATTTTATTAAGCCCACTCCGGCCTCTTCTTCGTTCATCCATGGATATGGGGTAACGAGACTGATATGAGTAACCTCATTCTCAATTGTAGATCCCCCAAACACATCTAAACAGCTGGGTAAGCAGATTAAACCTACTGGATGGGAGAGTATAAGATTATCCATACTTGAAACTATCATCGGGGCAAAATTCTCCCAGAATAAGGCACTAGCTGAGAGGTTGTTAGCAACCTACCCGAGCAAACTTGTTGAAGTGACTCTCGGGGCTGGGAGGAGGGGGGGGGGGGGGGGGCTGGGAGGAGTACGATGACCCTGTTTACTAGTTGCCAGGCCAGAGGAGGTGAAAAGCGCAGCGCCCCCTATTGTTTTGAGCGATAATTCAGAACCAAAACAAAGCACCACGAATGCTCTGACAGGCTGCTATGTAACTCACACAGAATCAGTTATATAGACGTTTTAGAGTGTTTCTAGATGAGGATTCGCCACCAAAAGGTCCATACTACTTTGTTTTATTGCTCTAATTCTTATTTTAGGAGTGTCATTATTTAGAAATTATGTAAATCGACCTGGACTTAAATGACAGCTGATGCAGATTCCTATACGAAAATATTGCAAAAATGGGCTAATTATGAACAGCTACTACATACAATCTGTTAGAGCTCTATCAAAAATCTTTTCAGATATTGATAGAGTGGCATCTAATCTATTCCAAACCACAATAGAGCTCAATAGAGCTCCACATTTTATGGTTGTTTTGTGTTGTGGAATACAGCCTTATTTCTCACAAATTCCAAGTCTTCCATGTCTTAGGTTTCTAACAATGTTTTGTTTATCAAAATCGGCCTATTGTTCATGACACAAGAGCTATTTGCATTTTGCATGTTTTGGTGTGGGCTCTTCTCAGAGCTCCTTCCCTCTTGCTGGCATGTTTGAAAGTGGCACTGTGAGGCAGCTGCGATCGTATATATGAATCAAGTCCCTATAGGGGGCGCTGCGCTTCACACCTCCTCTGTTGGCAGGCTGTCGTGGTGAGGACCACACCGGACGGATTCTGGAAAGGGCTCGTGCACAGTTGAAAAGCCACTCTCCCAGCAGAGATCCTGCGCTCTACTTCCTGCGGTCGTTTGTATCTCTGCCCCAACATGCCTGTTTGGGCTCAAATCTGGCCCCTATACCAGTTTTTGAAATATCCTAAATTCTGAGAGATTTTGGGGGTATATTGTGTCCTACTTGTAAATAGAGATGAACATATTTATATGGTAAATAAAATATTCTCATTTCTGTTATGATTTATTTCAAACCAGACACATTCTCTGGGACTACTTTCTACAGTGGAAAGCACCTCATGTGTTGCAAAGCTTTGTTTTGTCAACAATGCCCATGTGCTCCTCTGAAGGGGCAGTCTAATCAACTGTGGATTCCCATTATACAATGGTTTAAGTATGAAAAAGAAACAACCAGATTGTCTGTAAAGCTCCTTTAACATTTCCTATATTTCCATTCTCATGATATGCGAGTTGTTTGACTTGTATAACTTTTCACAGTTGCCTTGTTTTGAATCTGAAAAGTTCGCTGGTCTCCCCTGTATTATAGTGGATACCAAGGGAACAGGCTCTGGGTTGGGGCAGAGACTAAGCCAGCGCTAGCGCCGCGAAAGATCTGGGGGGAGAGTGTTGAAAAGCACTATACTAGTGAAATAGCTGGCTCTCTCTACCTGAAATGTATAATGTCGCGTCTGTTTATTGGGGATTCCCGGATAAAAGGCCTAAGGTATGAACGGAGAATGTTGTAAAACTTTGTCTGCGTTTTGCTGAGTGGAGCAGGATTTGTAAGAATCAGAAACTACCTTCACACGTCCAGGAGTGCTACCAGGAGTGAGCGTAGTATACATATCCTTTGGGATTACAGAAGTAACGACTAAATGTGGGCAAGCAGGACGAGTCTTTCTCAGTAGGTAAACCTCTCAGGAAATGCTGGACAAAATAACTCATCAATGTCTTGCTATCCACTGAGATGTAAGTGACTTATGACCCTCCACTAAAGTGGTTTTACAACAGTCTATGTTATTGACTTAACAGTCTAGAACAAAGGTAATAGAATCTTTGCAAGGCAACAACAGGGCCCTGTTTTTCAGTCACGATTTCCTCTTTGTAAGACATCTTACAGCTGTCAGTGTACTATAGATAAGACATCTTTGGGGATCGGCCAACGATTGTCCGTCAAGAGCACTTAGACTGCAGCCAGGTGTACTATAGATAAGACATCTTTAGGGTCACGTGGTTCCAAATGTCTTCCAAAGTGTCTTAGACCTAAGACATCTATGGACATGTCGTACAGAATGCGCAACTTCACTTCCCGTAAGAATTAAGCAATGGAATTTTAACACCAGTAAGGTATACATATAACCTATAATCGTATCAAATATGAGGAAAATCGGTCCCACCGTTCCGAAGTTATCGGCGTTTTAATTTCGTCATAGCAATCATCTGGTCTGGTGGCCAGTGTATTTTTTCCGACACCTCCGCTAATTTATGCAGCGACCTTGACATTGACTGCGTATCCGGAGGTGGGAGGGTGACTGGCCACCAGAGCAGACGATTGCTATTACGAAATTAAAACGCCGATAACTTCGGAACGGTGGGACCGATTTTCCTCATATTTGGTACGATTATAGGTTATATGTATACCTTACTCGTGTTAAAATTTCAATTCTAAAGTCATATGGGAAGCACGGGAAATCCTCTATATACACACAGTGAGCTTTGATAGAGCCTGAGACAGTTCTAGACTTGAGACACTTTAGCGGCGATCGAGCGCGCCGCACTGAGACCGTGTCTATAGCACACCCGCCATTTTGTGTCTTGCAAATTGTCTTCCAATCGTGGAGACATCTTAGGGTATCGTTGGGCGATTATGTCTTGACTGAAAAACAGGGCCCAGGAGTTTATCGATCGGGTGCTTGATCTAATTGCGGAGCTCGGTAGAATCAACGATAGACTGAACCTTTTCACACTTCAGATTCACCATATATTCCACCAATATAGGTATCCCTCTACCAACTAGCAGATGGATGTCATCCGACTGGTCAAACGAACAAGATTGTCTCTATTATAATATGAGCTTTATTGAACAACATCAACGTTATTCGGCATACATGAATGTGTCCAAGCTTTTCTTAGTCTGGTAATATGGTCGATATTATTGCTTATATTAGCGGTTAAAGATATAGAACAACTTTCACAGGCTTAAGCGGGGTGCCCACTTACGCGGGGTTTTCAGATTTACACTAGTTATATACTCCTGATTTGCCTATTAGATCTATTTCTATAGTATAAGTATGAATAAACAATAATCATTATATGGAATCTTTATCAAATATATGTGTGTTTTTAAATAACAAACAATTATATCTAGAATAAGGAATGAATTGATGAATAAGTTGATAAATATTTGTAAAAATGTACAAATATACATGCTTTGTTTGCTAAATGCACTCCCAGCCCGCCCCACGCCTACACCTTCAGCCTGTCCGGGTCCTCTCACCTCCCAGCTGTGTATCCGCGACAGCTTTCATATCTACCCGCTCCTGTCCGCCATGGACTGCCCCCTCCACTCACAAAGCCCGCCCAGCTTTTGTATGTAGAGCCATGTAGAGTGGCAAGTGATGTTCCTATCGTATCTCAACGTCCCTTCAGTTACTGGTTCACCCATCCTGGACTAGCGAGACATAGTTTCTCAAAGGCTGTCCTTGATGGTGGTACCTAATGCTTAGGCCAGCTATGTTACGTTTGTACTCAATCATCTCTTCATCTTCCTTATCAACATAGATTTTGTAAACTTGAACTCTTGTACTGAATTATTTAGTAGTTATATTTCTCTTTTGGAGCAATGGATACTTCAACGAAAAATGTTAACTTGAGTCTAGGTTTTTTCAATGTATACATGTAGTCTTTTAGAACACTTCGACCAAGCCAAACTATTATATAGTAACATTAATGTACTGTGTGATGTACGTATATTAAGAATATCACAGGGTGCCTCCTAACAGTTCCTCGCTCTAGATAGTGGTCAAGGCCCAACTGTTTGCGCTGCCACCCCCAGTGTTTGAACCTCCCCCTATCTCTTTTTTGTAACCTTTCTTTATTGTCACGATAATAGTATACAGTAATTCTTTCCATAAGTCAGCAGAATTTCATATTAGCAACAATCATAGATGGAAAACACAGTCAGTGAGCATATCACTGGTTTCAATTGGCTTCCATTCAAGACACCCTGGATGGGATGGATGATCGGGAAAATTTAAACAGGACTGATATACAGTTATAAATCATTCGAGTGAGGACAGGCTTCATATACAAGACTATAACATCCTTTAACTACCACTTGGGAAGTTGGGTTATCTGTAAAAACATATCAAGTCAGTATATCATATTCTAATAGACACTGACCCAGAGAGTACATCAAATCTTCAATAAAGGTGTAGTGAATCTAGCATGTTTTTTTAGTTAAACTTTTGAACTCCACCAACGACTCAGTTGTCCTGAGAAGAGTAGGTAGGTTATTTCACATAGTCGCAGTGGGCGTTCACTCGAAGAGGAGTATCTTCGTTTGGACTAACCCCCCGATAGGGTATATAAGGAAGCAGATTTCCACTCAGAGCTAACTTGGAACCAAGCCACCAAGGTGTTAACATATCCAGGCTGGTGAGCAGTACTACCACTACAGGAAGTAGGCTTGAAGACCATGGGACACTAGGCTACAGAGGCCTTCACTGAGGATTAGATTTTTCCGCGAGCAGCTATCACCCCATCACTGGAGGAACAGAGACTGATGACTACTACCACTATATGCCACTGCTTTTGGATCATCTGTATCCACCAGTTAAAGAGACATTTGATAATAACTTAGGGCATACACTATGAGTACTGCTATAACAAAGACAACTTGTATTATATGAACACTACAGAAGTGAATGTGATTTTGTATGTTGATGAGAATTGCTATGGAACTGTATACTTAGTTGTAATATATGTTATGAATACATATCTGTGTATGGTTATCTGTCTTCTTCATTAAGTACACTGCACGAAACTAACACCTTTATCCATACATGCGCAATTGCGGCATTGCACGTATTGGCTGTATAGTGCCTTGTTATCATTTGTATACACTTCTAATCCGCACCAGCATATGAGGCGAATACAAGGCTGTTTCCTTTTGTATATGGACACGTCTTGGCAGGGGTTGGCAGGGGTTGCAGGGGGAGGGGGTCAATGGGTCAGTGTTGGCACATAGGTTGATATCTGAAGAGACCTTGTGTTATATGTACAGTACCCAAAGTATGACTTCAGAAGAGTGGTGTTTAGATTGTGTGTATAATCATAAAAAATGGTTAAAAAAAATGCTGGGTTTAATATATGTAATCAATGAAATGATACTTATTAGGGTTTTAGAAAGATTTTATAATCAAAATCGATAATATAACATTGGATTTTCCATATACCAAGGACTAAATGACTAATGGCAAATGAAATGTGCTAGAGTGGTTTCCCCAACTGGTAGAGATTAGAACTATTGTATAGTGGTATACGTCTATAGGTGAGGCTTATACAGAGACAATAATCGATGTTTTTGTGGACAGGCGGCCGTAAACCGCGAGTGGTTTACAGAGCTGCCTGTCCACAAAATCATCGTTTGTTGCATTTATTATCCATCTTTCCGAATGAATTAAACCCAGTAATTGCCATATTAACGGGTATAACATTAGGAACTATTTCTTTGCTCATAGCAAAAGGGACTATTTTCCCCGTATACCATGGTTTTGAGGCCGTATACCACAGGTTTGAATCCGTATACCACAGTTATGGTATCTGACAGGTTTTCTACAATGGGTCGTGGTTTACTGAGTCCCCATACATTTTCAATGGGGGCTTTGTATACGATGGATAATAAACATAGGGACTAGGACAACCTTGTATACGCAAAAGCATACCTATATACGCCAGGCGCATTAATATGTAAATGGTGACATTCTTGTCACTGTGTTAGCTAGTCTATAAGAATAGCTTTAGCTGCTGTATATATGTTTGGGAGGAACCTGGTTAACTGATGATGTGACTGACGATATGATATATATACAAGGCAAGATGGTTTTTAGGCTAGATAAAATTGCTGGTATAAGGGGGGGGGGGGGGGGTATGTTGCACCCTGGTACAAATAAGTCCTCCTTTCGGGGATGGGAACAAAATTAGTTCTAAATGACCCTGTCTTTAAGCACTCAGAAAAATGGATTCTTGGTGACGATAATGTGAATACTATACGCAGGGGAACTTTTTTTACGAGAATTCAATCGCAGGTATAACCAGACCAGCCTCCAGATCTTGTTTGGATTATATCTTGACAGATTTGCATAATGTGTTAGGTCTTTATTCAATCATGGTTGTACTTCTGGAATCGAATCCTTGTTTTCGGGGAGTAGGGAGAAGATTGATTTATTATGAAGCATCACTACATCTAAAGATTAAAGGGACCTTAAGTTGATATATGCAAATGAGCGAGGAAAAAATAGATATATATAATTAGTGACTATCATCGCAACTATGTATACAAAAATACATGAAGAAGAATTCTTGAAAACAGATAGAAAATGAATTAACAATGTTTAACTCATGCTTTTAGAAATCCACTTGCAGCAAAACCCTATAGAAGAAATGACAAATTCCCCCATTCATGACCTTCTTGTTCTTCAGGTAATTCTGGCCATAGCTATTGCATGGTTTGTGAGTTGGATCCTGACAATGACTAACGTCTTCCCGACCACCCCCGGCATACCCGGCTACAGGGCCCGTACAGACACCCGACTCTACGTGATCTCTGAGGCCCAATGGTTCAGGATTCCTTACCCAGGTCAGCTGCTCAGAGTTGCTAAGAGCTGCTCAGAGCTGCTCAGAGCAGGACAAAACTCTTGCAACTGCTCAGAACCGTTCTGTTCCGCATTATTACTTTTACTATATTTTGACCTTTAGTTATTCATAGTGCTCCAACGTTGCATTTTCATTAGAGAAAGAGGGTCACTTACAGTTTACACCATCAAACGCTACTGGGGACGCAAGTTCATTGAGTAGAGTAGTTTGCAAAACTAAGTATTTTTCACTAAGTAATATTCACTAAGTAATTTTAACATTGTGTCTCTCATCACTCAACCCGATACATTTTTACGTGCAAATATCCTAGCAATTTTAGTTTGGATGAAGTTCCATTGGTATTAGGGTCTTCACTTGTCCAAAACACATCCCAGGGAAACTCACTAAGGCATTCAGACAGAGAATCGTAACTATACTACCTATATGACCTCCCGATGAATTCTATTGACTCCGTCAACTTGCTCTCCTTTTTTCTTTGTTGCGCAAACTGGTAAATGATCTGATATCGTATCAAGCCCGAAATAACTTCCCAAGACATAATTAGAATTGGTGATTATCAGATCGAGTAACAGTCCTTGATTATCATTAGGACGCATCGTACCATCGATTAGTCGTTTGAGCTAGTGGTCTTTCATGAAGTCAGTTAACATCCTTGTACCAGACGAGTTCATTTCATATAGGTTGAATTTAAATCCCCTCAGATCCATATTTCTGTTTCTTTAATCTGATCACGACTAATCATTTCTGTGAACTCCTCTAATATTACATCACATTTGTGTTTGGCAGTCTGTATATGGCAATAATATTTTGCGGAAATTAGGTTCATTTGAAAATTCTTCTAGTTTCATGCTATACGGGGCTAGTGAGTCATTGATGCTTTATACAATGTCTGAATTCTAATTAGTTCAAAATGACACGGCAGGAAATATCTGACCACGAAATGTTCCTGTCTACATGAGTACAATTTCTTGGTTTCAGGACAGTGGGGTTGGCCAACAGTCTCAGTGGCTGCCGTCCTGGGCATGTGTGCCGGTGTCATTTCCAGTATAGTGGAGTCTACAGGTGATTACTATGCATGCGCGCGCTTGGCTGGCGCCCCTCCACCACCTATTCATGCAGTAAATCGAGGTGAGTTATTAAGTTATCGGTGCAAAAATTGTCTTGACCTTAATGTCTAGCACTACATCGAAACCATTGGAAATAATTCTACTTAAGAAGATGCACTATGATGCATATTGCCCATATCGTAAAGCATTGGAAGGCATCAGAGGGTCAATATCATGAGAAGCCATAATTCATCGAGGGGTTTAGAAATGTGTTTGAGAGTTACAAAGAAGTGATCATGATACTGCTGTTTTTACTTTATACAAAGGCACCAAATATGGAAGTATCCAAAAGTAAACACTTTATATATAAGTTCCATGTTTGCCTGTACGCAATGGTCTATAGATTGATTTACTATAATTCTTATGCTGTGATTATTCAAAAAAGAACAGTTCATCTGTTGAAAAAAAATTCATTGTGGGAATTCGAAATGTGTTTGAGAGTTACAAAGAAGTGATCTTGGTACTACTGTATATACTCTATACGCGGGCGCCAGATATGGAAGTATTCAAATACAAACAATACATATACGACCCATATTTCCCTTTACACGATGGTCTATAGACTGATAAACAATAATTTTCATGCTCTAATAATTCAATATACAAGTATTTGTTTCAGAGCAGTAGAATTTACATTTACAGTGTTTATAGATATATCTGCATTATACCTAATATTCTATTTAATATTTAACATGTGAGACCCTTTTTTTCTCATAAAGAGCGGTGTTTATTAACATTCCCGATACATGATTTCAATTAAGAAATATGAAGCATGTAATACAAATGTTGAAAACATGGTTTAACAGTTGTTAATGATATTCATTGTAGTCTGTTTTCAAGCTCTTCTCTTTTTTTCTTCTTTTCTGTCACCTTTGGTTTTGTTAAACCAGTTTTAACAAACATGCTATTAGTTTTAACAAACATGTTATTCCATAAGCATTCATTCATACATTCAATGTCATCCCTAGGTGGTGAGTTGTAAATAAAACTCTATCTACATAGTAGGTCCTTGTTGAAAGGTGAAGTATTAGATATTTTTCTTTTCTTATTTAAGACAGAAATAAGTGATACAGGGAATCAGTCATTTCCAACTCTTCAATGTCCAATTTTTACCTTCATTCTGAATGAGTCTTTTCACCAATTGGATTCTAGATGAGGAAATCATTGTTTCAATATCCAAAAGTTTCATGCCACCATCTTTAATATCAAGTATCTATGTTCTTGAGTTGCTTTGGTTCATATACATGGGAACATGGGTATAACATCAGTGGTATCATCAAGGAATTGACTATACATATTTTACATTTTAGAGACAATCTCCTGCTAACCCCATTTCTAGCCAAAGTAGCACATTTGTCTAGTCTATGCATAAAGTTCCAGGACATGTGTTCCTCCATTGTGATTGATTGTGAGAATACAATACCTAGGATTGTTATCTTCTGAACTTCTTTATATATACATTCAATTTTCCTACTATTTTTTGGATTAAAGGTGAATATTTTGGATTTTTCTTCATTGAGAAGAAGCCCCGAGAAAGCTCCAAACAGTCTAATAATTCGCAGAAGTCAATCCAAGGATGATTGATTCTTAACAAATAGTGTGATATCATCAACAACCATAGCTCCTTCTATCTGCCCTTCTCTTGTCTGGATCCCTTCTATATCCTCTCAATTACGAATAACATGGGCAAGGATTTGCGTTGTTAAAACAAACAAATAAGGTTTAAACCATTTTGTAGTAAAACCATTGTTAACAACACAACATTCTTTATTCCTATTGATAAGCTATATCCATTTTATGAAGTTTTCACCAAAAACACATAAACTCTTAAGAATAGCAGGCCAGACAACTGAGTTGAAGGCTTTTCTGAAATCAAGGGAGACAATACCACCCTACATACTGTGAAAGTTTCATGTTTATTGAGCAAATATTTCCAATTTTATTCACAAAAACGAATATTTTGTAAATCATGCCTCAAGGCATCACCCAGCCATTCGCGGGGATTTTTGATCTTCAAGGAACAGGTATTTCACACATAGACAGTTAACAATATGTAGACAAGCAATAACACAAATAACATTGAAAATTACATTTAGAGCCATGAGACTCCAATAGTTTGTCATAATACAAAGAGACTTTTGTTGGTTAAGTGGTTTCCCAAGCGAGCCCATCATTACATCAAACACCATTTGGATAATTGCACCATTTTGAACCAGAGCCAAACCAGAGAAGGTCATTCAGAAAAAATCGAAAGTGAAAATCTCAATACAAAAAAAAGGGGGTGCACACAAGATCCCTATTGCTTACAGCCCTAGGGAACAAGGTTATCGCATCCTATAACAGGTTAACAACCATGTCAGGGGAGGAAGGGGATGAAAATGAGTTCATTTGATTTTTTATTCCTTGGGGGGAGGGTTAAGTACAATTTGTGCCTGCAAGATTTTGTCCCAACTGGGGGTTCTGAGTAAACTTAGCAAAAACTAAGTCTCCCATAATTTTCTCTTCCCATCCTAGCCATTGCTCATCGGTCTTAATACTAGAGGAGAATCTTTTGATCAAAAGTGGGTCATCTTCACGCACTATGAGGGGCACTAAGTCTTGTGCTCCACAATCCCTTGCCTTGCGCACAAAACATGCTTATTCCGCTAAAAGTTAAAGTTCTCACCTTCTACCATGATGTCACACTTGTGAAAGTTTAATAGGTAGGAGTGTTTACCCTGGAAATGTATCAAAGTCTAGTGTTCCTGGGTGTATACTTTCTCTGGTGCTGCATTTGGTTGGGCAGGCATGTCAGCAGGCATGTCAGCAGGCGTGTCAGCAGGCATGTCAGCAACAGCATTGTGGGCCCTTCGGTGTGTATGTGTACATGTACATGGAGGCATTGTTGAGGCGAGTATGAAGTGGTGTGCCATGTTGAGCTGCTTGAAGTGGAATGAAGACCCCACGCAATGCCATCTTATATATGCCAAACAGGGACACAAGTCGACGGGAATAGATTCTACCTGGTTGTAAGTCGACCTATTGGGGCTTGGGAGGACGTGAACATCCAGCAAAAGTAGTCGTAAATCGTTGGGCTCCACAACCCCTCGTGCAACCACCGAGCCCGTCAACTTCAGTCGAGTTACGCCCTGTACCAGAAGCCCCACCCAGTTAAGTCGAACCTTGTTGGTCATAAACCACAAGGGGTTGCTGGGACTGCCGTGGCAGATCTTTTGACAGACAGAAATGTGTCCCGTCCATGCCCCGGCAGCCAAGTCCACTTACGATTTGCATTGCAGACGACTAAAAACCAACTCCGAAGTACAAGTCGAGATACGGCGACGGGGTGATGGTGTAAACCTACCATAAGAGAGACTTCCATGCTTCCCCGCCAATTTCTGTGAAGAAGAGTAGGAGCTCGCGATCAAGTCCCTGCACAATAATCCCATCTTGAATGCTGTCAGGGTTCAGAGATAAGGTGGCGAGGAGAGGATATGGACAGGGAAGGTGTAAGAAGAGGTCCATCCCCACCGAGAAGCATAAAGTTGCGAGGAGGAAGAGACTTCAATGGTTCTACACAAACTTCTCTGAAGAAGAAAAGGAGATGGCCATCAAGTACCTGAACCAGGCCAGCGTCGGTACCATGGTGACGCGAATTGAGGTGAAGGCCAGGTGAGGTGTTGCCTTATGAAGGCACTGGAACACACTGAGAAAGCCTTGTGGAACACACTTTTATACATTGAGGAAGCTGTTGGGAAGGTGCTGTGGACGAACGGGGAGGAAATGACCACATTCCTCCGTAACTGGGCTGAAATCGTCTTTGTACCATTGTTTGTTCCTATAATGATGTTGCTCAGGCTTGAATTATCACACCCTACTGATACTTAGGCACAAAGATAACAAGTCTTTGTAGGATATAATTGACAATACTTTAATTAAAAAAGTCTCTACATGGTAATGGTTTCATACAAATATGATGGTAATTGTTAAACTCACAAACCTTACAATATTGCACAGTCCAGTATGTTGTCACATCCAATGCACACAAGACACAATCCTCACTATAGATCTCAAACCAGTTGTTGACAGTCTTGATCTGACAGTCTTGATGTTGACAGACTGTAGTCACACATGAATCATGTTCCACTCCACAGATGTTTCAATGTCTGCTTGTGTGTATGTCTTGGGAGAGTGCAGAAAGCCGTTTCTCTGCTGGACTCTCTTTCCAAGCCTTACTGTAGACTCCCTTCCCGGGAGTTGATGCCCCAATGCCGGGTTCACCGTGGAGGCCGGCTGCAGGCTGTTACCCCTCCTTTCTCATGTCTCTCTGCTCACTGACTGGTGTGTGCTGACTCCAGCACCAGGTCCTACTTCACTCCTGACTGTGATAGGCTTAGCGCCTATCCAATAGTCTTGAGCAGCTACCATCAGGAAGCATTGAGTCCCTCCTCAACATACGCTATTTCTAGACAACTAACTGTGCTGTAACCAACTCATTCTCTGGCATGTCCATAGTGCACCCTAACCAGACCTGTGTATTAAAAGTGAGCATAAGTATTTTTAAGTGAACGGGACCTGAATTGTGAACGTTGTAAGTGGTCTAAGGTTGACTTGAACGTGCTGGCGACCTGTTAGGGATCAAACGTAAGTGGAAGCACGACAAAGCCACGGTGACATGCCGACCAGACCCTGACGGGACCAAGTCGACATACAAAAATCTCAACTCGATGTGGTGCGGCTTAAGTCGATGGGATATTTGGGGCCAAACGGGCAAATACCATAAAAATTACATAAAAGTACTAAGTCAAGTTATGATTCTGCCAAGATCCATTGCCGGGACTGCTGGGTGATGGTGTGAACCAAACATAAGTGCCTTGCTATCAACAGGGATGAATATGCACTATTTCACTTTCAAAACTTGTATGCCCTATTCTGTAGGTATCAAGGGAGTGGGGTAGGTTATGAAAATCAATCCAGATCTGATAACAACCCTGATTTCACTGTTGCAATTTTATGTGTAACTTGAATACATTGTTACAAGTACATGATTGGCAAACAACCGATGATTTATGTTTTTACCTGTACACATATCATATGACCAGGAACTAATGTAACACATTGCAACAATGAAATAAATGTTCTGAAAAAAAAGCAAAAAAAAGAAGCTTACCGTATGGCCTATCAAAAGGCTACCCGTAAAAGAAATTATGGAGTACCTTGGGCTATAAGAAAAGTACTGCACCCGTAGCAGTAGTCCGTATACATAGTAGGTTTGTGGATTGGTATATATTGATAAACCATAGGGTATATCATTGCATATCTAATGTAATGACACATATTGATTGAAATATGATCTGCCTTTAACGACCAGTGCTATTCCGTCAATCACGGTTATACATAGAAATTTGCTCCTTGTTTATCTAGGTATACTCTTTGAGGGCATTGGGGTAACCTTGGCTGGTCTCTGGGGAACCTGCAGTGGTGTCACCTCCTTCAGCGCGAATGTAGGAGCCATCGGTCTTACTAAGGTAACTTATCTCAACCTCACGAATCTGCCCCCAAAGTTAAAAAAATTATTATTATCATTTACTCATCGCATTGCCTTTCATAAGTTATTTTCTTTTTGTTTCAAAGCAAGCATTTCCGGAATGGTTATTCGTAAATCCATCATTTTATTTTTTCAGATTTTGATAGTTCTGAGTATATAGCTTACTATAGGATATAAGGAGCAGTTAAATCTATAACCCACCCTTATTCTATGAAGAATACCATTTTATGTAGCACTATTTTATGTAGCATATACATACATGTACACTCCATAATAACATTATAAGGATAGAAATACTAGTAACATCATTTGTTTTTATTTTCCTGCGCTAGGTGGGAAGTCGGAGGGTAGTCCAAGCAGCTGCTGCCATAATGGTCCTCTTTGGCGTGTTTGGGAAAATTGGAGCGGTTTTTGTAACCATACCTGACCCCATTCTTGGTGGAATCTTCATGGTTGCCTTTGGTAAGTGGTCGTTTCAGTTATTAAGCTAACACAAATACCGGCATTGGCAATATGTTTAAATGTTGTTTATCTGACATAAATACAACTTACTCATCTTTACGTTTTCAAGGCTAATATCTCATATTTAGTTCATGTAATGAACGTGTAACTATCAGTGAAGGTGTTTTGATGGTCTTTCTTTGATTTTCTTTATTGTCAGCTCTCGCCATGGTGAGTTTATCAGCTACAACATTGTTTGTCAGCAGTAATAAACAGTTTTTGTTACATCGAGATCAAAATCTTTAAGCTTCACAGCTAATTAGTGAAGAAGTAAGGTGATGGGATGAGTTTAAATGTTGATAAATGATAATGAAAACTCTTAACAGGTTCTATTTTTGAATTTGTTAATTGTCTTTGATTGTTGAACTTCAGTCCTTAAACTCATCCCAATGAGCTACTCCCCTCCGGAAGGGTGACCTTCGAACTACCTCTGTTTTTGGGCTTGGCAGTTTGAACTTTACTTTCTGCACTGCTCCTTGTTCGCCCTGGTCTCGTATCTCTCCAGTCTGGATTATGTGATGTTTTATACATTATTTAGCATAATTGTCTCTTTCTCCTGACGAGAGGGGGATCTAGATTGCATCTTTGATAGAGTGCTGCACTTGATAGACCTGATACGTGCCTATAGCCATTTTCAGTCCCCTGACTATTAGCCTGTCTAAAAGGGTGAGTTTAGGGATTAAACTGTGAATTTCCATTTCATTCCGTTGCTGCCAGTTGTGGTATATTATCACCCCAGCTGCTGGTTGTCGGGCACGTGTTTCTAGGTTACAGGGTCACTAAGCTATCGCGTGACGTAACGTTCTCCGCAACGGTCATTCCGCTGCCTCAAATCAACAACACGAGTCGTGTTTTAAGTTTTCGTGTTTTTCTAACAACAGTTTGAGACTGTTGATTAACCTGAAAATGGTTAAACCGAAGAAGAATAAGGGAGGGAAGAAGGCGAAGCTCACGATGAGCGATAACCAGAACGTTGAGACCTATTCTGAGGATTTTTCTGGTATTTTGAGAGCGGAATCGGAGGCTACAGTCGTGGATACTTCACCTCACGATGAGGAGCGCAATGCTGAGACATATACATATATGGGCGACCCAAAGAAAACACACTCATCTTAACTTAGTCATTTTAAAGGCAAATATATCATGTTTTGATTCATATGACCAGGGTGGGACTATCAGTCACAGAGGGTCAGGTCGAGTTCGAGGCTGAAACAATCAAATCTCGATTTAAACCGTTGTTGCCAGAGACAAACGAAAATGGGCGACGCAAAGATATATGCATACTCATCTTTACCTCGCCGTGTTAAAGGCTAATATCTCATAATTAATCCATGTGTCCAGGGTGTGACTATATGTGACGGTCAGTTATAGGTTGAGGGTCAGTCTGAGGCTGAAATGATCAAATTTGAACTCATTTCTTTATTGCCAGAGACATATAGACGTGGGGAACATAGAGACGATTTTATTTGATCTTTACATCGTCCACAGTTATACTGATTCTTTTCATTAAAAGCAGCTGCAAAATCGGAAAAAGATTGACAGGAAATCTGTAGGTGTTTTCCTATTTCCTAAAGTGTTTTTCGCAGCTCATTTCATATCTTTCTTTGCTAAAATTGGCGACGTAAAGTAGAGGACGTTTAGCGACATGGTTTTGAGGCGATGTAAAGAGAATCCAGATTTTAGGCAAACTGAAGGTGTTAGAAAATAATTCTTGAAGGCATTATCGTTGGGAATTTTCACGTGAGACATTTTGCTTGCAACGAGGCAGGTTGTTAAGAACAAATTTGAAGGGAATAATGAGGTTTGTATTCAATCTTTTCCTGTGCAAATGTTAATGGCAGAAAAATAGAGTGAAAAAATGGATGGTTTTCCATTAACATTATATACCCAAGGAAAACTATATATAGTGTTGTAGGTCTCAGTGAGATCTATACAACTAAAAAGGGACATGGATGAATAACTCCAAATTTGAATGAATTACCTGATAGTGAACCTGACCCCCCCCCCCCCCCCCATTTCTTGAGAACGGGTCAAATAAATATGCATATATACGTAAGAGAAATACTTACCTAGTAACATTAATAAGAAGAGAAAACAAATAAGTGAGCTGTTATAAAATATCATCCTTCCCCATGTCCACGGTTTTTTTCAGTATTAGAAAGTAGCGACATAAACAGCACTTAATGGTGCACCCGATGACATAAACAAATCCCTAGCCTATGCGTTTTTTATTAGGGGTAGGATAAACAAAATTTTTCCATATCGTACTCCAGCTTTCTTCACGCTTCATCATTAGTGAATGAAAGCTATCTAGTTAAAGTCATGTATGTTTTCTTTCAGTAGAAGTAATCTCAATTATTCGTGAATTAACCTCCTGTAGTAATGGAGATACTGCATCTAATTGACAGGCTTGGTCGCTGCCGTCGGTGTATCAAACCTACAGTTTGTTGACCTGAATTCGTCACGGAACCTCACTGTGTTTGGATGTGCACTCTTCATAGGACTTTCTGTTCCAGCTTGGTTCAAGCGGAATCCAGGAGCTTTATCAACAGGTGACAATACTGCTTATTCCTTGTCCAGTACAATTCTCAAAGGTAAAATAACCCCTTCATTAACTTATGCAACCATGAGTACTAAACATATTGAAGTACCTGCAAAATATTATCAGATTTTATCCTACCCTCTTTCCACAATTTTTGAATATTAAAAAGTAGTGACATAAACAATATTTCATGTCACGTTACACTATTGCTAACACCATCACCCCGACAGTCCTGGCACTGAATTTTTCACAAATCGTGTCACTGTGGAACTTTTATGGTATTTTAATGGTTTTTGCCTGCTCGGCCTAAGATAGGCAGTTGAATTAAGAGGGCACCGCATCAAGTTAAGGCTGCCCTTTATCGACATGGTCTTGGAGGCGTATTGTCAGCATGCTGCTATTGCTCCGCTGTGCATTGACTTACCTTTGAAGCCCGACAGGTCGCCGACATGTTCAAGTCTATGTAAGGTCACTTACGTTGTTTGCAACTCTGGTCCCATTCACTTACAATTACTTACGATTCACGGGTCGAGTTAAGGCGACTTAAGGTAAGTTATGGCCCCCTCTTGCATCCTGACACCTCTACGGCAGCTTCCGGACAGCATCCTCAACATACTACTGGACTAGGTGATTGCATGATGTATCATTGTAAATATCATATCTAAGATTAAGGTTGTTAGTTGCTAGCTAGTTGTGCAAGCCAAATGAAAACTGTAATCAAGCCAAGAACGATGCACTGAGCTAAATTGAAAACAGGCAATTTGCCTTATTTTGTTCAGTATAAATAAACGGATCAAAAAAAAAATGTATAAAAGTGTGCTCTGCATGGCTTCCTCAGTGCCTCCCAGTGCGTTTGTGAAGCAACACCTCACCTTGCCTTCACCTCAACTCACCTCAACACCGCACCATGGTGCCGATGTTGGTCTGGTGCAGGTACTTGGTCGTGATCTCCTTTTCTTCCTCGAAGAAGTTGGTGTAGAACCATGGAACTGTCTTGCTCCTAGCAACTTGGTACTTCTCGGCGGTGGGACCCATCCTTTCTCGACCCATCCATATCCTATCCTTTGCCACTACATCCCTGAACCCTGTCAGCAGGGACTTGATTGCGAACTCCTCCTCCTGAAAAAAGTCCAGATAAGTCCGTAACTAGTATGGACAGCCTCGCTGCTGCCAAATCATTGGTGTTGGTTGCCTGACATTCCTGAAGAACACTCACAATATGCCGCTCTGCCTCAAACCGGTAGTGTTCTTGTTGTTTACTCAGTATATCATCTTTGTACACCGACAAGCCAGAACTTGGACTGTGAACTACCGGCTTGGGCTTCACCAATTCCTTCATGAATGACTTAACTTGACCTACCAGACCATAGGTCGACATGAACATTAAACAAAAGTCACCTGAAGTCGACAGGCTTCATTACCTCATAGCGCACATTGGCCGTGACAAACTTGACAGGCCATAAGTCACTAGGCCTCCTGACTGGACCAGACTAAAGTTCACGGCCTCTGTGAGAAGCCCCTGACTGAAGCCCGGTGACTTATGATCACAGAGCCCGTCGACTTAAGGCGGGACCCCAGCGGTTATGAACCCGGGGGGGGATTGCCAGGACTATCTTGGTGGATTTTTTGACAGTCAGAAACTTTCCCCGGCAACTCCCCGACAGTCAAGTTGACCTTGACATTATAAGGCAAAATCGGAAATAGTCGTCGAGATATGGCAATGCCATGTTGAGGGTGTCGGGACTGTTGAGGTGATGGTGTAAACCTACCATATATGGTGTTTTTTATTAGGGGTAGGATAAAGTCAATTCTCTGGATATTTCACAAACTTTCCCTACATACTATTTTCTTGGGCATATCTACCTTGCCTAATGTAGCCTTTGGCTCCTTTATATTTGCAGGTGTGCCGACACTCGACCAAATACTGACAGTCCTACTCAGTACCAACATGTTCGTCGGGGGTTTTATTGGCTTTCTTCTTGACAATACCATTCCTGGTACGACATTCTCTGTTTCCCAACTCTTGATTTCTTTTTCAAAACTAGCCAGCTTTGAATGTAGATTCATACAAGAGGTTCCTTGGCGTTGTGACAACCGAGATTACTCTGATCGTATTTGATGCACCAGAGGTATTTGCCTCTGGTGCAAAATCATAGCCTATTGCCGGGTTCCCGATAATTAGAATCGTGGACATGGGTGTAAATCGTAGAATATGAGAATGGCTTTGGAGAACCAAAAACATAAACCATGGTCACGATTCAATCGGTGTCTCAATACATGTCTCAGGCAGAGTTCTAATATTGAAATGTACTATAATATTTGAAATATTGAATGAATCTGAATTATATTTTAGAGGTATTTAAAACTTATTATGATATTATTTTTCAGACACTAAAATAATCAAATTGAAAAAAATAACTGTGGTAGAATCATATTACGCGATGAAATTATTATTCTCAGACCCTTGGGGTTAACCAAATAATATCATATTTACGACAATTATATATATATATGCGCTGTGCCTAATTCTATAATTTTCCGCAGAGTATTTCACCCGCAAGAAATATTTTCCAGTTGAATCACCTAAAATAGGCTACGACAAGCAAAGAAAAATCCATATATTGGATTTTATTGGGAGCTCTATGATTAGCATTTTCAATCGCAGCCTATCAGCATGCAATCGTGGGGTATCATAGAGTGAATCGCAGTAACCTGTTCCACTGCCACGATTTTTGTCTGACCACATGATAGAATCACTATGGTGTAGAGAAGTCAGTCGTGAGGACTATCGGGACCAGAATCGGCGTTATTGGGGTAAGCCTTAATTGTTATTGAAAAAAGAGTAACATATCCTAAACATTAAACAAATAGCATATATTCTGTTATCTTCCAGGTACACGTGAGGAGAGAGGCTTACTCAAATGGACACGTCAGGGAACAGAGGAAAGTGATGTAACTGAAGAAAATGATGCTGAAAGGTCGCCATATAACTTTCCCATAGGGATGAATTTTCTGAGACGTCATCATTGGTTTTCACACCTCCCGTTCAGTCCAACTTACAAACCGCAGTGTTCGTGCCTGCCGCGTAAACAGAAAAAAGGTGTAGACAACCAGGCACTGGACATGAAAGATGACGATCTGACTACAGCGGGTTCCGTGGCAACAATCATCACAAAGATCTGAATAGACTATCAATTTATCTATCAGACAAAAAACCTCCGATGAACAGCACAAGAGAACAGTACAAAACATAAATGATAATAGGGGTATCTGGTATTATTAGGTAATAACGAATGGGTAGGGACAGTCACATAATATTTGTTTATTGGTATGTCTACGTACGTCTGAACTTATTGTAATCAAGACGGGTCAGCTAATAGGTGTATTAGTTTGAATTAGTTAGATTAAGTACTACATGATGCTTGAAACATTACCACAGTTACAAATCAGGTTATTATCAGGAAAAAATAGATTCCTACGTATTAATTAATTTCCCAGTTCCCCCGGAAATATGTGTATATCATTGTCAATGGTTCTAATCATTTTAAAGTCAATTTCTTTGTATTAAAAAAAAAAAAGTATTTTGTACTTATGGCGGAATCTTAATTTCCGATTATATGTGATCAGATATTATCTGGTATCGTCACATACAGGTATTCTGAATGATACAAGGGCCACACTCATACAGTACATGAAGGTCACCTCCTGGCACATCAGCATAAAATGTATTACACATAACATTCTCATTTACTACTACATAATTGGTGCATTCAAAATGGTGTTTCCATGATAAAACCCGCGCCCACCAACGCCGATTTAGCTCCTGATGCACTATGATCAAAAATCCCCAAATCGGTGTACACGTGTTGTAATGTGTTACGCCTATTAAGACATGTGCATTTGTTCCCGGTTCATCGCGGTCATCGGCTCGGTGAGAATGGGGAATATAATGTTGATGTCTTAAGCCTATAAGACACCAACCTGACCACTGTGCCCAATTCTACCTTTGCCGGACGGATCCGTCGGGTCGGTGACAATCTGCATCAATTGGGTTGGTGTACGCACTTCACCGACCCGATTTTATTGCTTTTCCCGACGCATCGGGCATTACTACCATGTCAAATATGACCAACTCTGCCCGACCATAAGATTCCGGTGTACACACTTTCACCAATTGTTACCGATTCTGAGCATGCCATTTAAAAAGCGTTGCCATCTATCCCTCAGTCCGATTTACAAGTGTCTGATATCAATGTGTAGGGGAGAAACAAGCGATCATAGATCTGAAAACCGTTTTCTGATATAGACCAGATTAAACTTTGCATTATTATTGCCTATATATACTTATCAACCGGCCCGGGGCCCAGCCGAGCCCGGCACCCAGCCGCTCTCTTTGATCTCAATTGGGTTGTTTTACGAGGTTATAAAGGCAGAAGGTGTCGTCGGGAAGAGTCATCTTGTAGGTGTCTTATAGGTATAAGACATCAACATTTCATTCCAGACTCTCACCGAGCCGATGGTCGGGATGAATCGGGAAAAACATTTGGTGTCTTATAGGCTTTATACCTCTACCGACATGCAGACTCCCGATCAAGCCTCCTCCTTTCATAACCTCGTAAATTGACCCCGATCTCCGACTGGGCCCCGAGCTGGGTGATATGTCTCTATAAGCAATAATGCAAAGTTTAATAACTTGTGTTCTATTTAAGATATCAGAAAATTGGTTTCAGATCTATAACCACCCTGTTTCCCCTAGAAATCGGTTTAACATACCTGTATGTAGACCAATCTATTAATTCAGGGCTTGAGGTGGCATATATACGATAGTCTATAATTCCGGAAATGATGCATCATTTTACTTGATCTTTTAATAATATATAAAAATAATATAATGTTCTTTTTCAGACAATGAAAACTTGGTTCCAAGTCTATCTAAAATCATTGATTTGAGACATTTAACTTTACTAAAATGACATCGTATTTACTGGGCAGAATTACCCATATAAACCCTAGGTAGACTGTAAATTTAAAGATTTTCTGTCGAGTATTCTACATGATATCCAGGCTGAATGTATCACCAGTGCACACTGGCGCACTGGAATATAATCAATTAAAATAAAGCTGTTTATACACTACTTGAACTCCTCTGATCGGTCTTCTTCCAACATATAGTATTCTACGTTTTAATTCGAATATAAACCTTTTTCACTGTAACATGGAGAATCGCGGTGATGGCATGTGTGTGTTGTACATTAGGAAAACTGACTAGGCGTTGCATTTGGAAATAAATACTCGTGAACTCTTGGATAGTCAAATACTCTGGGAGTGAGTATCTTTTCTAGATACGACGCCATGTAGACCTGTTTTCTTGTTATCTTACATATTCAAATGTTTATAATTCATAAGAAATTCCGGAAAATAGCCCTTCAAAGTGTATTCCGGGCAGGCGAACGTGGGGGGGGGGGGGGTATAACAGTATAAGATACAGTGTGCTGTACATACTTTATAAAACATGGGGAGCACAGGTTAGTAAGAATGATTTGCACAGGTGAATGATAAATTCTGATAGTTTTTTTCTGAAAATTCCATTAGCACTTTCCACTAGCGGTAGATTTTTCAGCTTACATCTGAAATTAAAATAAAAAAGAATTTAATTGTCCATAATGGCTATGTTACATAAGTTTACATTCACGTGTCATATATAAGACAACTTAGAGTTCCCCTATCTAGACCAGTGGCAGCATGTGGCTTGAAACGCAGGCCCCGTATGTGTACGGTATTATATATATATAATATATATATATAGATATATAGATATACATACCTGTACGGGGAGGGATATAAGAGGGCTCTGAACAGTGGATTAGCGTAGTCTTGTTGAGGGGGGCGAGGGACGGAGAGCAGAACTTCCAAAGGGAAACGTACACAGGTAGGTGCTATCCTGATACTAAGTACTGCTTATATTAGACTAGTTTAAATATAATACTAAATCTCAATCTCGATGGATGTATGAAATAGGGACCAAGTAATACAAAATCAACGAATTAAAGATGCTATGGATACCATTATAATACACATAGTAATGTAATACGGTTGAATGCAAAACGTATCTATAAACTGCACCCCTATTTCTATTTGTGAGATGTCAGTTAAAATCTGTAACAAGATGTCATAAGGACGGTTGATCAAGACGTTTTTGCAGCACACTAAAAGTCTACATAACCTCTCCATAACCTTGACAGCCTATCTCGACGTGTTTCCCATGCTCAAAAAAGAAAGATTTATCAAATCGAAGTGAAACGTTAAACAATGGATGAGAGCTGAACATGATTCACCGGATATTGACATGCGCATGACAGCCGTAATTGTTCTCTGTGTAACATATGGAGTGACGTCATAGTGCTATTGTTATCAATGCTGGCTATATCTGGTCATACGGGTGTCATTAGAGCGTGCTTGAACACACAAATATATATGTTGCCTATAAAAGGTCATAGTGGTCACATACACTTTCAGCATGCTGAGAAAAATGTATCCCTTCACTACCTATGTCCTACTTGCTGTGCTATTGGATAAGGAGCAGGGTGCCAGTGTCTGAGGGTCTTTGAGGCATGCCCAGCTGAGCACGACCAATAAGCTGAACATGACGAAGACGCAAATACCTCATTGACCCATTATTGCTTGATATATTTTGATCCTAGACTCAGGCAGTTAAAGAAATGTCGAGTTGACTTAGTGCAAGTGGATTACAGAAAACAATCCTTTTAGGTGTTATTCTCTTAAAAATGTACGCTCATTCATCAATGATGAACATACCATTTGCTCTTAGTTTACAAAGAAGAACGCCCTATACTTTGGATGATTGTAAGGCCCGGCATCCAACGAGGCCTTATGATGTATCTGAAAACCGATTAAGAGGCACGCCGATGTTGTACATACATGTATACACATACATACGTACATACATACACATACTATCGTAAAACTGGATGAGTTTTAATCTTGGCCAGCGTTTGCCACGACTGGGGTTTGGCATAGTGATTTCACGAGGCTAAGCCGAGTGAAGTCCGGAGCCAAAACTCCAGGAGTGGAATGTGGTGGCCAAGATTAAAACAAATCAGGTTTTGAATTTATCCTACCCTTTCTCCTCGATTTTGAAATATTACGTGATAATAATTCTTTATGCCACTAGTGGCATATAAAACTCCGTATGCCAGTCAGCGTGGCTTACGGAAACTCAATATTGAGTCTATGGGATTTTATATTAGGGGTAGGATAAATATGTATATATATATATATCTATGTATGTATATATGTATGTGTGTATATAGATAAACATATCCTCACGGGCCCTGTCTTGGTGCGGTTTTAGTCTCGGACACCTTGAAGGATATGCAACCAGACCCGACCTCTATCTCTATTAGGAACTGGTTCATCATGAAATCATCATTAGGAGTAATTACTTTATGTTATCCTTAAACGATTTTATCCTACTTCGTCTCCTTAATCTTTTTAATATTAGGTGATAACAGTTCTGTATGCCACTAGTGGCATATAAAACTCCGTATGCCAGTCAGCGTGGTATACGGAAACTCAATGTTACGCTTATATTATGGGTAGGATAAAGAACTAGCAATCACTCTGTGCCCTATATAAGACTGGAATACTTGGTTATTTCACTCTACCCACCTTCGACTGATTTACAATTGGTCTGGTAAACCTCGGCTGGACGGATTAAATTATATAATGTAGAGGTATGCATGGTGTTTTCAAATGAGGCAATCGACGTCAAAGTGCACTTCGTTCAACCTGGCTCCTCAATTGTCCGACTTACCAAGGTATTTCTCTCTCGGATTTCAACGAATATGGTATACGCGCAGCGAAGGGTCTTGTAAGTTTCTCTCGATAATATAATATATCAAGTTAGTGTACGCACACTATGCAGAACGGAGAAGACATGCTGGCTCACTTTCGGTGATGTCTTTGCCACACTGAGGCAGGTATCTCGAATACCTTTCATTTATACCTTTCGCGTGCATTTCACCTAAACGTTTTCAGTGCGGTTTCTGTTACAGAAGCAGAGAAGATGGCGGAGCAGGAGAAATCGTACAATCTGCCCGTGCTGCTGGTGTTGTCCCAGTTGACGGGGCTGTCTGCCTCCTTCATGATCATCTACTGGGTGGTGGTGTATGGAGGCGGGGCCTCCTGGGAGGACACATCTCATGTCTTCAACTGGCACCCTATCCTCATGATCGTTGGCCTCATTTACCTCAACGGCTCAGGTGAGTTACAATAAATATGCGTGTAATTCTCATTTAATTTCATTGTCATGAACTTATTCATTGGAATATCTGTACCCATAGATTGGAAAGAATTAATATCCATATAAAAACATTCTTCTTTCCCTGATAAACAGATTCCATTACATCAAACCTGAAGGTAGACCTTGCGTAGAAATACTAGGAGCGAATGTTTTTTATCCATTTATGATGGAAGAGCACGGTGTACCTAAATCATTTCTTCAAATAGAAGTAAGGAAATATCACAAGTAATTATTAATCAGTAAGCCATTTGTATTTGAAAGTATCAAGAATGTTTCAATATACCTAGGGAACGGATCTAATAGTTGTTCTCAAGTATCATCAAGAGGAATATTATCATGGTATAGAAATCTACATGTGTGAACAGAGGGCAACCGATTACTTAATCAAAATCAGGGTATCCTAATGCATTAAAAATGTGTCTTATTCAAGTATATGGATCTAAGTGCGATAGATTCAATAATCTGATCAGTAGAGCAAGGCATAAACTGTCTGGGTAAGGGTTTCTTATATGGAGTGACTGTATCTAGAATAGCTATGGTATGAATGCTATGTGGTTAAGCCTGGCCCATCAGATATGATGCAATAAAGAATGGTCTGTCCCATCAGTTATGGAAGTACAAATATCACACAGCCAGGTCTGTCCCATCATACCTGATAGTCTGAAATGTACATGCATTGTGAGGTTGTAGTGGTGGCAGAGAAGTGAACCAGAACCAACAGGCTCTTGAGTGCACATAGCTGCTCAGAAGAGTAGATAGAAGTGGTTTGGGAGGGGAGGGGGTGGGGCTACTATGGCATGTAGCCTTGAGGCTTAACCATTTAAGGACAAAGGATGCCTTGAGGCATCAACTTGCCCGGGCAGAATGATGCCTTAAGATATCAACTGGTTCAGTCCCAGCCTAGGCCGAATGACAACAATGTCAACATACTCTCTTGGATATTACAAATTGTATCACCTATGTGCTTTTTATATATGACATATATATTCTCTTTGATCATTAAAATAAAGCCGCACTTTTATTTCCTTTTCAGCATTGCTAATGTATAGGGCCTTTCCGACGTACCCAAAGTTGGTGGTAAAGATTCTACATTGTGTTTTCCTGACATCTGCTCTCTGCATGGCCATCGCTGCCCTCACTGCTGTCTTTAAGTCCAAGGGTAATAGCCCTCACATCACTTCTATACACAGCTGGGTTGGAATCACCACAGTCGTTATCTTTGCCTCACAGGTTAGTCAAATGATATGTATTAGGAAAAAAAACTATTCGATGCCCTTGATCAACTCTACATTTTCAGAATGGGTTTTTACAAATCATTTTAGAATAATAGTATTAAAGTGTTCATCTAAGTTCCAAATTATTTTCAGTCTAACTGAAAAGCATATAACTAGTCGCAGTGTAGATCGATTTGCCTAAACCACCTCCTTGTGGAGGTTATAGGGTTTGTTGGACAGTAATAATGCGTTTTCGCTTGTACTCTTGTAAGTCATCGTAAATTATTATTTCAACAAAGTAGACATAACATTGAGACATGTACGCAAATATCACAATGCGGTGTGCATCAACACATGTACATTCCTCAGTTACCAGAATAGAATTACATCTATATATAATATAACTCAGTTAAAATATATATATATATATATATATATATATATATATATATATATATATATATATATATATATATATATACATACATACACATACATACATACATGTGTAAGAGGAATGCCCTACGGCTTAAGCGTTGACTTGTATTAATAGAGTGTATCTATGTTATTTGTGATTTAAATATTTAGTGAAAGGGATTAAGGAATGGCAATTTGAAACACAAATCTTCTCTCTAAAAGCTCTTCAGGATAACATGCAATGTCTTGGAACAGACAAATTAAGACTCCTTACTTTCGCCATTGATATTTGAAAAATAGTCCTCCTCCAAAAATAATAGATTAAAAAGAAAAACAACAATTCGTTTTTCAGCTGGTAGTGGGTGTGCTGGCTTTCCTGCTGCCAACAATGCCCATGACAATACGTGCCCTTTACAAGCCCCTCCACGTATGGGCAGGTGGGCTGATGTTCATGTTTGCCATCGTCGCTGTCATCGCTGGGCTCACTGAGAAGTCCTACGGTAAACTGTAAGTACCGTGAACTGCATTCCCTTATTTTGTTTAGATTACTCATCTGCCTTCTATCGTAACGCCGTTATCTTATATTTATAATATCTGAAAGTAGTATAACGGTGGAGACCATTTATTATGAAAATTAGGAAGATATCTGAACAATTGCGTTTCCCGGCGTATATATATCCCTTACAGAAGACTTTATCCTATTTTTTCAGGGACGCTGGATCTCCAAGCTACCTGCTGATAAACGGAACTGGAATGATGGTCTTGGCTTTCGGTATCATTGTCTACCTCGTGCTTCTAAATCCCTCCTACACGCGGCCAGCTGAGCAATACACCCACGAGGAGATCCGATGAGCAATTCCCAACCAGACCAAACCAACTTCAACTTATACCACAGCAGGACGCCACCGGTTAAGGCCATGTCTTATATCTCAGACGGCGCAAATCTAGTCATCACTGGATGGCGCCACCTGACTGCGGACTCAATTCAGAAACGCCAGCTGACGGCACCATTTAGAACATGTCTATTTTCATGATATTATAACATCATCGGACAATAAACGAAAACGAGATAACCTTATTTTATACATTTCCTTTATTCTATGAATTTATTGCCCAAACATATAAAAATACCATTCGCAAACAGCAATGTGAGTAGGTGAAGACTGCAATTCTCATATCTATTTGTTTCTTTTCCAAAATGAACAAACGCCTATGTACAGAATATCTCGGTTAGAGGTATGGCACATTCATTCTATCCGGTATACTTTCTTTTGCATAGTTGGTCCAAGGTTAGAAGTGGGACTATATTTGTTAAAAAAACTTGGTTGTCAATAATATAAATGGTGTTCATCTCGGGTGATTATCTCGGTAATATGCATGAATGATTACTTCAGCGATTCAGGGTGCAGTTATGGGGGATTCTCTAAGCCTAATTCAAGTAATTCAAAGGCGGTTGAGTCTACGGCGGCCTTCTTCTCAATCATGCATATAACATTCATCTTAAAGCTAGTATGCTGTGTGTTGCAATCCTAAATAAGGTACATGTAATGCATGTGAGGCCTTGAACCCACCAATTGATAGCTGTCCAAAATCCCCTTTTACATACCGTCGATTATCAAGTCAATTATGATCGGGTAAAATCGGTGTAATTGGGATGCACATATTTTCCCAAAATTATCATTTAGAATTGTATCTGATAACAACTGCCAATCCAGTCCACATGTCGATACGTTAGCGGATGTAGTATCACTCAATGGGTTCGGGGCGTTCGCCAGCCACCGGATGAGGGCACCACCGTGATGCATCTAATCATTATCCTACCCCTAATAAAATACTCCATAGGCTTGACATTGGGTCACAGTATTCGGTCTGGACATCAGAAAAATGAAAAATATCGCTCAAGTGGGATACACTTGACAAATGACGTCATTTGTTAATGTAGAAGTAATTTAGACGGGTGGGGTATGAAAAATTCTAAACCAAACTCGAGTTAGTCATGTTATTGTTCATCGCACTCCGGCAAGATCGCGTATTACTGCTCCCGGCTTTGCCTCGCGCAGTAATACGCGATCTTGCTGTCGTGCGATAAACAACTACATGACTAACACTTGTTTGGTTTCTCCATATTCTCAGCCAGTACAGCCGCAGATGATCTGGCCGGGGAGGTAGTGACACACAGGATACCGTAGTTCACATATACATCTCTGGTGAACATACGAGCATGTTATTTATACTCATTCATCCCAGATGGGGAATATGAAAAGGAATGAAGATCAGGAAACCCAGCTTAGACAAGGATTAGAGAGATGATGTATTATGATTTTCTAATTCAGATGTAACTAAATTATGACATCTTACATTATGTGTTCTGAGATGCTCGGTAATATGACTCAGACATGATTACAAGAGGGGAGTTTCACTAAGCAATGCCACCAAGCAATAAATGAAGATAAGCAGTCCCTTACATAGATGAACAGTTCGTGAGGTCATCTATGCTTTCATCTTTCCAAGAAACCCCATTTCATGGTGGTTAGAGTCCAATAGGCTTCAGACAACCAGTCTACTGCATTAGGTGAAACCCCTCTCTGTTGCCTGGAGAGTAATCCCTTATATTCCATCAGGCTTGTGTACAACGATTACAAGTATTCTCACAGGTTACTTAGGATACTCTAGATGAACAGCAGCGCTCGGTTTGATTCCTTCCATAGAAAGACACTCAGTTTCCACAGTGAATGCGGGCTGCTTCTCTTGGCCGATGACTAAACAGAAAAAAATGAAGTATTTTCTGATCTGTTTAACATGTCGGAATATGGTGTAAAATATATCAGCGCCTCTGAAGCTGTGTATATCTGACATCTAAGATGTGTAAATTGTACAAGCAAATATATAATTTTAAATTTTGAAATTACCTCAATCCCCATATAGAGTAATCTCCAATAGGAAAAAAATCGTCTTTTGATCACACTATAACGAGCCTCCTTATCTAAAATGTGTTGTCGCATGGCTCATCCTTGCCCTATGGTTGTAACTTTTAGATGCGTTATGCAGTGATACTTACACAAAATTGACTGGTTTGTGATACAAGTGGCAGTATGCTCTGAGGAGATAACGTGCAGTGATATCCGAGCTTATGTTGGGATTTTGCGTAGAGTCGACTCAGGGGAGCATGCGATCGCTTTTATCTGAAACCAGTCTATATTGTATTTATTATCCACCTTTTGCTGGCAAATGGCGTACTGATATTAATTCATTCAGGTACACACTCTTTTATCATATGCACTATGTTTTTTTTGTATGCGCCGGCTTTTGCATCCTGGAGCATACAATATACCTGTATTCTCCGGGTATGGTGATATTCCTATGTGTTTTCTATGCACACTTTGTACTAGGTGGATAATAAAGATATAGGGGGTGCGTAGATTTATAATATTCGCTCCATGAGGTGCTCGTTGTAGTCATTCTCATCGATCACTTCTGAGTGGTCATCGTCCACGTAGTACTTTATGTCATCACGGCAGTACGACAGACGGTTGGCGTCAGTCTTCAAACACGGCTGCATGTTCATTATGTAGTAGAGCAGAAACGATTTGGTGGACCGCTTCCCTTGCTGAAAATGAAATATAAAAGTAACACATCTTGAACCTCAGTGTCTTTATTTAATCATAAACGAGTAAAATCCAGTGCCACTTTCATAATAAGACAAGGTACTTATTTATAGTCAATTTGGCAACAATTCGAATTCGTCTACATCAACCGGGATTGACGAAAATCTCATTTAAAAGTCTGAAAGTTAAGATTTATATTGGTCACACAGGATTTCGGGAGCAATGGCAGTAGGGAAGGAGGAGGACATACCCTTTAAGTTTGGGAATTTTGAAGTTACATTTTCTATTTCGAAAACACAATTATCTTGTTTTGGGAGGACATATTAAGTAAATCATTTGGGTGAGTCATTAGTCTCTCAATCCGGATAACATTCACATTGATAAAAGTGAATTTTCTAGATGGAGTCTGGTTTCCAACAATACGAACGTCTTTCGTGTTTTCAGAGTCTGTGGAACGCTAAAGTAATGCGATGTCTTTAAATAATATTGGAATGAAGATATATAGTGAGGCCAGAAACATTAGCCAAATGCAGCATATTCCACGTATTATTTCATCACGTGTTGATATGCGACCAAAGGTGATAATATCATTGAGCTGATTACTTGTAACATAGGAAGTCATCATTATGGTCAATGCTACAATACTTCCAGGAAATACAGACAAGTTAAGAGTAAAAGGATGCTCAAGGAAGTCAAAACAGTTATGATCTCGCGGGCTTTATTACCTAGATTGCTGACATCGGGCTTGGGGTAGGTTACACAAGGTTTTCTCTATAAGTATACATACTAAAGACTACATGTAATCCATACAGCTAAGATGGCATATTTGGAGGCTCTAGACAATACACCATAGTAGCAGCTATGGTCGCTGGACTGCTCGACTGGAACTAGTGGGAGGAAGTTGGAGGAATTCGGCATTGTTGCACAAGAGTGGAACAATGAAATACCACACTACGAGCAATATTGACCATAATTTCACACGATCTAGTCAAGTAGATGTGCTATTGCTCCTTACTGCATGGAGGTTATGAACATTTCTGTCCTTGAAAGGCATTGCCAGCGAAGGAACTCAGCTTTCAAATACAGACATAACGAGAGGGTTATTATCGCCATTACATGTATGTATGTATCTAAATGCCTCATATACATATTTCGCACTCTTTCCAATGTATGAATTAGAAGATATTTTACAAATATACTTTAATCGGTATTTCTGTTTTAATCACTTTAATCCATTCTCGTCTTGATTCCAGATCTATATCATTTGCGTATTCTATATCTTACGGTCGTTTATTCTTTTCTTAAATGAAGCATTTTATTTTCAAACCGCTTAATTAGTCTTCACTCTAGAATATGCAGAGGAAGTCAGGAATAGCTAGCCAATGTTGCTGAGAGCGAGAGAAAAGTTCCCACAGTCCAGTTTTTAGCAACCGAAGGCCATTTCAATAGAGGATATTAATGCATGATTAGATTGAATAAAGACTCCTACTTTACGGGCCTAACTGGAAACTTCATCTAACTTCATTGTATGTTCATTGAAACATGGTAAACCCATGATTTATCAAGGACATTCAAATCCTTGAGAAATGATTCAGAAATGCGCCCTGATCTCGAACATTTGTTAGGAAAATGGCCCGTGTTTTCCCTGTCTGCCCATCTTTTAACTATGTAACTGAGTGATATCTAACTATGGTAGTGATTCCTTTGTAAATTGTTATAGGAGCTCATTAGTTGTGGATCTTGTACGAATCTTGGTATTCTGTATACTTAACATATATGCCAAATGGACATTTTTAGAACATCTCTATTCATGTCTGAAAAGTAGAAAATATCGGGGTTAACACTCATGCATGATGCCGTGTATATATCCTTCTAGGAGATTGTGGTATTATTTCAAAGTCTATGCTTGAAATTGCATAGAGAGGGGAGTGACTGACCACCTGCTAATAAAGGGAAAGGACGGGAGAAGTTAGTGTCATTAGACTCATGGAGTGACAGTCGGAATGCAGCGAGCGAATAATTTACTTTACTATTATTTTGCTGACTTCATCAAAGCGTTGTTCCCAATAAAAGTTTCCAGGTATTGTAGTGTTGTCCGACGACCTTGCTGAAATGCAGCGGAGACAAAGGGATTCCTTCTCAGTGAACCGTGACTCGTAAATCTATCTCTATCATCGGAGTTTTATTTTTAGGTATCAGCCTGAGTAAACGTGCTATTCTGTATTATTAACGCCATCAAAAAGTTAATTTATGAATCTTCTCTTTCCAAAGAAAGTTGGCGACATTGTATATCATCAATAAGACGCATGCATCTCTTTCTGAACGGGATAAAGTTGTGCTCGTTCCCTTCTGATAATTATTCCAAATACTAAAACTTGTTCACTCCTAGATGTGTAGGCAGATATTTTGATTAAATGAAAACGAAAATTAAAAAAACAATCCGTCTTTGAAATATGCCCTATCAGAGGGTCACTGACTGGATGCAGAGTGCATTTTAAGTGGTAGCCCAGGGTTCATGGATATAAAGCAAGAAGGTAGGAGACCAATTAGCTGTTGGTTACTTGTTGGCACTCCAGTGTTTGGAATACACATAATTATCCTACCCCTCATATAAAAAACCATAGGCTTAACTTTGACCTTTCGTATGCCACGCTGACTGGCATACGGAGTTTTATATGCCACTAGTGGCATACAGAAGTGCTATCAAGTAATATTCCAAAATCGAGGAGACGGGGTAGGATAAAATCAAAACTGTTTTACGATAGTATCAGCACAGTTCGTACTTGAAAGAGCAACCCAAAGCAAATATGTGTTTCTTCCAGTGATTATAAAAACCTGTCGGTGCCAGGTTTAGTGCAATCCCTCACATGTACATGCCGAGGGTCTTCTTCGTAGTACCTCAGAATGCAAAGAGGATGGGAGAAAGAGGAGGCTTGCATTTCTCTCTGACTATTTCCCTGCAGAAGATTCCTCAGTCAACATTTCAGATGAGAATTTTGTATGTCTATATTGTACATACAATGGTTAGATACTTGAAATCTCAATGACGAACCACCAACAAAAGAATTTGAATATTTCTCACACAGGATATGCCACTGTATTGCCTCACATTAGTTATCCAGAATAATAATGATAATAAAAATAATAGTAGTACTTATAATAAAAACAAGTACAAGTCATGTGTGTATCCTTCTTTTTTTTTAAACTTAAATTAATATTTTTTATCCAGACTACTAGAGACCCCGAAATACACAGGGAATTTGAACCGGGGGATAACAGGTTTTTTCAACATGGAAAGAAAACCTTTTTTTAGGGCATGGATAGAACGCAACCACGATCTATGCCCCAGAAAAATTGGAAATATCGAAAGGAAACCTCGCCTGATCTATAGTTACCTCGACTAGGAGTTTGCGGTCATCGGGGTCCATTCGGAAGTCCATGGTGCCGACGTAGTAGGTGTTGATGCCGATGGTTCGGTGCACGTCCTGGGGCTCCACGGACATACGCTTCGTGTTCAGGAGGAGAGCGTCCTCCAGGCACTGGGCGAACTCCGTCAGATTGTTGACCTCTCGACGCTGACACCCGAGGAACCGCGACTGCAGGTTGATGCCTTTTTGCTCCAGGTGTTCTGTTAATGCCCGGTATGGGATCTGTAGTGGAGAGAGGAGTAGGTACATAGAGTGTAGGGATGAATTAGATCCAGATCTGTTAAGTATAAACAGGATTTTTTACAAATTCAATTCTCCTAGCTAACTGGCCAATATTATAGAGATGAATGATTCTGGCAAACTGACTCCTCTATGAAATGACTCTCTCCTTACACAGTTGAATAGATTAATTTTGATATTTCTTCGCTTGGTTGGTCGTTAAAAGCAGGACTGTTTTACCGACCAACGAAGCGATGTACAACAACAAGGATCTGAGGTTAATACTGAAACCAGGGGCCTGAAATCTAGTACTAAAGAAGAAACCAACAAGGTTTGGTTCTCCACGAGTTTAATGCGGAGTGATATGAACGAGGCGACAGCCGAGTGATTATCATGTAGCATTCAAACGAGTTGCAGAATGACTTCTTTGACCAAAACGAGTTGCTTTCTGTATATCTCACCCCTATTCACATTAAAAGAATGGATGACACACAGGATATAGACCATGGAGAACGGACCGCAATACTCATAGGGGCATGGAGAACGAGTTCCCAATGTTAAGCCTATGGGCATTTATTCCGGGGGTGAGATAAATACAAATACATGATTCTTACCTTGCCTGTCTTTTCTTGGTCCAGCTGTGTAAAGATGTCCTCTACTGTAGCTTTGTCTCCAAAGAGAACCTGCAGGTCATCATCTGTGAAGATTCTGTTCTGAAATTCATAAAGTAAATCACAACTGATAAATCCATCGATAGTGATTCTCAATCGTAGACAGACTAATCATCCCAGTTAGTAATGATGGAGGCTTATGTATACTACAGTCCACAGTGAATCCATGCATCGACTTCTGATGGACTGATCTTTAGTTGTCCTGACTTGTCTATAACTAAGGATTTACAATATTGTAATGATGTATTTGGGGTTCGTTTAAAAACATTTGGTCCTGGTAGAAGAATCGACCAGGGGCCTATTAGATAATCCAGGATTGTACATAAAGAAACTCTCTGTACACCAAGGAGGGCCAGGGACGATATACCTTGTATGAGGGAAAGAAAGGGTCTACATGCGCAATGCTAGTTTATTCAACAGGCCCTAGGGATCGAGCCACCAATCAACAAGCTATCTGAAGAGAAGAGAAAATTCAAGTCTGGATCCGTAGTATCGTCGTTAAGCCTAAGAAACGTAGGAATACTTTGTGGTGACCGCATGGGAAGGCCTGGTCATCAAATTCTGGTTTGGTCCGTCGTGTCTCTTGATTCATTTGGTCCGGTGAGTTGAATGCAATATGGTCTCGAATTCCTAAGTATCTTTATGCAAGACTAGAGTAGTAATATCCTACTCTATTCAGTTAGAATCAGTCTCCATAAATTGACCAGGGACCTGTTTCAGTAGTTTCGTGACATTAGGCCTAGACAGACATCAACAGCGGCACCAACAGTGCAAGCAACAGCGGAAAAAAATGTGTCTGGTTTCAAAACGCATGTCATAGTTGATGTAAAATATCAGCGGATCAGAGTGGTCAATTTTCTTCATATTTGGATCGATTATAGGTTATATATATCCCTTACTCGTGTTAAAGTATCATTGCTTAATTCCTATGGAAAGTGAGTGAAATTGTCTAATACTTCTGAAACCGGACACACCATGTTTGGGGTCTGTCTTGTCCAAAGTGCCGCAACTTGTGTTGATCTGTCCGTATGGTGTCACAGACGCCATTTAGACATGTCACGAAACTACTGAAACAGGTCCCTGGTCATGTTTTATTTATGTTCTTTGCAACCTGCTCAATGGGCTAAAACACTCTAGAAAGACCCGGTCAGCTGCCTGTATAGTAGACAGATTACTAAGCGCTTGTAAGGTCAAAGATGTTAAATGTCAAATGTGAAAGATTCTAGCTTACCTTGCTGATTGCATTTTTCAGTTGTTCCCGGTCGATACCATGACTCCCACTGAGTTCGTTGTCATGCAATACCTACGAATAAAAACGATCCGCAGTGGGAAAATATTTCTATTACACCGGTGCGGCTAGTTGTGCTACTTTGAAAATGATGGTGAAATACTGCAAGAATTGATATGGCATACATAGGATTATTATCTGGTTTAGGAAACCAATACTGTTTTTTTGCGTTCATATTTGTTTTTTCTTCTGATCTTTGGATTCTTCGATAGCTACTACTGATTGCCAACTTTCAGAACCTAGGTGATTAGGTTCGAGGATTTTTTTTTTATCAATAATTCGTTTCGAAATAAAACTCACTTTCAACAAGTTCTCAACTGCCTTGGCGACGGAATCATGTCGTTTGGCAGCCTCTTTGCGGGCTTCGATCTTGGCAACCCTCTTTCTGTTTGAATGGGTAATAGTGAGTACGCTGATGAAGCCTATGACCTATGCTTTAATCCGTGTAACCTATTGCCCTCCTCTAAACCTGATTGATTCGACCGGTTGACTTCTTTCCAACTGATCTGTTTCTTCAGCATGATATATTGCTTAAGTAGAGGCACTCAGAGCCTAATATTACAATCGAGTATTTTGGTTTATAAATCCCATGATGCGCTACATATATTGCAGGGTAATATATGAATTTTTTTGTGATCGGAAAATCTGTTATGGATAGGATGAAGCAAACAATAATTCAAGTTTACAAAAATATATTGAATACTGCCATTCGTTTTGAAAAATATCATCTCTCCGCCTGCTATAAATGATAAGTTTATAGTTCTATAAAACAAGATATCAAAGTTGTGTACTAGAAATGATTATCTAATACAAGTAATATAATGATAAAGGTATTTGCCACCTTCCTGTAATTGAAAGAATGACCCTTTGAATTGCACTGCATATAGCAAAGTGGTACTAGTAATTGCTGACCTTGCAAGTTTAGTGTCAGGTGCAGAGTCTGGTACCTGGCGACCTTCGCGTGACTCGAGCAGGACCTGTAGGATCTCCGGCTCGTTCTCGTTGTACTGAAAAGCACAAAATGTCGTCTGACATTTGCCGCCAAAACACAGATTGGGTGCAACACGAAAAACACATGTCCCACGACTGTTAGCCAGCTGATTTTATTCTGTGTCGCCCGTTCTCAAAGTATATAAGTAAATTGATAAATTTGAGGATCATATAAGTTTGGGTACAGGTATAAGCCGAAAAAGTGCCGAACTGGGGTATCATCATATATTAATAGTCATAAACAAGGCTTGAATACATAAATACAGCTGTTAAAACACGTATCCTTCTTTCTTTTTCTGTTTTATTATTCAAAGCAGACGGCAGTGAGGCCTTGATCTTACATCGTAAATAACCCCAGATGTTTTCTTTTTTAATGAAAGTGACACTTCTTTAGAAACGCCGACTGGGACAGGTCTTTCGCAAAATGACTAAACACTTCATATCCTAAATCGATTTCACATCGTCTGATGTTTTCTCATGACATAAGCAGAACTAATTCATCATTCAAATCATGATAAATCTGTTAGTGTATTATATTCAGAATTATTGAGAATCTAGAATGTGGAGTGATGTCGCTAAAGGCGAGCAGAATGCTGTCATATATGTCCGTAAACCAGGCCAATATTGTCTCACCAACACAAAGCCCAGCGTTTTGCGGTTGAAATGACCGAATCGTTCTTGTTTTTCGTAAAGCCGTGGCAGTTCTGTGAGTGGGTGTAACCGCCGGAAGAAGCTATCTTCAGGTTCCATAGACAGCCACCATCCTGACAACATGAAAAACCAAGACAGGGACTTTACCTTATGCCAAGAATATTACATTGAATTTAAATACAAAAGTGATGTCCGTTGATATACATTTCGCCGAGGAGATCAGCATTAAAAAAAAGCAGGCCTAATTTGAATGTGCTGAACTATTTAAAATATCCTTGATAGTACTCGTACTTGCAAACTTATTGTGGCCATTATATTGTGAATAACTGAGTCTTCTATGCATAATGAGCATAACAACAATATTATTAAAATTGATATTAAATCGAATGTTTGTAAAATTACACATTAAGTATATGTCACAATGGTGTTCAGATAAGAAGGGAAAATAACATATTTCGTGCCCAAAGATTATTGGTATATATATCGTAAACCAGGATCATCAACAGCTACTTCCTACATCCATTGTAGAAAAAATGTCAATGTTGATATCATGATAGGGGCTTACGGCTATTGATTGATTAAGAACACTCTTTCTAATTGAATTAATTGAAGCAGGTTGATGGTTTGTAATGTTAATTTGAGCTATACTTACCATCGAAACAGTGAATTGGGTAGTTACATAGGACCCCGCCATCCACGTAGTAGTCTGTGTAGGAGTCTCGCTTATAGGGAACCGCCTCAAACATGCCTGAAAAGTGGGATGTAGGGTGTTCACTGCAAGGATGATATCAAGACTGGACCCGATCTATAGGGCACATAGCTTTTGTGCTATGGAAGCGGCCATCTTGCCCCCCCCCCCCGACCCTATCCAAAACATCAGGTGGCGGGACCAATTCTCAATGGATTTTATCGATAATATCTTAAAGGGATTGCCATGGAGGAATTTAAGCCTCATCTCAGTATTATCTATAGGCTATAACAACTGATAACAGTGGTTGGCCCCTGACTATAGTGGCGCTATCTTACAATTTCCAGGCGGATTATGGCAGAACTAGCAATCACTCTGTGCCCCATAAGATGACCATACATCGCCACTTGATAGGCTATAAAGCAGATGTCCAAAGCGTTACCAAACAAATGGATAAGATGGCATATGCTGAGCTAATTATGTTTGGGGAATACACATACATCCCTTGGTCCTGTTGATATAAATGCATTCGTAATTCGTCATTCGTCATTTATCTGATATTTCCATTTAAGATACATAATGGCTAGGTGACTATTGGGATCCAGATGTATTGGGAATCCTATGTTCTGCCCTAGATGATACTGGCAAAGACATGTACCTGAGAATAAAGTGTGGTCTTATTGGGAATCCTATGTTCTGCCCTAGATGATCCTGGCAAAGTGTGGTCTTTGCATGAACCATGGGCATGCGATTGGTGATCAATAATTGCTGAGGCAATTGCGAAGCAATTGTGTAGTAGGTCTCTTTCAAACACCTATTTTCTCGACTCTACTGAATCGCCCATCCCAAGTTCTCCTCCGCCTAATACATGATGGAATACTTAAATAAACTAGAGTCGTTTCCGTCCTTACCTACATACGATCAAGAAATATTTATGGTTAGTTAGAACTAGAACTAGACCTAACAGATCCCACGTTGCCTGCTAGTACTTGTACAATTCCTACGATAAAAAGGAGAGAAGTATCATGCAGTCATGATGGACTACTTTCATGAGGTGATGTATATCAATACACTACCTGAATATATCATACACAGGAATCTTTATCATACATATGATTTTATAAGGGAGGTTCCTATCACTTGGTGGGTGATTATTTCATACTCCTTCTTTGATTCCTATACTTTACAATCGTGTTCCTTGAACCATTGCCCCGGACGGCCTGGTCGGTATCTCCCCTATCGTAGACCACTCTATATAATCTAATGATGCCCCCAGAGGCATCCTCTCATATGCGGACCACCCAGGCAGGGAGAGTAGTAGTGGCAGAGGCAGGGCAAGGGCTTTGTACGTGGTGCTTTTATTTTCATTAAGCGATAGGAATAACATTGTTCTATGATATATTGCCCACGTGTATTGTGTTTAAGAATTCTAGGGCGACATTGTTCACCAATGGATAGAGCTGCTCACATGCTGTCTTTCTCGCTTAGGGAATTACGCATTATTCATAATTGGATATTTTACATGAAATTTTAAATAATCTTCTATGTTGTACGAAGGCTCAACTCAATAAGGATACACGTATGTATATAAAATGAAGTATTAATTTGTTTTAAAGAGCAGAACTCATGAAGATTAATTCGTACTCGTTATAAGAAATTGATTATAGAGGTCTTAATGATTTATTACCAACCCAATACTGAGTCTCCATACTAAGGCTTTGTAGCCTAAAGATCGCTACTGAGTAGAATACGGAAAGCAGTATTCTTCTAGGAGAATACGGCTATTTCGGTTACCTGACGGTATTGAAGGAACTATTTTATATAGACAATGATTGCGCTTGCGTCTAATTTCTAAGCATTTGCAAGATTTGTTCCCAAGAATTAGTAATGAATAATAAGTGTCGACATTCGTTTAATGAGTATTAAATACAACAGTAGTTGACGCTACGCAATACTACGCGTCAACTACGCACATCAAAACCACGACCACGCACATCAAAATCATGGTAATATTGTATGTAAGGCCTAGCGTCCACTTACTACGATAGAAATTTAGACCTCCCGATATGGCACCGATACAAGAAGCAAATATCGTAGACATATCGGAAGGATGCAAAATCGTAGACACATGTCTAGACATGCCAATCCATCATGCATTGTAAGGGTTTTTATCGGTGTCTAATAGCAGAAACGTGGTCAACTGCCCCGATATTAGTGACCCTCCGACGCGATTTAGATTTTTTATCGGGATGTGCCCGTAGACCATATCGGAGCCATATCGTTCTAGGTGGACGCCGGGCCTAATGATGTATTGTAACTGACCGGGGATGGCCATGGACATGCGCACTGCGAGCCTGACGGGCATGTTCGGGGTGGTCTTCGGGTGGCAGTACTCCGTACTCATCTGGTTCACGTTGGTGACGATGACGCACAACTCTTTTTCATACTTCTCATACACCTGAAGCAGAGATGGCAAGCGCTGCTGATGTTTTCGTTGGTGGTTCGTGTTTGCATAAGGAACTGTGCGCAGTCTCTGCACTGCTGTGCTAGCGATGTTTCATAGGGTACAGAAGGAGTATGTGAGGTATATTCAGGTGGGTTGCCTATTGGTATAAGCGTCTAAGCTTTTATCTGAAACCAGTGTCCCTCCGATGTTCTAAATATACACGAGATTAGGGTTCTTATTCTCTTTTGGCAGACTTTTTGCCTGATAATAACGTAATAACTTACCAGTATAATTAGGTTAATTAAACTATGACAGATTTGTGAAACATTCAGACAAATGGCCTTTACAAATGATTAGCCTATGACTTCATATACGATAGATCCCCGTATGTTTGTCCCATGCAATACACTCGATAAATATTGAAAACGTACACCTAAGTCTGTATAGTCTTACCTCAGTAAAGGTGATGTCGGCATTTCCAGTAGCATCCTTCAAGCGTGCCCCAAACCAGGTGAAAAGTTTCTTTCCAGGGTTCCAGCCATAATGCTTGCGGACGTTAGGCAAAAGGCTGCAGTAGCCACACTTGTGGTCTGAGAAATAAACATTTATAAAAGATGCCATTATAATATCATTGATATCAATAAACAAGATCCATCGCCGACATTCGTTCTACAGTCCATCAATTTAGAGATGGGGAAATGCAGGTTCAACTGACGTATTCCCTAGTTGTCTAGAAAAAATCCTGAATTTTCTGTTCTTCTCGATACCGTGCTTGTAACGCGTGATTGGTCTACCTAGGAACACATACCAAAACATCGTTGGGTACAAGATATACAGTGCCTTCGCCTGATACATTACTCCATATAGGACATGGCAGCCTGTCCCGCAGGCAAGCATGATGTTACCCTTTGCCATACCAAATCTCCTGAGGGAGATTGTGTGATCTGGTATCATGCCAACCAGGCATGTAAGCTTATCGACAAGCAAGGGAGTACTAACATACCTCATTAGCTAAAACCTTTCTAATATTGAATTGATGTTGCCATTTTGCGCTTGATTGATTATCAAAGTTATCTGATTCGGGCAAACAACACAATTTTGGTATCATCTTTCAAAGATAACCTTATTGAGATAAAATAAATGGAAATCAAATTGCATAACTTATGGTTGATATTCGCCAACTGCAGCAAGGGGAAGGATTGTAACAATGCAGGCAGAGCTGTGCGACAAAAAGAGAAAAAACTTATAGAAAGAAGGACGGAAAGCCCTGCACAGGGAAAGAGCTAAAATGAAACAGAAGGAGAGAGAGAGAGAGAGAGAGAGAGAGAGAGAGAGGGAGAGGGAGTACATTGACACTTTAACTCATGTAACAAGAGCTTGTGATGGACTATTGTTCAAAGTAATTAAACCAAATATCGAATGTTATAGAAATAGCGCTATTTATAGGGGATCACATATAAACGTTGTATGAAAAAAGATGCAATCGCAAATTTAAATGTACAGCTAAAGTTCGTATTTCATATCTTATTTGTGCATATTGTTCAAACCACTCATGTCTGGCATATGATATAACAACCGCATTGAAGATGCATTAACCTGGCACCCACTGCTTCCAACACACTCAGAAATAGCTACGAGATGGTTACAAATTAAAATGCATACATCGTTGCAGTGCCGGAAGGTTAAACAATTCTGTGTCATTGTGTGTCAGTGTACGACATGGAATTCCGGCATTGTAGCCATGTCAAAAGATTGAAATTCTGGGTCATTATGTGTCAGATGTGTATCGTAACGCTTGTCGTAGTGTGTCGGAAGCTCAGTGGGTCAGGCCTTTAAAGGGTGGCGTCCACCAACCACGACAAGGCTACGACAATGGCTTTCCGACAAGGTCCACGACAGCTCTACGATTGGAAGCCTTGTCGTAGCCTTGTCGTGGTTGGTGCACCCCAGTTCCCGACAAGAGGCTACGACAAGGCCACGACAGGCTGCGACATGAAGCTTGTCGGGGGCCCGTCGGGGGCCTTCCGACAAGGCTACGACAATATTGAACATGTTCGATTTTTGCTACGACTGGACCTTTGTCGTGGAGTTTTGTGGTTTCCTCGATATCACTGCTGTGGTGTGTCGGAACCATGGACGACTTTTTTACGGCAACCAGCAACCTCTACGACACGCCCTGACAACGCTGTCCCGACACTGCTCTTCTCACGACAAGGCTGCGACAAGGCTACGATTGGACTTTTCATGTCGGCACTTGTCGTAGCCGTGTCGTGGTTGGTGGACGCCCCCCTTTACTATGCAGGAAAGAGCATCACGTTCGTGGAACTACGACTTTCGTATCTATTGTTTTAGGTTGTACCAAGAGTACTTTAAGGGCAGCTCATACCGGCTGACCGCCGAAACACATTCAGTCTAAATTGCAATATTTAAAACGAATAAAAAAAGAGAAAGAGAGTGGAACAAAGTCAGACTGGGGTGGGTGTAGGGGAATATATGCTATAACATATTCCGATGCCTCTTCATCTGAAACATCTTCAGGGAAAAATGTAACAGGAGAAGATGACAGGAGAGAATGGCATACAGATACGGAAAGGGGCTGGAGGGCAACAGAGGCGGAAAAGAAAAAGAAAATAGTGATAGCAAGAGGTGAAAAACAATCACAAGGGAGGGGAAATAAAAACTGAGAATGGCGATAGGCTACACGCTGGGATGAATCCCTCACTTGATTCTATATTTGTAATGGATCTGAGTGTGGATTCACCAATATAAAGAGAACATGATAACAGCATGTACGTACACAATATTCAGCATAGCCGGAGGGAGAATTAGATGTCTATACTGTATCAGATAAACCATGTCCTCTCCAGCTCTAATTGGAAGCAGTTCGATAAGGGACACCCTGGGTAGAAGAGGGCTAAGATGATAACGTGAAAAAACACGCGACAGACAGTAGTGAGGGGGCGGCTGGAGTTGTTGTTCACCCTCTCCACCTGTCACTCTATCGCCACCTGGTGGACATTTGAAGGATACACGCCACCTGGTGGCATGTTTACATAAGCACCCCCTCCCTTCGGCACTCCGCGAAGTTTATATCTGTACGGCTGCGCTATAAGTATATGCATGTTTCATATATATCCCGCTCATAAGTGATATTGGCATTGCACTTACAAATACAATAACACATCACTAGACCTGAATATATGTTTATGTGTATATCAATATATAAAGCAGATATATAACTCAGCGAAATTTTGAGACCTACAGAATGAGAAGCACGAAATGAGTTATGCGTAGAGGTGCGTGATGCTTGTAGCTAGTTACTGGATCAGTGGGTGATATCGGTGCACCTGCTGCTTATACAAAGGTATATTTAGACCGGTTACATTCTACCCCGACTCCGGGAAATACCGTAGATGTGACAGTAATGTATGAAATACATGTATATCACGTATTCTATGTGGAATATCCTATCAATACTATATCAGGATTTAACGTAGTTAATAAAATGTCATTGCAAGCAGATTTGCTTGCCCATTGAGTGGCGGCAACCACTGTCGTAGTTCATTACGGAGATCAGGGACCTGTTTCAGTAGTCTCGTGACATTAGGCCTAGACAGACATCAACAGCGGCACCAACAGTGCAAGCAACAGCAGAAAAAGACTAGCAAATATCAGAAGATCGAAGTGGTCAATCTTCTTCATATTTGGATCGATTATAGATTATATGTATTCCCTACTCATGTTAAAGTGTTATTGCTTAATTCCTGCGAGAAGTGAGTGAAACTCTGTGTGTCATCGACTGCAATTTTGTGATCTGTCCGTATGGTGTTGCAGACGCCATCTAGACATATCACGAAACTACTGAAACAGGCCCCTGGTCAGATACTATTTAAGTACATAGGACGTAGAGGAATATGGTGATCTATGGCTGATACAACATGCAAATTGATAAGAGGGTAAAACTTGATGCCAAAACGATAACTAATTGCAAAGAGAAGGAGGGGGGGGGGGTAATTTGATGTACGATGGAAGTAAACATGCATATAAAGTAGATATCATTCAACTTTAAAGGAAACATAAATTGATGAAGAAAATTAGTGATGTGAGAAACCTTAATCGCAATATGATTCCATTGGGTATCATATCTCTGTGAGTGAAGAGCAGAACTACTTTGTTAGCACACGAAACCTACCAACGAAAATCTTGCTGAGGTCTTGACTGAGGAAAGTTTCCAAATCATGCGAGTTGTAGCCGACGCTGAGGAGCGCTGCTGTCATGGCGCCGGCCGAACATCCGGCCAGACGCCGGATCTGACGCCAGACGCCCGCTTCCTCCAGCACCTGGCGGGCAGAAGAATAAGTAGACAGTGTTAACATGCTAAATACATATCGAAGGTAGCATCCTACATCACACGCAATCAGTGAGCCATTTGAGTTTCCATGCAGTGATCTGTTAATTTGGACCATAGATGAAATGTCTTACTTAATCGCAGATAGGGATGGAAAATTAGAACATATGCGAATGTTTTGAACATCTTCCCGCACCTAGACTGTAGTCTATATTTGGAGCAGATATTCCCCAGCGTATAATGATCTATGTTTACTGCTACCTATTAGCAAGCTTACGTGAAATAAGCTTGCGCCTTGATAACTTTCTATATATATACGAACATTCGTACGACATAACGACTAGGATTAAGAAAATAATGGGTAGGATTATTGTTAAAGATTCCTCTGTAGAAAACAGACATCAGTACTTTTTCTATGGAAAGCTACATGTTCCATTAAGTTATTTATACTCGACAGCTGGTCGTATCTTAACAGCGTGAAGTTATATTTTTATCATCGGAAGCGACATTGTGCACAGAGTTATGACGCAGAAAGACGTCGTGACAGCATGTCGCACAGTGGGTGGTTGACGACAGATGACGCCTCAATCACTGCACCATCAGCGCCCCCTAGTGTCAGCGGCGGGAACTAGGAAATTTAGTACACTCTATGAGATAACGGCTACGCCCATTGTTGACCTTGACCCTTAAGACGGATCTGGGATCTGTCTCCTCTTGTAAGGGAAAACAGAGAGTAGCCGAAATGGATTTAGAGGGCAACAGGAGATGGCTTTTTCAGATAGTGAGTTTTTTTTATCCAGTTGGATTTTTAAAAAGGGTCGGCGATTCCATATGTTTAATTTGAAGTCTGTTGGAACTAGACTTGTGGGAACTTGTTCTAGTGATATCGGTGACGTTAGTGTACATCAAAAACATGTTGTTAGACACCTTTCCGAATACGAATTTCGATGTATGATTTGTTGGAGGTATCATCTCCAATTTGAGGTACCCTTGCACAAATTGATCACACACAAATGAAGTAAAAGTTCCGTTATGAATAGATCTTCTATTCAGAAAATTGAATCATGGCTAGTCCCAGTTACATCGTACTTAGAAAGAGTTGGGGGTGTTTCTAAAAGAAGGTGCGATTAGAAAATGATCCTATCGTGGTCTTTGTGGTGTTCTTCTTATATGAAATGATCAGTCTTTAAAGAAAACAGTCTTACAAGACCAATATGGATCACTCTGAATATATAATCATATTATTCAATATATATTATCAGTAAGTATTTGAGAATATTAGCTTTTATTATCGTACCTATCTCGAATTGTTCTGTAAAAAGAGTTTTCCTCCATCATAAATGAACAGGCTTCAACAATAAAGTCCCTTTAAATAACGCAACTACAACTATATCGTTTCCAGTATCGCCCATGACTGTGTAGTTGTAGTCGTTCATTAAAATCGTTCTTTGTTTTGTAAAAACCTCTAAGTTTCATAATTTCTCAAATCATTCATTTTTTTCATTACATCTCCTTCCCCGATACAAAGGAGACAAATAAAAGGGGTTTCCATATATCCTATAAACGTTTTGTCTAAACCTTTGTCTCATCTATCAATAAATTTATTAAATGAAAGTAATTGTACATGAATATAAAGGCACCTCTGTGAAGATGTCAAAGGCACCTCTGTGAAGATGTCAAAGTAGCAGGATTGAGGGTTTACTGATGTGGTGACAAATATCCTCGGTGATATTGAAAGTTGACACACAATAGCTATATAGAGGCATCCTATCTACTAATAGTCTTTGCATTATCATATCAGGATATAAAAAATGTCATACTCTTCATTTCAGTTCAGTAAAATTTTGTTCCCTCTCTTGACACCAAATGATAGTTTGACGCTTTATGGGGCTATAAGATGTTTTATTGTAGGTGTTCTCTACTATACGTGCACAACGTACAATATGTGTACTGTAGTATGCGCCAGTGTCTGCTGGTAAAATCGCCCGGAATCTGGGGATGGGGATGAGAAATGGCCGGGTGCCAAGCCTGGGAGTAGATACATAGACTGCCTTATTTACATTACTTTTGTTGCTATAAACTAGAATCCTGCTATGTTTACGTGCTATCCCTGCGCTACACATTGTAGTAAATATACTTTTTTTTACCTTACCCTATACCAGAGGGTATGGAGGTGCACTGTGGCACAGTAATTGGGACACGCATCTGAGAATCACTTTGCCTCTATTCAGATCTCATTTGTTCCACTTTATCAAAGTGTCATGTCAGTACATGATACATACAATCTCAGCCTGGCCATGCCAAGGCATAAACCTAAACGAAACTGGTTAAGATCGCCCAACTTTGTTGTAAGGTCTAGGAATCCAGACTGGCTAGATATAGACCTTAAGAGTCAACTCAATTATAGGAGTACAAATGTACAACCAGGAGCTAAAGAAAACTGACTTATTGACACAAGCTGGAGGGCTTATATACAGGTGATAGGGGTTCAGATGGTGCAGGCTTGTTCTGGTCTGTCGCACATGACCGCACATGACCCCATAGGGGTCACTAACAGCTCAGGCTGTCAAGACCACACACTGACCTGCCACCATGTGGGCAAGTTATGAACTAATAAGAGCAAAGATAGAGGAGAATGTGTCATTCTAAATATGGCAACCAAATTACGGAGGGATGTAAGATATATTGATTGCTAGATTCAGTCATTTTGTATCTAGATAAATGGGGACAGTTCCGATGATTAATGCCTTCGTATAGAAATTGATTGATGATCTGAACTTTACATTGTGATGGATCGACCTAATACACACGAATAATGCACATATATATGATCGCTACAGTAACCTAGCAACTAACGGCATTGACCTTATATCTTCTATCCTATCTATTAAGAACTAATAATTCCCGAGTCATTTCCTTGATTCCCCTAGGTCATCACGACAAGTCTACACTAAAATATTCCATCGGTTCCCTAAAGAAAAGAAACGGTGACGTCTTTCTGAAATCCAGGTATTTTCCTTGGCGCTTCTTTCACTCTACAAAAGAAGCTGCAGAGTGAGCATCGTGGATCATTCGGAGAAATAGCCCAGCTCTCTATCTGTTGGCCGACTCCATAGAGGCACCGATAACGTTGCCATGGGAACATTCCCTGGTAATGCAAGCCTCTTTAGAGGTGAACGGTAAAAGGTCAACCTCCAACAAGAAGATGTGTCATTCTTCACTTAACATGTGGTCTAGTGGCCTGGGGTTTGTCCCGTAGTCAAGGCGTAGTTTGGCAATTTAAACGGGGTCTACTAATCAACCTGAATCATAAATAATTTGGACAACTTCCTTGAAGGACAATATCTTGAAGTATCTCCTCTCAGAGTAATCTATACATGAAGCATTCCTCAAACTCCGTAAAAAAGTAACTAGGTCACATGATTCCCAGTCAGATTATTTTCAGAGAAAGAACAGTGATTCCATCGTATTCTATGATACTTCAGCTTTGATTTGGTTGGCTAAACGTGTATGTCACCTTATTAATACTTGATATTTGGTTAAGACAACACAGATACAATATACACGGGTAGCAGAGATACACTGTTGTAGGCCTAGTCACTGTAGGCTTATCTTCCTTTCTGGGGGGGGGGGGGGGGATCATCTCTGCAGTTTAGACAACCGAGAATCACTTTTTACAATGGACTAGTATGTTCCAACAGCCCTATCCTGTGTGAAACAATAGCCTTGCGCTCACACCCATAGTTCACACTCCAGGTGTGAATATATTGACTTTGCATAGCCATAAAGCCAGACTGGCTGGTGTTTGAAGCCACGGCCTATTTAAATAATGCATCGCGAGGCGGCACTGAACGGTAACACTACAATTGTATATTGTGGTTTTGGAGTGACTTGTATTGGGCAATACCTCTTGATATCTTCATCATTACCAGCCTAACATACTAAAACCACAAGGGTTTGTTCTGTTGATGAAATATACTAAAGGAGATGACTTTTTATGCCCTGATAGCCTCTGGTTATCATATTGATAGGTATCACCTGTCACTGGTTGCTTGGCTGATGCTGCTTAATTCAAATAAAGAAATATAAGGCAAGCAACTCCAGAAAAAAAACTATTCTAGTTTTCACCTAATACTAGAAGTAATTTGCGCGATGTAATCATGAACTGATTCAATTAATCAATTATGCAAATAGTCATGAACGGACCAAATTAGATAACTATGCAAATAGAACGTGCAATATGTAAGGTAATGAAACATGTCTGTAGGCAGTTAATTAACAGATGCATTATCTCCATAGAATTAATGTCCACCGCACTACCGATTGTCCTCTAAATTCCTTAATGTATACCGTACCAGGCGTGTTCGAATCAAATCTATAAGATAAGGATCGCAGAGAAGAGGAAACACAGCAAGGGTCAAGTCTCAAACCACGGATTGGTTAAGAGATACAAACTGGATTGATTGACTATACGATCTGTTATGTAATTAACATTCTCAGAGGCCAACCATGCGGAAACTCATAGATAACTATGAGGTTGATGAACTAGCAACGGCTATACCCAGATAAACACCTGTTGTGGCCAGATGTATGCCCCCGCCCAACATTAGCATATCTTGAGGCATTGCACTCGCAGAGACAAACATAATATGAATCTATATATATATGTTGATGCGTGGAAGGGAACTTAACATATCATTATCAAACAATATCACAACCAAGTTTCAAATACCAATAGTAGAGAACATTAGAATAAGAATGTTATGTATATGTATAGTCCCTTCTAATCATGGCTTAACTTCGAAAATATTGACTTGGTTCATTAGGTCAAATTCTCAGATTCTAATTACCTCAGCATGAATTATGCAAAAGATTCCCTACAAAAATATATTTTGACTTTTATTAGCCAGTATCTCTAGGCAAGCCTTATCTTTAGATCGCTGACTTACTTTTGACTTGTGGGACGATGCACTTCCCGATACAAAATCAAAATCGCGTCAGAAGGTCACCTCATATCGGGGCAGTTGACCACTTCTCTGCGATTAGGCACCGATGAAAAACGGGGGTCTACGATTTTGTTCCGATGAAAAACGTGTATCGTAGGGTGTCTACGACATTTCAACATGTTGAAATGTCGGTGGGTAATCGTGAGCATCACAGAGTATTCTGACGGGAAAATCAGCGATCAGAAAATTATGAAATTTTGGAATTCAATAGGAGATACGTATGCCCGTATGCCCTGTAAATTTAGTGATTTTTGATTCGGTTTAAATATTTCAAATAAATATTTTCTTAGTATGACTTGGAACAGAGCTTTTAGTGCATGGACAAAAATATATTATTGTTCTGTGTCTCCTGGGAAACATTATCGATGCGATATTTCCTGAATTATAGTGTATCATATATCTAAAAATGAAGATAGCACTTCAAGATAGGCATTTATGCGCTTGTAATATCGTGTGGCATATCGGGACCATGGTCACCTTTTTCTACCTGTCAATCCCTTACGATGCATGGTGAAGCGGCATGTCTAGACCATTGTCTACGATATTGCACGTTCCCGATATGTCTCCGATATTGACTTTTTGCATCGGTGCCATATCAGTAGGTCTAAATTTCTATCGTAGTAGGTGGACGCCAGCCAGGCCTTAATGGTCGCTTATACTCTCACATGGGAGATAGTTTATACAGTTAAATGAAGCTTAAATCCATCCACGAGGTTCTGATTCATACTTTGAGTTAGATCGTGTACACATTATATATTCTCGCTAGTCTAGCACTACACAGAGCGCTGCATTCATCCAACATAGTTATGGGTTCACGCCCATTCCTCAGCTCTGGTGGTTGGCCTTGATGACGCATTGTTACATTCCGGGTCATCTTATTAATATTTGATCAGCATCAAGATAATGTAATGGGCCGCTTTCAGATCACAACAACGCCACCAAGAGGTCAGAAAATGACCTAGAAACCACGGGCCGCGCATAAATAATGTGCACTGGTGTTTTTGTAGCGTCACTTATATTCACCAGAAGTGTTACAGATCTGTTGGTTTTCTTTGCAGAGGTGATGCTGACACCTCCGGGCCAACGACTGGAGTGATATATTGGGATGAAAGATCGCTACCGTGTACTCCCCACTGAATCGATTATTTTCTGTTAGGGAAGCTCATAGTACTAGTAATTGATAATGAAGTGCCAGGCGTGTCATACCTCATGCACCCCATCATCATTGCTGTATTGTTTCACTAAGGAAAGAGAGAAATGAAGAGAAAAATATATTGAAAGCAATAAAGGGAATTCAATTAGGATCTTTAAAGGCATCATTTCCCAATGAAATTGCATATACTCATCGACCTCATTTCATTTAATAGGGTCAAAAACTCATGACTCGTCAGAGATTGTTATTGAAATACATTTTCGATATAAATAACACATTCCTCTTGGCTGTATACATTCATATTTCTTATCGCTAGAGTTAAAACATATTTCTGTGACCAGAGGTAAATAAAAGCAGAAATAGTATAAATTGAGAATTCTTTACATATGCCCTATTATTGATACTTCCTATTTTCAGTGATACATGTAAGCAGAATCAGGATTGCTTATATTACAACCATTCATGGAAGCTTAGACTGTCAACTATTCCGTACAGTAGTATATAGAACTCCATTCACATGTATGAGACTCAACGATGTTTCCCGATAATACTGGATCGTCCTATACTAATATGTGTTATGTACATCATTGCAGTCACTTCTGCAACATATGAATATATATAAACAGATGGAACAAGTAAAGAAGATAAATCAATCAGCTGATCAATAAAGGCATACACCTAAGAGTCCATAACCACAACGAGATAGAATAACTTCTACAGAATCCAGTATTATAGTATTGTGAATGAACTAATGAACAGGATAAAGCTTAGTAAAAAAACCATCTCTCTCGATGTGAGGTTTGTGGAGCTGTGAAGTTCTGGCTTATATATATGTTCATGAAAGCCCCTTGGGTGATAAACATGGGAGGTGGAGGGTCTGAGGACCATGGAGGTTTAAACAGCTGGCTGATGACAGGTCTGTCTGGGTCTGTCTGTATGTCCTCCAGGGTTCCCTTACTCTCCAAGTAGATTCTACTACTCGCCTCGTCTCCATATATCTCCACCCTACGCCTGTGCTTGGCACATGTAAACAATTCTGGCCGTTAAAACTGACTCTTCGATCACACGGAAGTCCGATCAATTCGTCCCACGCAGGTGTGTTGGAGGTTCAATAGGTATGCAGTGTAGGGGGAATAAATATTGTACATTTGGTAAACAGAAGAGGCATTTGACAGCATAGGCAACTTGTTGCTCCTCACTTTGTTAATTCAATATAGTTCTACCATGAATTGCCACACAGCAACAATTCAAGAATTCAGAATAACGCATATTGGATTTCAAGAAGGCGATTAATGAAAGGGAAACATGAATACTTGAGCACAAATAAAGACAACGTACGATGACTGATTCAGTGGAATATTTGTATGATTAACGTGTCTATTTGAATCCCTATATACGTCCCCATGTTCAGTGAAATGCAGTGCTATACTGAAAACAACTATGCCATGTATTCAATGAAATGGACGACACTATAGCTAGAGTCATTCTGTCTCAAATAGTCAATTATAAATAGCTGAATATGAAGATATTATATTGTTTTACTACTTTCTTAATATACCTTCTCACACTCTAGATATTACTCTTCTAATTAAAATCAATAAACGAAACTATCAAACATGCATGGCACATAGTGTTCTGTGATCATTTGCAAGTTACATATGGAAGAGGAGGAACTTATAAAAAAAGATAAGACTTCAAGGCTCTACTCCCAGAACATGAACTCTTCCGTGCGTCTGCTCGAGGGAGAGGTCCCAATAGTTTTTTTGCGGCAGTTACCCCAATACTTCGAACTAAAACGTTCGAATGGCCATAGAAACTAATCGGCCAGGACTTTAAATGATTTTTTCATAATTCATAGGTAAGTGTGTACAGCGTGAAATCTATGTATTTCCACAGGAAAGGATTTAGAGATGGAGAAATAAAATATATCGTTGATTGAATTACCATCGTTCTGGTCACCTTTGATATATATTACAATTCTCTCTCGACTACAGCTGAAATAATTTGTCTATAGCATGATCCTCTACACTTATTTAGCATTATCTAGTCTATTGACAAATTCACAATTGTTACGATTGCTCAAGCTCTTTGAACAAGGAATTCCAAGTATTACATTTTCAAGTAAAAAATATTCCCAGCGTCCGAGAAAACTGACTGCTGTCACGGCACCGTCAGACGAACGGAGGGACCGAAAAAAATTAAAGAATAACATTTTCGAGTAATACATTATAATTCTAATCACAGTTGAAAAAACAGACATAAGGCGAGTAAAGATTCGATAGTATCGTAAAACCGGATGAGTTTTAGTCTTGGCTCCCGTATGCCATGACTGGAGTTTGGCGTAGTGATATCACGAGGCGGAGCCGAGTGGTATCCGGAACCAAACTCAGGAGTGGCATACGGGAGCCAAGATTGAAACGAATCAGGTTTTGATTTTATCCTACCCCTCTCTACAATATTTTAATATCAAAATCATGAATGAAAATCATCAAAATTCCGTATGCCCCTAGTAGCATACAAACGTCCGTATGCCAGTCAGCGTGGCATACGGAATCTGAATGTTAAGCCTATGGGATTTTATATTAGGGGTAGGATAAATGATGAGTCCATCGCCTACTGAAGAATTTAGCAGCACTCATGTAGTAAATATACATGTACCTCATAATCTGTCAGCAAACCTAGTGTCCGGATGCGAATCATCATTTACATCAACTCTTTCATCACACTCAATTACATCCATCTTCAAGGACAACCACATACTTGAGCGATCCCCAAATCACCGTGGAACCTACACATGGTAATTCTCCTGGGACAACGGGTCTACAGTTCTCAAGGACAGGCAGTGAAGGAGGCACGCTTATTGATCAGTACACCCTCACCTATAGGAGCCGCTCTGAATTGGCATGGGATCAACCCTAGATCCAGCGCTGGTAAAGTATAGGGCAGGGCAGATTGATCAAAGAGTCTACACAACGTGTATGGCTTCGTTCCCGTCACACGGGAGCCTATACTCGTATTTTCCGCACCGTTGCTCTCTTCTCCTGACTCCTTGAACATACTCCCTGCTTTAGTAAAAACTATATCTTTCTGGTGGGCGTATGTATTGTATCGACATTATGAAGACATCTAGACACGAAGAGTAGAGATGTAGATCGAAACGCATACATGAACATATATGAATCATAAAGCAATAATCAAATGGGGTCAGGCGACAGATACCAACATAGTAAATAACAAATAGGAAAATGGAAATAAACACGTACTAACAGGACATAGGAAATAATCAAGGAGCGAGTATTATGAGGTATGAAGAACAATATGAAAATCTTAGTATATATTAGATAGAGTTAGAGTGATTGCTACGTTGGGACACCTGGAACCTGAAGGGATTTGTTTGCAGATATCGTATGTTTCTAGTAGTCTATAAAGGAAACCCATGAAAGTTTAGGGTCTGAGCTCTTATCCCATCGAGTTTGAATCACGTAGCAATTCACAAGGCGAAGCCGCGTGAACTGCTATGTGATTCAAATGAGATGGGATCGAGCTCTGACCCTAAACTTGAATGGGTTTCTGAATTTATCTCACCCTTAATATTGACTAATGGGCTATCATTTGTGACATTATCCCCCTTTGGATATTTTTCCTAAATATCTAATGGGTGTTAGATACGAGTTTCCAATGTTAAGTCTATGGAGAAAAATTATCTGGGGTGAGATAAAGAGGAAGAACCAGAGGTCATGGGCATTTTAAAGGGGTTGTGAGGGCGCCACATATCCTAAGCCAGTTTACTCGTCCCCGTCAAACTCCCTTTCCGTTTTTGATTGTTTACACAAACTCTCACCTTGTGGTTAAAGATTACTCGAGCATTAATATGCATGACTTTATTGAAATTGAGGGACCGAGCGGAAGACCGGCTCTGAGCTCAGCTCTGAGATTTGTATGCAAACTCAACCCTAATAAAATCGATTAAAAAAAGAATGAAGCATGGTGAATTAGGCAGTATCTGAGACCGGGACCTCCCGCAAGAATTCCGCCCTGTGTTAGGAATTTGCGGCTGGAGTGTGGTGAGGAGACACAAACATTGGCAAAGGAGGTTGGCAAGAATGAAGGCATGGAGGTACGGGCGCTTGCTATCAGCAGAGATTTGAGGCACAGCGGAAGCTCTCTGGAGTATTGGGGTTAAAAAGGGGAACGGCTTGTGGTGGCGTGTTGGGTGACGCAGGGCGAGGCACTGATAGCGAGTTTACAATCAAAAACCCCACCAGCCATTCTGGATGCCTGAAGAAACACGCACCTAGCCCCCTTCTATCTGGACTACACTCTCCAAGCTTAACCATCAACTTCATCATTAGTTATTCCACCTAGACATCTGCTTGGGGAGCGGATGTAAACGCAAGGGGAAAAAGAAACCCACAGTTAACTGTGGAGTGAACGGCAGTCCCAGGGTAAAGTGTGGTAATAAGAGAAAAATATAGGTTCCCATCGCCACTCCATAGTTTACTGCCCGCCTTCTGGATAGACTTAGAAAGTAATTTCTCATGCAAAATCGTGTATTTACTCAGGCTCCACAGCTACTGATAGGAAGGAGAGCTAAAAGGTTTGGAGAACATTTTTTGCGTCCTTTAATATATTGCCAAGTATGATGGATGTAAGCAACAAATTTCTACCAACGCTGTAAATTTAGCCCCACGCATCTATCCGAGGGAGACGGAGCACCGTTTTTTTTTCATTTTCTTTTTATGGTGGCATCCTAAGATATTGAGTCCTCCTATATTTGGGTTTTTATGGGAAAGAACCCCCTAGATAAATGAGGTCAGGTACTGGGGAGTAAGGATGTTTGCAGCAACTCAGTGTGATACGCTTCTTATTGATTTAGCCTTTAAACTCCTTCTCCACTGTATCAAAACACGATCAGCGGGCGGCCTCCTTTGTTATCACGGCCTGGTCGATAAGGTGTTCTGACTAGGGTTGTGTGTGGCTTCTCTGCGCAGCCAGCGCCAAATGTCAGGAACAAATGTGAAGTGGAGCCAAGGATCATGGTAGCTCGGTCTATGAGGAGCAGAAAGCATAACCATATAGTCTATGAAGGGTCTCGTGAAGCATAGGGCATTTTTTCTTCTAGCCTACAGGAATCACCTACTTGTATATCTTGTGATATGCTATGGTGAATAGCATATCTTATATTGCTCTTGGGATTCTACTTGTATCTGGAGTCATATCTTTATAACCCTAGAGGGACAGCCTTTATCGCCACATGAGTTTGTGGTCGGTCGCCTTTATCTGAATGTTATCCACGTTTATAGACAGTTAAGTGTATCATTTCATCTATTAATTAACCCATTCACGACGTGTGATACCTTGAGGAATAAACCAGGGCTGGCCGGGAGATGCGTCAAGCATCATTTACAAAATATTCGTGTTTTTTTTTAAATTACAAAATTGGAGGTATAATAGAGAGAAACTATGTTCCGGTGAGAGAGAGAGTCAGAGTTACGAGGTAAGGCTCGGAAAATTTACTACCAAAGGCCTTGGCCATGGGCAGTAATTTTTCCAAGCCTTACCTCGTAACTTTGACTTTCTCTCTTCGGAAACTTGGTTTCCCTATTCCTATATACCTTCAGATGTGGTTTAATGATGATAATTAGCGTTTGCTCACCCACCATAAAACCCGAAGCCAGATTCAACCTTATCAAGTACCTCAACACTCTATATTTTCCCCCAACTGCGCTTTTCATATGAATTTTGTAAGAGACGATCTGATTGGACTAAATGTCAACCTTGAGTAGCATACAGCAACCTTGCGTAGTATACGGCAACCTTGGGTAGTATACAGAAGTTCCTCCACCCCAGGAACATGGTGTAAGCATAGAGTGTAAGGCCATAGGTATATAGGAATGCCCAATAGTACCTTTCCTGGTAGAGTTGCTCAAGTCTTTGATTATGAACTTTCATCATTACAGTCAGCCAGGGCGAGGGGAATGTAGGGAGAGGTTTAAGGCGCGTGCCTGGTGGAGACAGTCAGGGAGGAAGAGTGTGGTAGGACGTAGGTACTCAGGCAAGTCTACCTTCCAGGCTTTCTTTATGCAAAGAATTTGAAAGAGATACACATACTTTTTGGACTATAATTGTATGTAAAATGAAGAGTACGTTTAGGCTTATAAGCTTGTATCACATTATGATTGAAAACCGTCAAACAACTGTATATGCACGCAGTACAGTAGAACCCCGCCTAATGGACACCCCGCGTTAGCGGACACCCCGCGTTAACGGGCACTTTTGCTGGGAACGGAAATTTTCCCCTGTGTTTTTTATGAGTGTGTTTGGGTATATTCGTAGAAAATACATTTATAATTCAAAGTTGAATAACTTCAGATCCAATTAAGATAGTGGAAAATCGATTTCAGATTTACCATCCCCTCTGTCTCCCCCACATATCGGTATATATCATTTCATTATTGGCTTGGGGGAAACTTGAAAACCCCGCGTAAGCGGACATCCCGCGTAAGTGAACACTTTGGCCCGGAACGGAGGGTGTCCGCTTACGCGGGGTTCTACTGTACTCGGTTAGGGATGTCTGCTAATTCAATGGACAATATGGTTTACACGATCTCCAGAGGCAGAGCAACAAGTAACTCCCTCCGGTTGGTGTATTTGTTTCAGTATAATATGATCGATTCCTATTGAATTCCTCTTCACATATCGGAAGGTTTGGACGTCCAGTGCACCAAGTGATCCTCTGGAAGTCACTGAAGAGGAAGAATCGCCTGTCACTTGGCAACGGGCCATGGGAAGCTTTATAGGTCGGGAAGTAGAAGGAAGCATGCAGCTGAGATGGGGTTTAATGACCGAAATAGTTTTTACACACATGTCCTACAGGGTATAATCGTTTGGAAAAGCTTCGTAGGTCTGGCAGCTACTTAGGGAACACTTGAGTTTTGGGATAGGTCTCATCAACTCACTGTATATCATTATCTATAACTATTCAATATTGAGTAAGAGAATATACTTGTAGGTACAAACCAGTCATTGTGTACTGAATCTTGAACCCTACCCCCACTTTTAGTCCTTTAGGCCTTCTCCCGAATCTTTTAAAACAGTCTTTGACGCATGTGAGTCCTATTCATGTATATAACATATATACGAAGTGGAAACTAATGCACTGTAATATGTTTATGTATGTTATATTCTATAAGTTATATACATAAGCGACGGGGCATTTAGCAATGCCAGATCAAACATTTGGCCCCACCACATTTTAAGACCTTCCTATACACTGCTGCAAACTCAATGATCTGTTCTTCCCTATGACCTTCGAGAAAATTAAGCAGTATCACTAATAAATAGTTGATGCCTAATGATGGTCATTTACATCACTTTGCGATTTCTCAGACGTCACTTTCAACTTATAATATATACAACGCATGGTCTAGGACGCTACCCTCCATCTGCAAAGGTCCAGTATGTTGTGTGGATCCCTCCAACCTTATGGGAATGGGAAAATTTGGCGGCCAAGTGGTTCCGCGAAGGGGGAGGGGAGTGGTGTGGCTGAGGAGGTAGTATGCGCGATATGAACCTAGCAGTTGCTACGGTGTAAAACCCCACCAACCCAACCCAAACAGTGAGTGTACAGAGGTCTTGCTAGGTTTTCCTGTGTGCCCGTATTGCATGCCATGTCGTTGCAATACGTTTGCCAGAGTAATCGATACATCGTTCCATGCCTCCTTGTGATGATTTTAAACTCAGCCTATTAACCACGCCACATCAATGCAGAACCCCACTCAGACCCATCCACCAGTTATCATCATAATAGTTGGACAGCTGCCTTCTGAAAGTCAATGAAAATAGAGTCCGTGAAAAAGCCAAGTACAACAAACATGAAGCTCTGGGAGGAGACCTATTGTTTTGCACCCATTCGGCCTGCACCGAGTATAAAAGAGCCTGGCTGGATAACAAAGTGGTACAAGCTGGTTGTGAATTACCATCTTGTAGGTATTCCTTTGAGCATTCAAAGTCTGTGTTTCGTCTATAGTCTTTACCTGTCTCGAATAGCTCCGATATCAATAGCATAGTGCTCACAGGCAATATGATCACGATCGTTCTACTTTTGATGCAACTGTACTGTATTTGTAATTTGGATCAAAACACGTGCCACATTTTATGAATAGAGCAAAAGGTATTGTATTCTATCTGTAATGTTTCCCAGACCGTGCTTGAAATAAACATATTATATATCTGATCAAACGATAGCAGAGACATTGCCTAATTCTGATGTTTATTTTTTTTCTGATGTTATTTAGTGAAATTCTGCCTGCGATTTGATTGACGGCACATCTCTGTCTAATCTCACCTATTGAAGTCATCCTTATCTCGTCCTCCAATAGCTACTGCAAATTTAGTGTTATCTTTACTGCTAATTTTGGATATATCATCAAAGGGTATCAATTCACTACAGTATATCACTTAGTACATATTCTTTTAAATCAAATGTATTATAATACTCTTGCAAGCATTTCTGGCATCAGAATGGTAACCTACATACGATTGCTAGATCTGCAGAGCACTTTGCTCAGATGATAGCTGATTGAAGATGATGGTTTTTTAATAAGGACCGGATGCTAATGGATATTGATGACCCGATACGAGTTCTTTCGATGGGGAAAGTTCAGAGGCTCAGTAGGGAAATTTTAACACTTCCGAATGCATGACATATATCATTTGATGAATGTCAACGCATTTTATCTGCTGTGGCATGATACAATAGATTTCAATCATACCACTGCTCTATCGTATCCCTTACGTTATAACGTCCCCCTGGAATCATTATCCACGTTTCCGGAATATTTATCCACTTGAAATACTTTGTGAGGTGTCCATTCGGTTTATAACTACCACCTCCACTACTCTATCGGGTGTATGTACCAACGCAATGCTTGTGGGCCCACTTATATTTCTGAATTGGATGGGTGACCTGGATCCGATGCAGGGCTCCACCCACTCATCAGTGTCCCGTCGGCACCTACTACAGCACAACACACGTCTGAATACGGTCTAACAATAGGTGGTACAACACCCTATAGAATGCCACCAGAGTGAGCACACGGTACCATATTAGCTTCCAACTGATACGCTCATATTTGCATTACATATACAACGTAATATGTGTTATCATAAATGATAGACAAACATAAAAGAGACAATTTAATGTGGTTTATTGTTAGCACTCGGAATTGCATCTGCTTTCCTTTTCTTAAAGAGTAAGATATGTAATGCAAAATACTTCAAACCGATGATGAAAGGACAATATGCGAGTCAAGAACATGTCAAGATTATGTGTACACCATAATCTTGGAATTTGATGGCTTAATGGAATATATTTGAGTGTCTGGTGTCTTGAAATGAATATCCTTCGTGATAAAAGCGTATTGCAAAAGAATCACTAAGATCTATGTAAGATATAGCGAAACATCTTGATATATAGATGCAGCAGGTATTTTCGTAAAACTGGATGAGTTGTAATTTTGACCGCCTCATGCCTCGAATGGAGTTCGGGGTAGTGATTCCAACTCCGTGAGTTACGAATGGCGTAAAAGATCCAAAAGAAATCCAGTTTTTATTTTATCCTACCCTGTCTCGTCAATTTTAGGATATCAAAAAGTATATAAAATAATTTACCGACCAACTTTTACACAGGTTTGCTACTTATTGTTGGTGAAGGGAGTTCATGCACTGATACTGCTGAGCAAATTGCTTGTCTCCAAGGCGGAAGTTCAGTTGGCCAGAGGAAAGGATATAGTCCGCGATTGTTTCATTGCAGTTATTTAAATATTATTGGTGAAAACTGTGCAAATAGCATAATAAGTTTGATATTAACCAATGAAAGACGATTATATTCATGAATTCCGCTGTCGATCCTCTATTTCAACGTCGTTAAATGCATCAACAAATCATGTTGCTATTAAAGGTACGAGTAAATGGGTCACAAATTTGACGTCATTCTGGCCAATGTCCCGACTTGGAGAGACTCACTGTGTGAAGCCATATGCATTCTGAATTATTCAATTTAAACCTAAACACTGAACTGATTACCTTACTGTGACTGGAAGGAGACTCGTGTGGACTCTTCGGATTGACATTAGTATTAACCGCCACATCGAAAGGATTTCAACTGCAGGCTCTTCAGCTGAAGGAACCGGCGGTGAAGCAGTCAAGCAGTCACTATGTCACAGGTTTCAATAATGTAGTTCTAATCTCTTCAAACGAAGCCAAGTGAAATCTCAAAGGGGATGCATTGAAAAGTTTGAGTACTGCAAGTGCAGCTCAGATATTATCCGCCATCTATGGGGTAAATATATTAGACGTGTTAGAAAATTATCTAAGCAAATACAGGTACATAGATCCCTCCTCGACAGCAATTTTTTTTTAGGAATTCAAACACTATTGGAACTATTGAAATGAGGTAAGCACCGCTTCCCCGAACTTCGATGTTTCAAGCATGACTTAAATGACTGGAAGTAGGGTGGGTTCTATTTATTGCCTGGGCTTTCCAAGACTAAACTACTTGCCAATCTTCTATCCCCATTGTACACAGCATGATGAAAAATAAAATGAATTGCTGGAGAAGTATTTTTTTACTGCGAGTTTATTTTTCATCACGATAGGAACCTGCCAACAGTTTGGGTATGTCTATCATGGTGGTGTACGTGATTAGAGGAACATTGGAATTTAAAGCGCTATATAGCAACGGCAATGAATGCCCAATCATCCAATCATCACCAATCACCAGTCTAGTATGGGTGGCATTGTCCAATTATAATCGCAGTTCGCTACTTGCATAATGAAGGACATGTAAAGCCAGACTGTTATATACACTGAATGCGGACGAGAGTAAAACACACAATAAAATCTATACTAGAACAATCATTTTCGACATACCACGGACAGGGATAGTCAAATGTCATCAAGGTGTGTGAAATATATGTATAATCGTTGGGTTTTAGAGCACATTGAATACAAACACTACACCCTTCAAACGGAATGAATCTATAAATGCTTTGTAGCGATTAAGGATACAAGGTAAAATCTTACTTTTAAAGGAGTTTCGAGGGAAAACCCAGCAGACCCGTCAAGAGAAGTGCTCCTGAATTACCCCTTTACTGACAGTCGAAAAGGGTTGGCTGCAAACGGCAATCAACCTTTGAGCAGCATGATCTCTATTGAAGGTGGCTAAGTTGACGTTGCGTAGAAATAGATCAAGACATATGAAAGAGAATGTCATGTATCCGACCTTTGTAACAGGTAAGTCACCTTTCCCCTACCACGCCCAACACTGCCAGATGCCTCACAATACCAGGAGTACTTAACCTGTCAACGGGGTGTAGAGATATGAATTTGTAATCGTTAAAGCGATGGAATTTGTGATCGCTAAATTAAATTTTTATCCACAACTACTGGGTCTATAAGATTGAGTCAAAGAGCACAGAAAGACCGCTTGATGTAACAGAAAATATTTGAGGAACAATTTGAATTTCTATAGATATATAAGCTTGGCACAAAGGAGAAAAGAGAATTGTGCTATTTCCGGTTATATGATGTATGTAGGGTTTAACGGTTCTGTTATTTATTTATGGCCTTGGCCTATCAACCATTCTGCCATCATTGAAGCCTACCTATAAACGTGTCACAGAGGTACATGACCCAATGCAGTACTACCCATCACCCAAATACATCGAGTTGTCAATATCTGGTACGCTATATTCTGCATGGAAAAAAGGTGAGAATTGTCACCTGTCATATTGACCTGTCTGGCTGTGTCAGATGAATTGGGGAGTCTGAATAGACTGGTTTATCTATGTGTCAGGTATAAATGTGTCTGACATTCACCCCAGTATGGATTCCCATTGCTATATTTGACATTAGTCTTATTGGATACAGAGACTCTCTGAACCAACTCCAACCATTTGGAGAGTTATTTGTCTGTTACAGACATCCCCAAATGCGGGTCACCCATTGCCTAGTCTTGTTTCCGTCGATAGGATGCTGGCAGTACTCCAGCCTTAGGCACTTAACTTGTATGGTTATTTTAAATTCTGGACATTAGCCATCTTCCCCTGGTGATTGATCATTTGCCGTTATTCCAGGGGCTCCATCATAACCTTTCTGCTAGAGAGGTGAGCAGATCTTATCTTTATATAGACAATTTATACATGATGATCCAAAACCACATCAAAGTAATTCCTGAAATTACAAGGCAAAGGCGACTTGCCAGTAGTGTTTTTGTAACCTGCTGTTTAATAAAGGTCAATTATCGAACCACATCTGGGATGCTGCTGGGTTGTACCTAACTTTGTGTTATAATTCATATAATTTTTTCATCAACTTTCCTGGCAAGTACAGCCTAGTTTCTCTCCCAAGATTCCTCGTGTAGTGATTTCGCAAGGGACCGCGTGGCGGCGATCCAGTTGATCATGTTCATTAATGTCTAATTCCCTAGTAACCAATATAAGCCTATCCGATGACCAAGCCAGATACCCGGCCGCTGACCCCAGGGTATCTATAACGTCATGAGAGTCTAAGTCCGAACAGAATCCCCACTTCTGTACTAGCTTTACACAGTTTGGCCTTATATTAACATTATAGCGACATTATCTATTTTTGTACTACTAGAAAAATGTCTTGCGTTTGAGATGTATAGGTTTTGTTATTTCGATAATAGTATCGAATTGTCCTTTGAAAGTAACAAGGAGTATCTACACTCTTTGATAGAAACAAGAATCGGAGGTGGATCTTTTTCTCTGCTCAAGAGCAACTCCAGAATTTCGCCCTTCATGTATTGCAAAAGGCCAGCTTGCTAGAGTACTCGCCGATAGGATGTATCTAGGAGAAGGATATCAATAACTTTCACGCCATACCCCCAGTAACAAACAGTAATATTTTGTTTTATAAAACATTATGACACAGAGTGCCAGCTACATTGACATACTCTGTAATCAAAGCTGTCAACAACTCCAGATACATCTAGCTGCATATATCCCAGCCACCCTTCATCATATATCCTAAACTATATAATTGCTTTCATAGCAGGTCACAGAAGATGAGACAGGCTCAGGAGAAATTGTATGGTAGACGCCCTATTAGGGGAAGTCTATGTTAATTCATTCGTTTTCGTGAATAGGTTCCATGTAATGACTCTCTGACGCTCGTCTATCACATCAACATGTAAATAAATACTTAAAAAAGGCAGCCAATTACGTAATTCTGTCACACGCATCTAGATGCACGATAGACATCTCTCTCACAGATGATCCGGAATATAAACTTCTTGAAATAAAATCTATTTTAATAAATGACAAAAATAAATGACAATAAAAACCAGAATGACCTACGCCGGATAATGTTCAGGAATTTCAACCCAGCACACTTCAAAAGAATGATAACAGCCTTGGGAATCCTTTCCATTGTGAACGGGGCTGGGCAAGTTTTCTGACTGCAAATACAACATAATTTACCATGAAAATAATCAATATGATAAACTGGCATACATGTACTTACCCTGATAGCCCCGCAGTAGGCTAAACCCTTGTTGCCGCCGCCTTCAAACACAATATTCTCAAAGGGGAAGACGTACTTGTCGAAGGGCACGTTGTCGAAGGAGCGGCCCGACCCGGCAGTTCCGTTTCCGGGCGTCGTCCCACTACCTTCTTCCGCTTCCTTCAGCGCCACGCTCTCCCCGCCCGCGCGCCGCCCCTTGGCTTGCTTGTTACCCATTGTTATCGCGTTTATGTTTCAGTCCTTCAGTTACAAGTTGTTCTATAATAGAAAGAGGGTCTCATTTTGAGTTTGTCAAATTCAAATGTCGCACTTCCGACTAGGCATTTCACCATAAAAGATACTAATGCCAAAATTGTGGGTTGAGCTGATTATCCAAAAATAGTTAGCAAGCTCTGTACGTCGTTAGGTAGGAAGGTAGGGACAGGTTCTGTAAGTATTGCATGGAGTAGGTGGACAGGGATTTATGCTATAGCAACAACCAAGTTTATAGCATGAAGGTATGTACCAAAGACAAGTGAATATATGAATAAGAAGGTACCTGGGGTTGGCGTTAGGAACATTATGTATATAAGTGAGAACATAATGTCGATTGCTAGACCTATATAGCCGGAGTGGTAGGTCGCTATGTAGGTGGATACATATAGACTGGTACAGATAGTAGAAATAGAAAGATCAGTCAGTAGGGACAATTAGATTGAATATAGTTAAGTATATGATAGGTCAATTTGTACATATTTGGGAATCATGACCTAATAAAACGTGTTTTCAGTCATGCATTATTCTGGTTTTAGGCATCATCGTATAGGTTGACATTATAACTAAGTATATAAACACAGATGGGTAAGAATACACGCGTAAGCTCAGTAAAAAGTAGTTGCTATTGCTCTCAGTAGTATAAAGATACATGTGTAGGCATATGCAAGTATAAGTTGAATTACATAGTATAGCTTGGTAGTAGGTACAAGTATGTAGGGGAAAGTAGGGTAGACATGAAGTCAAATAAGCAGGCAGATAGCTCAAATGAGGGGTGCCATCTAGGTAGGTAGATATACATAAGTACATATTTAGTTCTGTGCAGGAATGTGGGTTATTCAAGTAAGATCTATTCAGACATAACAACCACTATACGCATGCATTTCTTCTCACATGCAATTTCATAGAAACAGTTCTATTCACTTTGATGATGAATATCTACTGGCACTCTGTCGTCAGACTTCATTTGTAGTGGTCTTGTTGGGAGATAGTGAGCATAGGTGTATGAAGGAAGAGGTAAGTAGGTAAGCACTGCTAAGTAGTATAGTGAGACAGATTGTTAATGCATACAGGTGTGTGGTGATATGTCTGTTAGCAGGTACAGTTAACTAGTACAATAATACAGATTGGAGGAACAGGTATGTAGGCGTATTTAATTATATAAGTCGATAGGACGTCTAAATATATATGGTTAGGTATATAATTACGTAGTATAGTCAGTCGGAGACAGCGCTTCTTTCGAGAAAAATATTCCGTAAGCTCGTAGAGCGAGTAGAAAAACGAGGTAAGCTAGTGCGTACCAACATTTTACTTTTTTTACATACCGTTATATGTAAATACTAATTAAAATACTTTGTAAAATGTAACAACGTCCGAGCCGGCTTCAATGTGGACCGGTATTTTGTTGACATCTTACCGAAAATGAAGCTGTGACCACTCTCCAATCTGATTGGTCGTTAAACATTTTTCAGCCAATGACAACACGTGTTGAAAGTATGTTGGTACGTTCTTATATACCACCACACTATGGCGGTATATGATTAACACCAATACCGTAGCAGAGAATGGTATTTGTGTACTATACTGGCATAGGTACATAACACGTTCAGGGAGCTGTTTCAAAAGTCGAGTGAAGTCTATGGTTTTGAAACAGCTCCCTGGCAGGTATGTAGGTGAAGAGACACATGAACCAGCATACCGTCTACTACTCCGTTGATCAGTCGGTCAGCGGGCGTCCTCCAGTGGGTGGGTGGCTGGAAATGGATCCTCCACGGCACAGAGCGTCACAGTCGGCCAAGCAAAGCCAGATCCCTTCACGGACACAATGGGGTACTTCCTCCTTCCCGGGATCAAACGTTGGTGGGAACGGGAGATGTGGAGAAACGCTTTATGTCCACTCCTGCGAGGAGGAGGGAGTGGAGGCAAGTAGGTAGTAGGAGTGGGCTGGGGACTTCTGGTGTATGCTCCCACGGGCTGATAGGGTCAAGGCGTCGAGGAACCGAGTCCAGCTCTGGAAGAAGGTGGGTCCCTTGTTAGGGAAGGGAATGGTAGTTGTTGTGATTATGGTGATGGCAGTAGTAGTAGGGATGGTTGCTGGATTGCTTGAGGCGCCACTACACCCCAGCACGCTAAGGGTCGGGCGCGGAGTGTGCAATATATACCTCCAGCACCCCCCTGAGGGGCGTGGTCAGATCGTAGACACAGTCCTGGCACACGCCCTCCCTAGTGCCAGTCCCAGTGATCCACACACATACAGGGTATCCCGACAATGTTGGTCTCTGTCGGCCCGAATCTCTCTCCCTCTCTCTCTCTCCCTACTCCCGGCTGTGCTCTGAGTGCACCGTACTCCAGGCCCAACACCCCTGTGTGTACGGCACGGCAGCTCTACCTCCAGTCACAGGATCTCAGCGTCTACTACTGGAGGATCCCGGAGAGAGGAGATAGCCTGAACGCTGGGCGTGGTGGTGCTGGTGGTGGTGGTGGTAGTAGTAGTGTTGGTGGTAATTGTAGCGGTGGCAGCGACGGTGGTGGTGGTAAGAAACTAGTGGTGATGGTATTGGCGGTGGTGGTGCTGGGTAAGAGTGGTTACAAATGATCGAGTTGTGGTGGTGTTTGTGGTGATGGTGATGATGACGCTGGTTGGTAGCGGTGTTGATGAGGGAAGTTTTGGTGGTTATAATGTTGATAGTGACACTATGATGGTACAAGCAGTTTGTGGTTTCATGGTATCAAATATGTTATAGTGAGGGTGAAGATAATGATCATGGTGGTTATAGTTGTAAATGTATTTGTGTATATGGATTAAAAGTAAGTTGTTGGCTGTTGGATATGATGAATATGAAGGTTGAAATGGATATGGTGTTGATGGGAGCAGAAGAGAATTAGTGGTCTACCTCGCAATAGTTAGCGCGAACAGATTGCGTGCCCACTAACCCATAGCGCACCCGGTGACCCCCACCTTAGAACATACATGTACACTAACCCAACACCCAATGCAGCTCGGTGAGTAACTCATAGCGACGAGTGTGTTTATGTATGACATAGACAATGATCGATGGTTTTGTGGACAGGCGGCCGTAAACCACGAGAGGCTGACGCGTCGTGATACACGAGCGCTAGGTCGAGTGGTTTACAGAGCCGTCTGTGTAGGAAGCTATTTTCTGTTGATTCTATTATCTTTCTTTTCGAATAAATCAAACCCAGTAATTGCTATATCAAAGGGGACAACAATAGGGACTATTTCTTTGCTTTATAGCACAAAAAGGACTTTTCCCATATATCATTTGATATCGTATACCAGAGGTTTAAATCCGTATGTCACATTTATGGTATCTGACAGGTTTTATATAATTATATATTAGAGGGAAACTATGTTCCGGTGAGCAAAAGTTCAATGTTACGAGGTGTAAGGCTCAGCAAAGTTCAATGTTACGAGGTAAGGCTCGGAAAAATTACAAGGTAATTTTTCCGAGCCTTACCGAGTAGCTTTGAACTCATGTGAGATGGTGTGGATGTAGATATCTTGGGCTTTGTCTTTGGCATATTGTATGTCTGCTGGAATCTTCCCAGGTCAGCCACAGGAAGGCATTATCCGGCGATCAAACACTATTTCCGAAGAATCCGAATATGTCTATTGAACAATTACTATTGACTGCATGGTGTCCATCCTTTTTTCTCATCTATATTTCGGTTGTGTATATGTTCACTCTAAACCTCCTATTGATCGACCTAACTAATGATAGCTACTGTAAGTCATATAACTTGCTACGGAAGATGCCTGATTTTATTGCTTGTTACTGAATGTATAAACAAACTTGAGTGGTTTCTCATGAAGCTGATTTCATCAATGGTTTGTTCAGTCTGGTTTAAGAAATAATCTCAGTGATGTTTTGTGTTGTTAGAAACAGGTTTCAGGATATCATTGACAGCAGTGGTACAACCTGTATGGCGTCTTCAGATAAACAATCATAGTGTTTTGGATCAATAGAAATGGATAGGATACACCTTTAAAATATCGCTGCGCGTAAAATAAACACCATAGAACTTATATAACAAAGATACTGTCATGATTCACCTTCCCAGACACCTTCCACAGAGCTGGGGCCCGTTTAATAATTTAGGATTGTACATTAAGACTCTTTTCTATACCTCGTACAAGGGTTATCGTTTAATAATATTTAAGTCTGTTCAGTAAGACAGTAATAGCCGTCCATAAGGTAGTCCATAAATGTTGAATAAACGTTATCTACATCCTCCCTGGGTCGCGATGGCATACAGAAAAGTGTCTACATGTACGATCCTAGATTATTAAACGGGTGTGAGACACGAGAGGCAAACGATGGCTAGATCTCGTTTGAGAAAGCTCTTGTTGGTGGGCTTGGTAAAAATGGTGTCTTGAGGGTAGTTTTTTAATTGGTCAACGGGTAAAAGCGTATCAGTCCTTTTGGAACCACATTGAATTATGAAAATAACAATTTGTGTAGCACTGACACGATCGTCAGGTCTTTATCGTACCAATTCCTTGAATAATTGTAGCCCAAGGGATGTTTGATAATGAAGAAACGATAATAATTCCCTTTAGAAACGATTGCTGTATGGTGGCACTACCTGTGGTGTCTGTTGGCATTGATTTTTCTCCACCTCTGTCATGACCTATCGTGACCGAGAGATCTGTGTCAATTCTACCGGCGTTTGTTTGAACGATATAACAGTCAGCACACGACCAGCATTATCAAACGACATTTACTTTGGATCGCCCCTGAAGTTCCTTGTCACGGGAGAGATCAAAGCGTTCGGCCAGATGATCGGTCCTTCAATATTGAACAGATCCCTGAATCCTTGATCTTTGAACTGCCCTGCTCGTTCTTACTATCATATAAAGCTTTTCAAAATCCCCAGTCAATATATAATGACTAGTAATGATATTCATCAAAAGGTTTATGTATTGTGAGGTTAACACTAGCATATTTCCGAGAAGAATCCCATGACAATGTAGATAAATGCACACGGAAACAGACACCTAAGTCCTGCGTCTCGTCATTCTCTGACACACTCACAAACCTCCCCTGCATGCTTCGTCCGAGTTGACAAGCGGCCAAAATCAAGCCGGTAAGCAACATCCTGTTATACCCTGACACACTGGAAACACCGGACTAGTCTACATGTATATGCGTGTGGCATTAAGTTATCATGTCGCCTGCGCTCCCTATACATGCACATTCCCCCAGTACCCCTCCCCCATCCCTCTGGTGTCACTCAGCCAGACACATGCATCGACCGCCAATGACAGGCGCCAAAGTGAAGCCAGACTTACAGGTGTGATGTCGGAGCCGTCGCCGTTATCGGGACTGGTCACAATGGTGGTGGTCCTGATGGCGGTGGTGTTTATAAGTAGCAAGAGTGTCATAGTTATGGTACTGTTGGTGCGATTTTAAAATCGTACTGTATTAACTTCGTACGGGCGATTGTGATGAAAATCAGCTTGTTTAATATTCAAGCTGACACAACACGACCACCTTTATTGACGAGATCTTCATGTTATACACTGATGGCTGGATTGTATCATCTGATATGTCAATGAAGGAATTTCTTTAAAAAAAGAAAAAAAAGAAGATGTTATTGGTCGTAGTATTGGTAGGTTCATGTGTCAGCGGTGACGTAGATTGCATGTTCTTACCAATGGGTCACGAAACCCCCATTGAAAATGTATGGGGCCACAGTAAACCAATACCCGTTGTCTATTCGTGGCCGTAAACCACATCTATGGTTTACGGCTTCCAAATAGCTTTTATCAAATTTCTAGGAATAGAAATCATGATCAATAACCATAGGTAAGAAAAACAACAATCGATAGTTTCAGAACGGTCAGTTCTGTAAAACACTCGAGGTTGACGACATAATACACTCGCTATCGCTCGAGTAAAAGCCAATACACACTGTACGATTACGGAACATGAATGTTCCTTTCTCGGCGACAAAAGAACAATCGTAAGCTCAGGCGAGGCCTAGAAAATGTGTCGGCCAATGTGACACCCCCCTACAGTAATTTGCCTAAGATTTGGAAATCCCCCCCATGGCGATGTACCTTTGTCGCCGACAAATTGCAGCCCAATGTTCCGAAATCGGGACCGATAAATTAAGGAACGTGTTCCTTCCCGTTGTCGCCGACAACGGAGTTTAAGAAATACCCCCCGTGGTTCCTACCAATTATGGCCCTTAATTAGTCGCTGGGTGAGCAGAAATACCCATGCCACACACAGACTGAGGCCAGCTCACCGATTTAACTCCCATATACTGAGATTTATTACTTGTTCCTTTATCGGTGACCCTAAATCGCTCACGATTTACGCAGTCAATCGTCCAGTGTGGACAGAATTTGCTTACGATTAACTCATGCTAATGGCTGCCATAAACGTTGTGGGGATAGTCAACGCTATGCACATATTCGCCTGAGACAAGTTAAATAGCCTTGACGATTTAGGGAGTTAATCGGTGGAAACGAAATCGTTCAGTGGGTATTGGCTTTTATACTACGGGTCAACCGCTCGTGGTTTATGGATGTCTGTTCAAATAATCATAGATAATTGTCTATATGTCATGGTGCCAATAGAAATTTAGCTAGTTTTGGAGGCATTATAGTGGTGGTAGAAGTAGGGGTTATAGTGGTAATGATGGTTTTCAAGATGATAATAGCCATTGCTCCAAAGGTAATGGTTTTTTCCCCTTTCAGAGATCGAAACCGTGAAATGTCGGTGGGTGGCAGTTATACTTATAGACCTTTGAAGATTACAGTAGGACCCAGCGATCACGAAACTCGGAATAACCACCCGATCATAAAACATTCCGTAATGTGTGGATGTAAATAGAATCGTCACTGTCTGCTGGAGTTCGAAATATCTCTGAATTTTTCAATCAGATAAGATTTGTATTCCATAAATCACCTAGGATAGGTGGCCACCCACTATAGCATGGCATAGTATTCTGTCTTGTATGCTTACTATCACACTAAGATAACACATTGGCGTATCAAGTTGTTTATATCACATACTATAACATAGGTTCAGCGGAGGTACACGTATACAGTTTGTTATTTTGCTTTAGAAAAGCTCGGTAGTAACAAATCAAGTATTATTACATTTACTATCTGCTATCGAGATGTTCAAGCATTGTTATTCAAATATGAAGATGGACAATCCTAACATAGCTTGATTGATGCATTTGGTCAGTGTTATTATATTTCATAACGTTTGCTGCACATGTCGCCTTTATTACTTTTTCGAATGACCACTTTCTAGAATGTTTTTAATGTCTTTCGGTAAGGAATTCCAAGGACTTTCGCCTCGATACTGAGACGATTTCTTGAAGAACGTACTCAGTGTTTTGATATTAAAAACATTTTTTTCTGAGAACTAAGCACTTAGTCGAGCTCCAGGATAAATTAATCTTTTTAAAATCTAATAAACAGAAATTTCTTCTGTGATCTTGATTAAAAGTCATACTATGCTGGGTGTCTGGGTCAGGTGGTTTTATATCTCGGTATCTTTTTATATACTCCTTTCACATAACCCCATCCGTCAGCATTGCAATGTTCCAGTCTTGGTTTTCTGGTGCAGGCTGGCTTCATGCAGTTCCGAACGGTTTTAAGTAGAGCGATTCTGAGCAACTCCGAAGAGTTCTTGGCAGTTCTGAGCAGTGCTGAGCAGTTCTTAGAAGTAGGCGTACTGCGTCGTTATGAGAAGTACTGAGAACTTGTGAACGAATCATGAGTGGCACGTCGAGGAACGCTTCCCGCCTTCACCATTACTAGCGAGGCGGGTAGCGGGAGTGACTAGAGATGTTCCAGGGGATAGAATCAGCATGGGTCCTTGGCTGTTATTGTTATTATAGAACGTTGGGTATTGTAACTGTTACAACCAGGAATTGCCATCATAATTTTGGCTGTGGGGCGCAGAGTGTTAGAAAACATTCCCATATAATATACTTACCTGAGAGGTCATGGAACATTGTGACATGACGACACGGAGGGAAATAGGCGAATTCTGCTTCGGGAGGAGAAATTTGATTGTTTACTGTAAATTCCAACGGTCTCATATGTACTCTTTTTATAGAATCAAATACAAAAAAAAATCTTTAAGATTGATACTATAGGAAAAATATCTGTAAACCTTATAAAATCAAAGGCTGTTGTTTGCCTGGAAAATTATTTGACATTTATCTATTCTTCACCTTTCTATCGGCAAAACTATATTATTTTAGGTGAATATCATCAGTGAATATTTCACATTTGTTCATGCAGATCAAATGAAAGACATGTTACACGACACTAAACGATAAGAGAATATGATAGATAAATGCACATTAAATCAAGTACCCTCCTGTTTCTCCAAAATGGTTCTTTCACCTCATCACCTTGTCATTTTACCTGGTAAGATTTTCGAGATTGTCCGTTGAAAAAAAAAAAAAGAAAGTGTATCGCATCTAAAAATGGATCTTTTCTATTGCAATGTGACTTGGAATATAATCGGGAAACCCTACAGATGACTCAGTAATCGAACGAAGCCGGTGCAAGGCTGCAGTCCCCAGCTCACCTGTATTAGGGATTTACCTATTACAGGTAATGTCAAGGTGTGCGGTGCAATGCACCAGCGGCCTCGCGATAAGCGTGCCAGAATAATGCAATATTCTATTTCTCTATAGCAATATGTATCTCATGCAGTTTCTTTCTACTTACTCTCCAGTTACCTTTGAATTATCATCTGCTTGTATGGCTTTTAAGATACAGAATGATAACAGCTTATTTGAGAATATTCAATATATATTAAGTTATTTTAGAGGGGTGTACTTGTTCATTTTTAATAAGGAGGGGAGCGAGCGGGGATGGGGGTGTTCTTAAATCAACCAGCTAAGTGTATCTCTTATTTACAAAGGAATTGCCCAATTAAGGGTAACTTGACCTATCTGACCTATTAATCTGCCCCCTTCTATAACTAATGGGCAAAGACAGTTCCAAAACGTTACTACCAAACTCAGACAATGTTATCCAATAACAAATAAAGTACTTTCTTTTTACTATTCAAGATGTTCGGTACACATGCTGCACGGAATAGGTATAATTCGCTTGTAGCACTTGACCGAGATTTGTCATGCAACCAGCTACCATAAGCATGCTTTGTAGATAAAACTCTATTCCCTATAGAGAGAAAACGATAAAGAAAGTTATGACAATGAATATTGGAGGTTATTTAGACGAGTACATACACTTCTAGACGAAACGACACAGGTAAAACCAGTTACAGAGTCACGTCATCTCTAAATTCCCCCACAGGTCATGGACGTTCATTAGAAAAGGTCAGTTCATAGTTTCCAGTGCTATCTCCGTAAATGTGATAGAGAGATTAGTATGGATCTATCATATTACTGAATCAGCTCATAATTTCCGTAATATATGTTGTATATTATTAACCCATCCTTTAAAAAATGCCTGAACGAGGATGAAAAAGAGCAGTCTGATATTTTGTAACTTATAAATAGTCCTACATTAGGATGGTTTGTTTGTAAATATTCTATATCTATTTTATCTATCAATGGGCAATCTGTCAACTGTGTGTTTATTAGAGCGTGCTTGCATGCGCTAAATACACCATCTAGAGGTTAGAGTGGTCACATTGAACTTTCAGTGTGCTTCCAGAAAACTATCCCTTTACTATCAGCATGCTGTTCGTTGTGATAGTGAGAACAGAGCAGGGAGCCAGTGACTCAGGGTCTTAGAGCCATGCCAAGCTGACTCTGACCAATCGCTCAAGACCAAAATACCTCAAGACCCACTGGTGCTTGATATCTTTGGATCCTAGACTCAGGCAGTTGCAGTAATACCTAACCTTTTAATTGTCATTCACTTATAATTGCACGCTCATTCATCTATGATGAACATCCTATTTGCTCCTAGTTGTATTAGGAGGAACTATAAAACAACAGATAATCAATACAGGATTTCACAGTCGAAAAAAAATGTTTTGCTTCCTTCTTGGTTTTTCCACGCTTTTATGACATCCTATGCTATCTTTTGTGTAGACATTTTATCTTACCAGATGTTATCCTTGCCTGGAAAAGTCTGTATTTAAATCTAAGATATTTGAACCTTGGATAGATTGAACCATTGTCAATATCTGGTCACCTAATTGTACTCATCTTTATTCCAGTTCCAGATGTACCTTTACCAACGAGGCTTTTGTCATTTGCGCTGGACTTCGGACCTATTTTTGTATATATTCAGTGTAGAATGGGTCTCAACTAGTCTGATAATAAGGGACGAAGGGGCATATCGCACCTTGTGTATGGCCCTTACACAATTGATATTACAGTGAGCTGGCTGACCATTCGACCGGCAGACGTGTCACCTTCCCTGAACATTGCTACGCGTTGGTGGTTCAACAGAGATTCCCTATTCCCAACACCATAGCTTCTCCATCTAATCTGCATAAAAGTAATTTAAGTCTCCATAACAAAAGGCTTAGTCACGGCGCAACACCATTTACAATTCAAAAATAGGCATATTTTATTCAAAAGTCTATTGATCTATTGACCTATAACCAGCTTCATGCGTTCATACTGTATTTGTTCACGTGTAGAGGTATTTATCAATGATAAACGTTGTTGCTGTAATTCACTCTATGTCTTCAAATGAACGATTACCATGTTTAGAATTCTGGAATATACAGTAGAATGACTTCTTATTATACCGGTTCGTCGAAGAAGGGAAGATGGTGTAATGTATTAGGGTTGAATAAAATCTGAGTGAACAAGGCTCGACAACTTGTCAATTGACGTGAGACTATGCATCTTTAATGAGTAGCTTCGCTTACACTGAGGCATAAATAAAACCAAGGATAAAAACTCTAGACACCATAATCGTAGACATTGTTAAAAGGATCAGGTGGCTTCTTTAATCTATTGCATTCAAGATGAAGATGGGTGGGTCTCATCCGAGTTTTCGCGTACACGTAGTCATGTACTTAATGGGTGTCTCCTAGTAATTTTTAGCATCGTTTTATTCTGAATATTCAAAATGTTACTATGGACTGAGCTAGTATGACTACGGTGGAAATTGTTCTGCAACAACCAGGGAATTGGGAATAGTAAATTCCATGTATCCATCGAGGCTTTAATCCACGGGCTAATTACAAGCAATGATAGACCTCCCTTGCACTGCACCCATGCAACAGCCACCATCAGTACCAGGCTGTGGTGTGTGAAACTACTGTAATGTGTCTTTAGAGCGTATTATTTAGCCTTGACGAGTGCCAATGGCATGTGATGCTCCTTCATGGTGGTAACAGAAAATATACATCTCTTTGAAATGAACAGTGGGATTGAGTCGGGGCAGTGTGAATAGACCTTTTTCCACTGGCCGGTGTCGCACCTTATCTGCTTAGTTACGCCACGGCTGAAGCCAAGCATCCACCTGCCAACGTATTCTTTAACATTGAATCACTGAGTTTATGATCGTAATACGTTGATAATACCCGTGTACATTATTTTCGGAGAAATCACATCGATTGCATCGTACTTTATGGTATTCCAGCTCCAATTTGATGTGTCATACATGCATATCACCTCAATGATACTTTAGATGTAACTTAGAACACAGGAACACCGAAACTGGATACACTTTAATAAGTTGGCAGACTTGGCTATAATATGCTTATCTTTTTCAAAGCTAAACCCAAGATAATTATCAGCTATAAAGTTTAGACATCCCAGACTTGTTGATACAATACCCTAGTGTGTTCCAGCAATTTATTCTGTCAGGAAAAACACTCCTGCAACCATGCACCTTTCACACTTTAGGTGTGATTGCTGTGTTCTCTATATACATATAGCCAGACTAGGCAGTGTTTGTCCGAGCGGCCGCGTAACTAGACAGTGGGCCGTTAGGCGGCGCTGAACGGCAACACCTGTATTGAGTTGGGCTGTGAGGAGCGGCTGCCATTATGGTCTGTGCCGCCATCTACAGGATCGGTTCAGAACTAAGCTGGCGTTAGAAACATGAGAGATGAGACAAAGGAAAGCACACTACCGCTGCCACTGACCGTTCAGAATGTCAAAAATTACCTCAAAGACAACATCATGGACAAAAAAGATATTAATTCGAATTAGGACAGCCTCCCCCAAGATTGAGATAATCTTTCCTCACAATATCATAGGCTGGTACACCGACTATTCCGTTAGACTTCGCTAAAACTTTACTGGCATTTTCTACAGACCGGTGATGCGCCTCAGTTATGCTAAGGCAATGCGTTTGGCCAGACATCTATACAGCCATGTTCTTAAGCAATAGGGAGTGTGTGAGCTTATTTTGAGGTAAAATACAATGATTGCATTGTATTCTATAGTTTCCCATCTCCAATTCTGTGTGTTACACATGCATCTCGATCGCCTCAGTAATGCTTCAGGTATCGTTAAGATAACACAGGGACACTACACATGGCTGTACAATGACACATTGGAAGGCCTGGTCAGCATTTACTGGTCATCTTTATCCAGTTGAAACCCAAGGCAATATCAACTAAAGGCCAAACGACCTTTTTCCACAAGCCGGCTGAGTACATTATCTGCTTGGTTACGGAACGCCTTCGGCCAAAAAATGACCTGGTAACATATTCTTTAAGATTGGGTGATTGAGTATGAGCGTAATATGTTCATGATATATCCATTTAAATTATCTACAGAGAAAATGATTGCAATGTATTCTGAGGTATCCCATCTCCAATCTGATGGTTTAAACATGTATATCACTTTGATATTACCACCGATGGAACCGGGCCTTAACACAGGCTTGGCGACTATAAGCCTATCTTCCTCTATCGAAAAAACAGAAAACAATTATCAACCCTGAAGTCTAGACATCCGAGCCTCGTTATTACAATACCCTAATTTGTTCAAGCATTCATATCTTGTAGAACAAATTGTATTCACACACTGTGCGAAAACCACCAGTTTATTCCTATATACGCCAGCGTGGAAGTGTATGTATCGGCTGTAAATCGACTTGTTTCTATATGTAAATACAACAGAATCAGGCGTATATATGAATCAGGCGTATATATGAACCAGGCGCCTACAGATGAGGCGTATACACACGGGGAATAGGACAACCTTGTATACGCAAAAGCATTCCTATATACGCCGGGCGCATTCATATGTAAAGTGGTTAGTTTCATGCAGTGACACATCCGTTTATACTATATGTGTGAACGCATTGAAAGGACAGGTGATAGGCCACACTGTACAGTACCTTTTTTGAAAAGTTATACACCACTAGGCTGCTCTGAACGGTAGAACAACAGTTACAGCACCCTACTTTGTACCATCAGTCATATACATACTGGAAAAAATAACAGCCTCACGCTTACACCCACAGTTATCGATTTTAATCGTGTTTAAGATTTATGGGCTGATTCCACAGAGCAACCGAAACTTGCCAAAATGGAGATCGGGGAAGATCTGGTAATATTGTATATTAAAGCATAGCTGGCGGTGGAAGCTTGCACCTTTTTCTGGTAATTTATGGTGCTAATATGATTTATTGTGCGAGTACATTGACCACATAAGATTTTCTTTGATACATTCCAAAGAGACCAGAATCTTTGCGATAAAGCCTTAATCTGATGGAATCAACACTTAAAGTGGATTTCACACGTAGAGACCCACATACCTGAGACTTCACACATTGAGTGTTCAGCAAGTATGATCACATGTTTGTCACACCACTCACCTCGAGAGTATTTGCATCCCAGGGTGAGTGTTCACTGGGACTGTGCCTGAGATTATGTACCAGGTATGTCCTTCCATGTAAATCAAATTCACTATTTTCCCTTGAGACTGGTAAAAGAATTTGGCCATGAGAATTTTGTACTAAAGGAGAATTGTCTGAAACTAGGGGGAAACGTGAAGTTCACACGTCTCAGGAACACTAGTCTCTACGTGTGAATCCTAACTTAGGGGTGATTGTCGCCGACGATTGCAGGGAAAATACTTCTCTCAGGCAAATGGAACCCCCCCATTCAGACGAAGAGATTGAGTTCCATCACTAACTCTCAGCAGCATTTGTGTCAGACAAACACCCTGTGAGATACATGGATCCCATCGTCTGAATCCCACAGCGAACAGACAAATGAAGCGTGGCAGTATACAATACGATGTATATTAGGCCGTGGAGACCACACATATACATAGACTTGCTCAAGTCTTTAATTATGGACATGATTAAGAAATAAAACTACCTTGCAACATTTGGGGTTCCCCTAACACCTGTATCCCGGGTTAGGTGGAGGGGTAGGCATAGGAGACAGGGGCTGAAGCCAGTCTAACCTGTTTGTAGAAGCTGTGGATGTTGGCGCTTATGAGATCATAAGGCACGGGCCATTTCACAACATCGTTCACTCGTTGCCACATATCTGTTGAAAGATTATGTACATGTAGCTGGTCTAATATGGACACATTGCAGTTGGTCTCCATTGTCCACAATTTTCAAGCTACGCTTAAAAATTCAGGACAAATAGAAACTAGTAGTGGCGTTGCCTTACCACAAAACAGCGCATATCTCACATTCGACTTCTAGCCATCTCCGCGTCGCAGAATCAACCAACACAAAAATTACAAAGCGTAGGGGTGCTTTTGGAAATTTCATTTCAGTAAGCCTTAGCGCTATCAGAATATTGCATGTCAATATAAACCACGGGCTGCTCACACCGGGGTGTTTCCGTAAGGACTCATACAGGGTGCATCTAAAATGAACGCAGCCAGCAGGATTCGAACCTGCGCGGGCATAGCCCATTGGATTTCGAGTCCAACGCCTTAACCACTCGGCCATGACTGCCCATCTGGCAGAAATGACGATTCATATACAAAAAAATTGATGGTGGGATTTCTTTGAAAGGAGATAAAATCAAGTGAAGGTATATGACTAAAGGCTTACCCCCACCGAAGCCGATGGTCTACAATAAACCTCCCGGTAGGCTACGATTGGAAATGGCCAAATCGTAGCCTATCGGGAGGTTCCTGATGATTAAAATCGTGGACACGGGTGTAAATCGTAAACCGTCGAACGGCTTTCGAGGACCAAAAACATGAACCCATTGTCCCAATTGGCTCATGATTCAATCCATGCATCAATTCAGATCTCAGGCAGAGTTTTAATGTTGAAAGATACCATAATTTTGGAAATCTGAATGAATCTAAATAATCTTTTGGAGATATTTACAACATATATCATTTTTCAGACACTCAAATAATCAATTTGAAAAAAAGTGGTAGAGTCATAATTTAGTTATGACTTTATCATTCTCAGACCCTTAGAATTAATCAAATAATACCATATTCACGGCGATTATATATTCATATGCGTTTTACCTACCTTAATTCGAGAATTTCATAATTTCCGCCAGGTATTATGGAATTTAAAATATTTGAGGTGGTCACATAGGATTTATGCTAATTTGACAGACTTCCACCACTTTTTTTTTTCGATTTTCATTCTGCCATTATGTATGGTATTCTGAGAGGTATGCCACTGGAATTAAATCTATTGCCTTTTCTGGCTGCTTCGGCCCCTTATTGACTTCTTTTGACAGGACTAAAGGAAGCCATTAGGTGTACAGATTTTTCTTTATTAACAGAACTGATTTTCTGCAGTCTTCTTCGTGCATGTGTTCATATACATATTCAGTTTATATGAAACTAATAGCCTCAATGCATGCTGTATTTTCAGTTCCACCGGTATGAGTAAACAGAATATGCGGTCGCAAACAATATGAATACCTGCATGCACTACCACAAACATAGCTAGCCTAGGGGCCTTTTATGCAATTACAGTTAGTGAATCAACCTAAGCTTGAAAGATTGCCCTTTCTATGAAACAACTTCTAGAAATATGTTATGGAATAAAACTGCAGATAATTTGTTTCCGGTTTTTAAGGAATTTCCCCCCAAACTGATTCAATGCACAGAAAATTGATATTATAATTCTCCTATTTAAACAAATTTTTGCCGAGAAAATAATTCACCATATTGTCGGGTTTTCAGCACTTTTATCAGACACCATAAAACATGGCGCGGTTAACCGACGGTTAATCTTCAACTGACAGACGGACATATTTACATTATTTTTGCAGAGAGGCAGAGTATAGATATCATTCTCGAAGTAATTCTTGGTTCTATGTATATCGTTAATAGTTAATTGATGAACAGCACAGGTCTATTCAATCATGGTCTTGTCAATAGCCATCATTAATGATCTATTGGTACATCAACTACTACGGGTTTGCTGTAAGCCACACAGTTCTGCCTATTGTACAAATTTCTGACCTGCAGACGACATTTTAACCTTTCCATTAAACAATGCCTAGGGTTCGCAACTTTAGCCAATTAACTCGCGTCTCCCTCTCAACGAGAAACCACGAGAATCAGCGAGAGTACGCGGCACGCGTACCGCACGTCGCGTGTCGGAACTGCCCCCTGGTGACAATTAAACAATAGCGTCAAACTAACGTCTCATGCCAGAAAACAAGAACATAAATCGGAACACGTGGCCAGAGCTCTCGTTGCCCCGTCAAACAGGAGAGACCACAATGACTAAATTCCATCATGCCGTCCAAGTGCAGCGCGCCGCCCTGCAGTTTTTAACGGGCGGGAGGGTGGGCAGGATTGATAGGTTGCTGAGGTCATGATACGTGGGCACACGTCCCAGAGGTTGTCAAGGCAACCAGCACGGGAGGCTGGGATGTTATAATGGTTTGGCGACCAGAACTATGGTCAGTTGTCACCCGAGCTCACAGAAGGGCCACTAGGTCCCTTGGTTCGACCGGGATGGGCCACCTCCGCCCCCACAGTTCGGACAATCTGAGAGGACACTGCCAAGTCGGAGCATACTCACATGGATCGAGTGTACCCTGCACTCCAAGTGACTTCCTAACTATTAGCGACCAGGTATAGTTTTACACTATATTGAAAAACTGACTTTTTGTTGAGTGTACAGTAGTTGTCGGTGCCAATACTCATGGGCAACATAGATTTGCTCAGTATGAACATTTCCAGAAATGCTCCATTTTACATCACTGAGACCAGGATTGAATGTGGACATTGTGACATGGACATGCCCTTACAGGGGCTGGTATTCCCGGCACGGTATGCTACCGACACTTCCTGTCACTCTATGGGTGTGCCGTAAACGACATCGCCAACATTTCCCACTTAAAAAGTGGAGAATGAATTCGTGATTGTACGTCTAGTTTTCTATCGATATAAATACACCTTGATTAATATCTGCAAGACAAGTAAGTCCAGACATAAAGTTACAACTATCAGAATCAGAGGTAGGCATATACCCAAACTGCTGATAGGTATTGCTAGGAACCTCAGATGATATCAAGTACACAGATTCTAGTGACGTCGATGACACCAGTATCTCCGTGACGCCAAATTTCACCAGATATGATGACGTCTTATTAATTTCATCTTGCTGACGTCATAACAGCGCTGCCGACATCAGTCGAAAGCTGTCTGAGGGTCGCAGAAGTTCATCAAGTCAGCCAATTCGTCGACGAGGCAACTGATCCTATGAAGCAGAGATCTGTCAAGCAGATTAAGTATTGTTGGTGATAGAATAAATACTTATTCTGCTTCTGACAGATTCCTGCTTCGATATATCATCGAGCAGACGTCTCACTGGGCATCGTAGCAGAAAGATTATTACAAAGATTCGATTCTGGAAACCAACATTTCATGACCTCACGGGGGCATCAGGTAAAGTTGTTTTTTTTGCTATTTCTAGAATTCGGTTCGTAGACATAGAAATAGGATGCACGCAATGGACAACACATTTAAATGGTTCACATTTGTTCTCATTGTCTCATATCAATATGAATTAATTATTGTAGGAATATGTTAACATCAGGCGACTCTTCTTAGTTGTTAAAATTCTCTCACACGGTAATTTAGTAATACATGTAAATATCACCGATGACATAGATATAAGCTACCGTGAACCACTTCTGAGTCCAGATATTAAGGTGTGAGGTCTATCTGTCAAGTCTATTTTAGGGACAATTTTTAGCTTTAATTCAGACGATGCCAATACTTAAATCAGATTTCAACTTTAAGGACCCTCAATGAAGACTGTTGCACGGATAATATCTGTCAACACCATTGACCATGCAGTTAGAGTGATCATAAGTTAATTCCGATAGATTCACAATGATACCGTGACTAATAGTTTCTGAGCCTCGAACATGTAAAAAGAACTGAGATATACAAGCCATGCATACTACTTTTCTTTTTCTCACATATATAAATTGTCTGTACTTTTGCCTCGTGAATTATCAAAGATACCTTGTGTTCTATCTATATTATTGGAATAACTAAGGAGATCATTTTAGAACCATTGCATTTAAGATCTTTTCATGGAATCTCAGTGAACGAAAATATGTAAAATGGTTGCAATTTGAAGGTGGCCAAGCGCAATCCCCAGAGGAATCAGAGTGTGGTCTAAGAGGAATAGCCCGAGGTAGTTCAATGCCACTTTTGTGGCAACCTGCCAGATTCACCATGGCCTCCTCCACTACTACACCCACCCACCTCACGACCAGTCCCATCCCACGTATTGTCATGCCTAACACCACATGGTATGATGGGGTCAGCACAAATAGCAGTGACCCTATACTGGATACAGATACATCAGGTAAGGACTACTCTTAGAGTCTACGTCATTAGTGAGACATAGCGCAACCCTTTATATATACTTGATATGTTCGTTCATTCGGGTCTTTTTGGCTGGAGAGACCCCGTGCTGCTCTGTTCATATAACTGTGGAAGCAAATGAGCTTGAATTATTACAACATATTTGTTATATAAATAAAAATAATGTTTTTCAATTTTTAACACTTAAAGAAACCTATTATTGTAAAATTGTTAGATAAAGTAAAAGTTCATATGTTTGGAACTAAACATTCCATACAACCGAATGATGATATAAGGACTAACTCTGAAAATATTTCAGAAAAGGGTAGATAAACTGTGACGCAAGATAGAGTTCAATATATTCAAATCGAAGACAGTGATCTACTGCATATGGATTTCTGCTGATTTATGGAATACATATAGAGAATACATGTTGAATATGTTATTGTTTTTGTTATATAGGATCAGACATGGTGCTGACGCTGTCGGTGGTGGCGGCTGTCGGAGTCCTCCTTATTCTCGGTTTCCTGGTGGCCGCCATGTTCATTTGTCGTCTGCGTAAATTGGCGGGAAGCGAGCCGCAGCTTCTCACCTTCAGCCAATCGGCTGCCGTCCGCAAGTCGCGCAGCATTCGCGGCATCGTGAACCGAGGCTATGAAGAAACTACGGTCCCTGTTGACTTAGCGACGTCTTCTGGACTAAATCCAACCCCCTCCAGTCCCGAAAACAGTGACACTGAGTCGTCCATTGCTGCCGAAGTCAATGAATGCAAACAGACCCCCTCTGATCTCATTGCCATTCCGACGACCAAGCGCGTCGCTCCCAAGGTTCCGCCTCGACGACGCCCGATGGATGGGGAGAGTAGTGGTGAGAGTGTGGAGCCGGGTTCTGAGTGCAGCTCCTCTCTACACACAGAGAATGGTATCAGTGAATGCCTTAATCCGCTCTACAGTAAGACTAACATGCCGTACGTGAGTCTGCCACTGGAGAGCATCAAGGAGGGCGAGAGTGACGAGAACGTCCAACTGAGCGTCCCTCCAGACGCGCCCGATACAGCGCGTCTCTGTGTGAGCACGCCCTCTGGTGTGGACCACAGAGAAGTCACTGAGAACGTCAGGAATGACGACTGCGGTAAGTCGCAGGCGGAGGAGGAGCGGAAGTCAATGGACGCTAACTTCCCCGACGTCGACGATACGCGGATCGGGCCGGCGCCGGGGGTCAACATGGCCGACGCCACCTCTACCACTCAGAGCTGCCCGAACACGCCGCTCATGTCGCCACCACGCGGCGCCACTGGCGGTCACCGAGTGGCGCCAATTAATGGCGCGAAATCAAACTGGGCGTCTGATTCTCGTCTGCCGGATGATGGGCCCGCTAAGACGAGGCAAGATTTTGACTGTGTGGGACATGATACAGGCGATGACCTGCGGGATGGGTTCGGCGGGTCATGGAGAGGCCAGCTGGATAACACGTGGGAGGCACAGACGATGTTTTAACTCGCAAAGATACCCCCATATTGCTCAATTAAAATGCATTCTAAATGTTCGAGTTTGTTGCCATTCATAAGAATAGAGTTATCATTATGTCATTCATATAAACATTCTAAGTTATATGGTTGAATCAGGATCTGCAACTAGAAAACTTAACCCTTGATAAGATGTGGTGCAGTGAGGGGTGTGCTGTTCTGTTGAATGTCTTGTTTTCATTTCAAGATTTCTACATATACATGCCATCGCCAATAGTGAACTGAGCTAGTCAGTGTCTTTGTTGCACTCGTAGCGTGTATGAGAAGAGAAGGAGGTAAAATTACCCTAGAATTCACTTTTTGACTTGTCATTTCGACTCTCCTGAATCTTTGTGCTCATGGTCCTGAAGCCTGTATTTGATCCCTTTGTGTTATGGAAAGTAGCTTTCTTTAAAGTGACCCTTTACGTCGTGAGATATAGATTTTAAGCACCAATTCCGCATGACGCTGAATGTGTAACCACCATCAAGTTTAGAGATCGGTTGCATAACATACGCTGCATAGAGAAGCTAGTGTATCATGCAAAATCATGTCGTCGCTAGCAAGTCAAGCATCAACTGCAATATTGAGTTACAGCTTTTAGCTTTAAAGACGTATCCTACATTAGGACTTAAATTTTAGATGCTTTTCGATAGTGAAGCCAAAATAACTCCCTTTGGAACTGAGCTACGGATTGATAGCTGAGCCTGGAATATCATTCCTAGATACCAGCTGGATATCTTAGTTATAACCGTGTAGCCGCGGATACCATTAAAATTGAGGTGATATCAGATAGTGCAATGCAGTGAAAAAAATAGTTCAAGCTCCCCCTTTGCCCTGGGGGTGTGGGGGAAAACTTAAATTAGAATGAATAGTTCAATATGAGAGGTTAATGAATCTACGTGAATATATCTGATGGTATATCTTTATCTATGTATAATATGTATCCGGTATCTTTCAATGGCTAATACCTTGAAGGAATTGATCGTTATTGTATCACATAAAATATTAAATGCTGAGTCCTATATTTGTAGTATTTGATGAATACAAATCTAGACATCTGACCTAGTGGAATTTACTCAAAGGAATCTAGGGAAACATGTTGATCCCATCCAAACCACCGTGACAGAATGAGAACCCTGCGACCTTGACCCTTTGTGCTCTCTAATTTTTAACATGATACCGGTGATGGACGGTAGCCTCAGGCATTGTCAACTAAACAATGCAGTCTAAATAGCTATCAATCTAGCACTTTGAGCCAACCGTCAGAAGGGTTGGATTCTGTTGGAAACACTTTCTATCTTTATTCCTGAGGCTACAGATGTAAAAAGAAAAAGCTATATACTCCAGGATAAGGAATAATAAAGAAGTGTATCCTCTGGGATTATATAAGTTTAGAGATTATATAATTAACTTAAGGAGGAATAGTCACAACAGTAAGGCATTGAACGCAACAACGCCGACGCAGAATTCAGACCTTCCAATGCACCCAGATTTATATTTGTTATTCACATAACAATTTAAGAGAATAATATTCACTCATGTGAGCGATCCTCCATATCGAGTTCTGACATCACTGGACTCGACAAAACATTACATAAAATTGTATATACATTTGTACATAGATCGAACCTCATGATTCTCAGGTATACCATGAAACATGCTTTGCAAAACCAATTGTAATTGAGAATCTTATGGTTCATTTTCATTTGATGGTTTAAATGTCCATATCCAGAGTTCAGACTATTTGTGAAATTAGTTCTATCATTTTCAATGTAATTGTGCATCGTATGGCGCGTCGTAAGGTGCGTTGGTGTGCTTCCGAAACCAGGTGGGTTCCCCACTCAACATCACCTATCAAATACACATACACGTAGAGACCACAGGGAAATGTTGAACCCTTCGCCGCAACATGATGCCTCCAGGCATTTTTGGGTGACACTAGGCTGGCCTCAGTCCCTGCATCCTATAGCTACCCTCCTGGCTGGGATACAGGGACTAGTACAATCGGTGTCCGATTTCTGGCGCTGTAATAGCGCCAGTATTCCAGTACTCTCAACACAGCATTGATTCATGGGCCAGTCAGAGAAGGATACATAATAAAATGAACTTTATTCTCACTGTGATTAATCATTTAATGAATGTTCACAATCAAAGACTTGAGCAAGTCTAGGGTGACACCTACGTGGATCTTTGGAGTCACGTACGTTTCCAGGCATTCCCAAGTAGACCACAGCAGGATGACTCCAGGCATTGCTGACAATGGTAAACATTTAGAGTTCAGTATGTGCAGAAGCTGCAAGACTTCCCTAATCGATGGCAGGGTTGAAAGAGGTACAATTTTTGTATTTATCCTGAAAGAATGCCATAGTCATATAAACGTCGCATCAAGTCGACGAACTACTTGCCGGTAAAGGTGATGTCACGTATCCAGTTACTTTTTCATAAATATGTTGTCAATTATCTCCAATCAGGGAAATCTATATTTCAGCCATTGTTTCCCTTATGAGACTTTTTAGAAAATTGGTTAAAAACACAGACCAGGTGAAATCTTACAAATACCAAAAGCTAAAAGGCCTCAGTCAAGCCAAATCAAATCGTTTTTAGTAAGGTTAATGAAATCGACGTGAGGTTATCAAGTATGTATCTTGAGTACCCATGTGCCACTTCTACTGTCACGAAACCTCCCAGGTAAATCCTGAGCTCATGCAGACAAATCAACTGTTAACAGATTGAAAATAATTTTTATTTAGAATGAGTATACTTTTCAGGCTTGGAGCTAATAAAAAATGAAGTATGTATGTTATGCATAGACTAACATTCTACACAACGGGTAATTCACATCATATAACATTCACATGGAACTGAATACATGTACAATGAATATGAAAAAATAAACATACCTATAAATTAAACTGAAGTCCATCAACCCTTAAAAGTCAATATATGGGATTTTTCCACCAGAATAAATTCTCACCCGCAAGATGTCAGTTTGTTGTTGTTGAAAAATTGTTTATTGACAAAAATTGATAATCGCCAAGCACCTTCATAGATCTTCCATATCATGGAGGGCCCTAATGATTAGCACTATGTGCTTCACACAGCAAATACAAACAGACAATACAATGACAATACAAGGACTGTAACAAACATGTGATTTAGCAGGTACATACTCACTAACAAAATCTAGTTTCTTTGCATGATATTAAAAAATATTTCCTTAACTTTATTTTCAGTCGGACATCCACTCACCGGCATATATGTATTGGTGACCTTCTGAATTCATATTTAATCTAACTGAACTTCTTGTATTCCGTTAGAGTATTTCAAAAACATTTCTAGGATCTAGACTCATTTAATGATATTATTTCAAAGGGCAGTTTCTCCTGATTTCAAGGTTTCTCAATCTACAGATATCAGGTAATTCCTCCGTCCTTAGAGGCTCTTGTACTTGCCTATAACACATCTCATATCTTTAATCATTATAACTTGTAGCCGTTTTCTCTTTGCTGCAGTCATCATATTTAGTGCTCCGGTAAACATCTGACAGAGTCGGACAAACTATTCCGGGTGCATCAGCATGATGGAACACCTCATCCCGTGCAATCGGGCACGCCGGGCCAGGCTTGGCCAACCGCAGAAGGGTTTCCAGATATTGCCAGATAGGGTATTCGATACTATTATCTGCATAATAAACCACACGGCATCTGGTATAATCTGGTGCAAATCTGGTGCATAATCTAGCGCGCTGGCACACTGCTGTAATGCCAGAGACACTCCAAGCGAGTCAAGGCGGCGATAAATAGCATTTATGTGAGATACTATTTCATAGTGATATGTCCCACCGATAATTTGGCGTTTCGAAAGCAATAATCGGGTGAAATATGAAATAATAGCTCACATAGACGTCATTTTGTGTTGGCGATTTCGGGAATCGCTGGGTTTCTCGCTTGGTGTGTCTCCGGCTTCAATGCAGGGCACCTGCAGATCTTGTGATTACGTCTGATTACGCAATTTGGCACCACCTGATGACTATTGGTCATGCTCTGAAGCTAGTGACTAATTCAGGCCGGCTCGAATTAGTAGATCAGACAGGCAGCGATTCTGTGAAAACTTAGTCCTCAGTGTAAAAGCTCGAAAGTCCATTCTGAGGTTGACGACATTTGTGGTAGACATTGCCCCCACCTATCGACTAATTGCAGATTTCATGAATTCCATTGTGATAGAATTACAAAAGGACAGGCAGATTCAAGTCCAGATATCATAATACAAATATAAAAGGGCATGGTAAATAAGTGTTTAGTACGTTTTCGTTTAGCTTGAATTTTGTGTTTCTGAATACTTTCATCTACTGCATTATTTACAGCAGGGGCAGTATAGGTGATAAGATCTCCATGCTACGTGCTGTGACATGCAAAATTTAGATTGAAGTGTTATCACTGATTTCCCTCACTCACAGACATCTGGAGTCAAAAATAAGCCCCTGTCCTGTTACAGAAGACAACAAACAGGCCAAAAATGTTCAGGACTAGCAATATCATTGCACAGAGTACAAGAAAATGTATGCGTAATATATCTAGATGCTTTGACTGGCTGCGTGCGTCACGTTTAAGGGGGGCGTCCACCAACCACGACAAGGCTACGACAATGGCCTTCCGACAAGGTCCACGACAGGTCTACGATTGGAGACCTTGTCGTATCCTTGTTGTGGTTGGTGGACCCTAGTTCCCGACAAGAGGCTACGACAAGGCCACAACAGGCTGGGACATGAAGCTTGTCGGGGGCCTGTCGGGGGGCTTCCAACAAGGTTACGACAATATCGAACATGTTGATTTTTGCCACGACTGGAGCGTTGTCGTGGAGTGTTGTGGTTTCCTTGATATCACTGTCGTAGTACTGTCGGGACCATGGATGCCATTTTTACGGTAACCGGCAACGTCTACGACACGCCCCGACACCGCTGTCGCAAAGGCCCTCTTCTCACGACAAGGCTGTGACAAGGCACCGATAGGAACTTTCTTATCTGCTTTTGTCGTAGCCTTGTCGTGGTTGGTGGACGTCCCCTGATTTCAAACCTCCTGATGCACACTGACGCTCATTGAATTAAATGTAATTGTGCGTCGTCGAGCGCGTTATAAGGCACGTTGGAGTGCATTGGAAGCCAAGTGGGTTTGACGCTTAAGTCTAGGAACCCACTGTTGCCGACGCCAACATTTTCACATCCTGATGCACCCTGACGCTCATTCAATTAAATGATAATATGCATCGTAGAGTGCGTCGTAAGGCTTATCGGTGTGCATAGGAAGCCTGGTGGGTTCGGGGCTCAATATAAGGAGACATTAAAGCTTAAATTAAGCTCTGTTAATTAATTCTAAGAAATAAGCCCCGCCCACATGGCCATTGGGCACGCGCGGAATGGGGCTGACAGGTGCATATCTAGGCTGAGGTGTTGGTCCCGGTCGCAAGGACCTGACCCGTAGTGTCTGACCAAGACCACCTATAAAAGCTCTGTACGCTCCACTGACTCTCTGACTCTCATTGTGAACACATGGACCCAGCTGTATTTGATAGGTAAAGACTGGGATACACAACTACACAACCTGGCTTATTGTTAGAGTGAGTATGATAAGTTATAGTATGTATAAGTTATACCTTATAGTTATAGATTTGGATTGGGCCATTATACTGTATAACTCTGTGTGTGTTTTACAAGTGTATGTAGAGCCATGCCTGCCTCTTACTGTGTGTGTGATTGGAGCTGTGACTCTGTGAGCACATGTGTGCCTGTCACATACAATGTTGACCTGTGTGATTCTATGTGTGCCTACTGTATCTGTATGTCTGTATATCTCCCTATCTCTGTCTGTGTATCTGTGTCTGTCTGTTTCTCACCCTGATCATGTCCCAGACCATTGAATGAAATAGGTTGAATTACAGGGCATCCATGGCCAAGGCCCACCATGGCGAACCTCATTGTCATCGCTGAATATTAATGACCTATAGACCCCCTCCCACCTGGCTTATTATACCCCCTGACTGGCCCTGCTGCCGTCCTGATTGGTCGCGACCACTGTCACACACACAGGCCCGTTCTCTCACTATGTGAGGGGCCGGTCTATATTTTTAATGAATTTATCATCAAGACTCATTTCTGTACTTTAAGGCCCAAGTTCGAACTACTACAATATTGCTCCGATATGCTCTACCATCGACCTCCCGATACAAAATAATAATCGCGTCGGAAAGTCACCTAATATCCTGTATCATAGGGTCTCTACAACATTTAAACATGTTTAAAAGGCGGTGCCAAATCGGTAGCATCGCAGAGTATTCTATCGGGAAAATTGCTCTCACGTGTGAAGTACTGATCTGAAAATTATGACATTCTTTGGTAAGATAAAGGATACATATGCTCGTATGCCCTTCAAATTTCGTGATTTTTGATCAGGTTTGCGTGTCTCAAATCAGTACTTTCTTAGTTTGACTGGGAACAGAGCTTTTAGTTCCTGAAAAAAAAAACATTGTAGTTCTAAGTGTTGGTAAACATTATCGATGCAATATTTTCGGAATTATAATGTATCATATATCTAAAATTGAAGATATCACCTGAAGATATGAACTTTAGCCCTGGTAATATTGTGGGGCATATCGGGACCACGGTCACCTTTTTTTACAGGAGAGTCCACTTCGATGCGTGGTGAATTGGCATGTCTGGACATACGTCTACGGTTTTGCATCTTCCCGATACGTCACCGATTTTGACTTTTTGTATTAGCGCCATATCGGGAGGTCTAGATTTATATCGTAGTAGATGGACGCCGGGCCATATACATGTATAGTGAGCATTTCTCACTGTACATGTCATATATCTGGAGCTCATAAAAAACAACAGGTCACCTGGTACGGAGTGCAGAACAGATTCCGCTCAGTTGCCCAGTAAGTGTGAGATATGTGTGCACAGGTATATATGATAATTTGCGCTTAGGACATGTATACCATTAGCGGGTAAGTACAGGAATTACCTGCTTAGATATATGATGTATAGATATTATCAATAGTTGAATAGAAATTAGTGAAAATGTAAAGATTTCTATTAACACAATTTATTTTAGAGAAGACTAAAGATGAACACATTTATATACAGTACTGTGCTACATACCTTGGATATACAGAGATTGATGCAATCATATACACAAGCTAAACAATATTTTCTAGGGAGTCATATGTAGATGATACAATAACCATTTCTACCCGTTGGTGATCTTTATATAATGTGTCATGTGGGACAATAGCTTTTCGTAGTTCTTCTATTTACTGACAAGTATGATGTCTAATAGCACATAAAATACCGATGAGCATTTATGAGCAAGACCTAAAGTTGAGCTACAAGAAATAATCCCGAAGATGATTTAATAAAAAAAACATAGACCTACCCGTCACACAGTATTAGAACGGGCCTGTGTGTATATCAGCGGTTGCAACCAGTCAGGACGGCAGTCCGGGCTTGTCATGGGGTATATAAGCCAGGTGGGAGGGGGACAAGGGGACATATATCTGAAGGGATCGCAACAAGTCAGAGGTGGACAATGGAAAGCTTGCCCTGAGAGAACATGGATTCCCTGTGAGTTCAGCTTTTTCATTAAGTGTAAGGAGTATTGGGACGATAAGAAGATAGACAGAAAGGCAAAGATTAACAGATACACACAGATATATAGATACATATGATAGACAGAGTTTCATACATACCCCCAGCCCCCACCAGTACAACCTAACCCTATCTGTCATGGCTCACTGCTCTACCACCTTTCTATCACCTGGCCCTGTAAATTCATTAGGGAACATGCAAAGTACAGTAACATTACCCTGTTTGAATACAGATACACATACACACATACAGGTATTCATAGAACATATATTGTACTATACACCTCTGCCTTAAAATACCCCAAATACCACCCTCTACTATGCAAGTGGTAGTTGAGCCATACCACCACACTGTGCTGGTATGGCGCCATACCACCATGCTTTGAAAGCTCGATCTCATTGATTAAGAAAATCAAGTGACCTATTTATGACGTGATAAAAATTCAGACAGAAAAGTCAAACAGGAAATTAATAGAGAATATTATGAGAATATTAATACCAAAGAAAATAATTTTAAAACAGTTTGAATTTGATTACGAAATCACGGCTATGAACATCGTACATGATGTGTAGCAGAAAACAACTTCCGCCCTCCCAAGCGAGTTTGATTTAGGTTTCGAAGTTGACTTATTTTGGTAAGTTTTTTTAATATTTACATATATTTAGGGGTGTATAGTACAAATGAAACTTGTTAACCTAATCGGGGTGGCTTATCGTACCTTGTTACTCTCGGTAAAATTATCGCATTCGCTCTGACGCGGTACGATAAGCCGTCCCAATTAGGTTAACTAGTTTCCCTAAAGTACTTCATAACATATTATTCCGTGGTCATTGTCCTGCTGGTGGTTATCACAAGTGGATCACGACTTGCTTTTCTTACTGACCAGCGCTCAGTGAGTGTCTGTTTTATACCCAAGTACGACACCTGCGGCCTGTTGCGATGCTCTGACACCCTGCCAAAGATGATATCTATGCAAATATTAGTTACCCCATAGTAGAATACACTAGCTATATTTTGCTCTCGGTGTATATTTGCCAAGATCTCCATGGATAAGTCGTAGATCACCTCGTCAATCCCACCTCATCAAAACCAGCTATCCCTACTCACTGGGTATCCCTCAATTGAGGTTGTTGATTTGCAGAAAATCCGCCATTGACAGAATGATACAACAATGTATACAAATCTTAAGCAGCATGTGAAAACAAATTCACTGAAATATTTTATGCGAAATTACATACTGTATTGACTCTTAAGTTTCAACGCATAGTTCTACACTACTGCTACTAGTACTATAAATAGTGTGCTTGAAGATGCATATATCTACATGTGTACAAATCGTAAACTATTATCCAGTTGGCTTGTGGCTTGTTCAAGCATGGTTGGTCGAAATTAATGAGACAATTGATTAATGATAACTAATATTTCAGTTGACGCGTGCGGAACATTGTTCCATATTTTGCCGCAAGGAACATTGTTCCGTATGCAATTTTTACGTCATATGGCGAAACGGTTCGTATTTACAGTCTATACGGCATGGGAATATAGTAAAGGGAGTTATAGCCCATCCCTGTACAGAAAACCCCGACCTGCCTCTGAATCCATCAATTCCGGGTTCAGATTTGACGGCAGGACATCAGGGATATGCACATCTCAAGTCATCCTCCACCTGACTGATCTGAAGAGGGGCAAGTTCATAACGAGGCAGACGCCGGTGATCCATGGCCTGCGTGTAGTGCGCGTGCGCGTGCGTGGACGGCGTCGGGGTCGGTGACGACGCGGACCCGGACCCGGAGGCGGGCACAGCCACACGCAACTGCCGCAGCGGGAAAGTCGGGTAGGAGGAGCCCCCATGGCTCATGTAAAAGTCATTGAAAGATCGGCTGCGCGCCACACCCCCTCCTCCTCCTCCTCCTGTCGCTCCCCCTCCTCCAGCTGCCCGCCGCCCTCGCGTCTCCCGACACGGCGACAAGCCGAACTCAGCCGACGTCCGGCCCACCGGAAACTCGTCGTGTTGGAACGCTGGGTTGAGAGCGGTCCCTGGCGAGCTCTCGGCGTACCAATAGGCAAGCCCCCTGGCGGCGGTGAGTGGAGATGAGTAGTCGTTGACCCAGACGCCCGGATGACTGTGCAGTTCTGCCTGCAGTTGGCGCTTCTCACGGCGGCGGTGGAGGAGGACAGCGATGAGAGTGGACGACCCGACGAGCATCACGAGCGAACACCCACCGAGCACGATCAGCGACGCCGGCGACAGAAGAGATTCCATCCCTGCGCGTGGATCAACACCAGAGTGTAGGAAGTCATATGAGCTAACGATTTATAATACATTAGCTAATATCATACATCAATACAAAATCAACTATATACAACTAATGGAAATAAAGAAGTATACAAAGAGATAAATTAGTAAAGGAATAAAGAAGGAAAGAAAGAAGGAATCAACCAACATTCCTTTTCATTTGATCCAACTTGCATTCGACATTATATAGTCATTCTTCCACGGCATTTATATTCCATGGCATTTATGGCATTTATATTCAAGTTTTTGCACCTGTACTACATTGTAATTATCTAGTTACTTTTTCGACGTGTGTTCATTATGGTAGATCGCTATTCATGTGCGAAAATGTTTGTCATAAAATTTTGTTTCCCGAACAAAAAAAGAAAATTCAATGCATTCTACATTTTAGGTATACAAGTGTGCAAGTAACATGTTTAGTTTTAAAATGAAGACCACGTCAGGTGATGTTTTATGTATAATTTGCAAATTTATATCGTATGGAAAATCAGCGATCCGTAGGGCTATTGTCTCTCACCTGTTGCGGATGAATCTGAAGTGTCTAAAGAACTGGGTGAAGTTGACGGAAGAACAGGGAAAGTGAAATCTTTATAAAGAAAGGAAAAGGAATATTAAGAGTACATACTTTTATTTATCCTACCCCTAATAAAAAACGCCATAGGCTTAAAATGGGATTTGTTTATGTCACGGGTGTGACATAAAGTGTTGTTTATGCCACTACTTTCTGATACTGAAAAAATATGGAAAAGGGATAGGCTAAAATCTAGACACCACTCGTTTGAGTTTGAGCTTATTTATGCCACTCATTTTGTTGGCTCCGTAATGTCACTCGTCTTCGACTCATGAAATTGTGGAGCCAACAAAATGCGTGGCATAAATAAACTCAGACTCAAACTCGTGACGTCTCTTCATAGAACCCTTCAATTGTCAAATTTCCAGCGGACAGAAAATCGCAAAACACTTCATTTATTGTTATTACAGTAAATTATTACCGAAGATCAAATGCATTATTATGGACTATCTCTATTGAAATGAAAATCCTAAAATTTCAAGAACTACAATACACAGCTCGCATATATCACGATGAGGTCTGCCTACGTGCAAAAATATAGATTACCTGCAAATGTAGGCATTGTCACCGTTGTAGAGACAATGATAAGTTTATCTCGGGAAGAACCTGGAGGAACAAAGTCAAGAAGCAATGAATGTTCCATAGATTACTTTTCTAAACAAATTCGATGAATCTAATTCATGGGAAAACCTACCGATGTACAAATCATCCAGGGCCAGTCATGGAATGTTCGGTGGCTAAAGTATCAAATTTTGTCAATAATATCGACGATCAGGCTACAGTTTTAGGTTGGGAACTCGGAGAATCTTAGTGCCCTTAAGGTATATAGGACAATTTAGGGTGAAAATTAAAACCAATGTAATTTTTTCTGAAAATTGAATACAATGATCTCTAAGCATTGTAGAGCACATATCTGACTTGAAATCGGGGGTCACCGTGCTAGATTTCGATTTAGACATCAACATTATGGTAATTTTATATTAGAATATATATAGATTCTATAAAGTTGCTTTTCACATAGTAAAACCCATGTCATTTTTCTCAAACTTTCACAGAATATAGTATGTATAGTACTACCTATTTAGGTTTTAAAAATCATAGGTCACCGTCCTTGTTTTTCAAAGAATTGAAGGAAACCATATTTTTCGGTACATTTCCTATATTATTCAAGCAAAAGAAAAAGGGCCTATTTTACTTATTGGATTATGTCAAACTAGAGAATATTCAAATTTTGCTCTTTTGAGTTTGGAATATGCCACAAATTACCAATTTCAATGGATGAATGGGAATATTTGAAAATCATCAGGTGGCACCTCTGTGAATTTTAGGATATGTCTTTGATATAAGTCTGTGTGGTCGAATGAAAAGCTTGAAAACTTTCATCTTCCTGTACTATTGAGGCTCTTCCTGTTTAAAGATACTATCATTACCGGGCGTGATTATCAAGCTACTAGGGATATATATATATATCTGAGGGAGAACTTGTCGCTGTGTATTATAGAACTTACCATAACAAGATTTTTTCATTGCAAACAAGCTACTATTCTTCTGTACTCGCTGGTCCACTAAAGTAATATTGTCCTCTGATATAAGCCCACATGAAGAAGTGATATCGCAGAAGTCAAATGCAGTGCAGTTCTGGTCATCATGGCAGTAACTTCTGCACTCCTCATACGACGTATTGGGCAAATGATCGCGGGAGCTATTTAGAACGAATCCATTGTAGATGTCAAAACAATCATCTGAAAAGAAAAGAGAAGTAGATTTCTAAGATCTTAATGTAGGTTCAATATAGGATTTTTAAAATAACATCATTTTAGTGTACCTCCGGTATGTACGAGCTATTCTAATACAACATGTCTGGTATCGTAAAAGTAGCCGTACACAGGCAGTATACAATCAGCCTATATAATTAAACCTTAGATACAGAAAGGTATTTAAGATAATAATATATGAAAGTGGTACATGGTACAACATTTGATAATGAGATGTGATGAGATGAATATATTACAAGCATTTCTGCAGTCATTATAAAACAATTTTACGGTAGACTTTTCTTGAAACTATCGAGATCCAGCATCTTCTGCTTCATTAGTGGCAAAGAATTCTAGAATTAAACCCCCTTTAGAGATCGGTTCTTCGTGAGAAAATTACTTTTAGTTTGGTAGATTTTAGATAACATCTTTTGTATATAACAAAGAGGTATTTCTGACTTTTGTTTCGACCCAATCAGCATACATTTTGTTTTTACACATTATTGATACAAACTGCTCATTTCCTTTCCTGCAGAGGGGGATCAAGACCGATTTTCTCGAATTATGATCTTATAATCTATTTTCCCCTGCAGGGTACCAGCAGTGCCATCCTCATACTTCTATTATGCAATTTCTTTGATGTAACATACAGTAACGACATAAAGTATTCGCCTTTTGGGCGTTCTTCCATACAGTAGCCACAGTGAACAAAAAGAACACCACAAGCGCAATGACAGAAACATGAAATATAAACATGACAGAGATAATACTACTTTGCTGAGATACAGATTTCTACACTCAGCTCAGAAGGACATCAGGATAAATTCACAATACGATCTCGTGATCAGTCTACCAACTATCTTGGAGATATCCTTTGAGATATGTCTATATAAGTGCCTCAATTAAGAATAAAAACAATGTAACTCAATAGATACTTTATATTACTAATTAAAGACGCAGGGAAGACTTACAGCGGCAGGTTTTCACCCTCCGGTAGTGGTTACAGCAGGTGGAGTTCCGGGGTTGTCCTGGAAGGTCATGCCACCAGCAGGATTTGTCCCAGACGTTGTAGTCGACACTTTGACACGCTTCTCGTTCTACACACCAATCTGCGGTAATAAAACGCCAAGTGGTCGCGGTGAGCACAACAGAAATCAAATTCTGCCGTTTTTAGAATAAATATTACGGGAACTTCGATGAATTTTTGTTATGTATCTAACCAGAGTTAAAGTTTTGCAGATAACCATATCTTTACAGCCGATACGATTTATAGAATTATTGCTTATTTTCATCTGCGTCATTCACCTCAAATTTTGCCAACTGCCCTGGCACTACATCATTGAAAAGCTATAACCTGGTGTTTCAGCCTTTTAGCAGTGGTCTCAGCTGTTTTGCCATTCTTGCTACGAATATCCTATTGTTTTCAGAAGTATAGCGTTACCTTGACACTCCTGTGATGTCACTGCTCGTCCAATATCACGCCCCCCTGGTTGGTTCATCTGTCCAGCCAGTTGCATTATAGTCACGTTTTCCCTACATGAATAGTCTAGACATAAAAGTAAGAAGAAAAGAGTTGTACCAGTGAATGTGTATCTAGGGTAGAACTCAGCTATTGCAACAAGTAGAAAAAAGTGGTAAGATAGGAAAGCATCATAATATAGAATATTCTTGTCCGATATCATCAACTACAAAATGAAACATATTCATAAATGGGCATACTAAAATTAAAGTCTAGATATCATAAAACTCGGCACTGAACATCCTGAAAATACACTACATACATCATGATCGTTATTCTCTCAAATTATTGCTGTAATGGAAGACCGCCCTTGTAGATAAATCGCTAGTCAATAAAAAAAATAAAAAATATACATAATCATAATCCCAAATGACCTACTTCGATTTTCATTGATGCCTTCAGTCACTGGTTTTGGCGTACCTTCCTCTGACTTGGATGCTGGAGTCTGTTCAATAATTGTAGCAGGCATAATGGACGTAGACATTGATACCTGTGTTGATTCCGAGATGTGACTGATGGAAGAACCTGTAGAGCTGCTGGACACAAAACTCTGTGTAGACGTCTTCTCCGGAAAACCAAAATCCACCGGTAGCACGTTTGATTTTGTTTGGTTTGATGCAATTCGCGAAATTTCCCCGTCTCGAATGGTAGCCACTGTCGTATCATACAGTCCATTGCGATCATCATCTCCATCTGTGTGGTTCTCTTTCTTGTAGTGTTCTTGATGTATGAATTTAAAATTCTTCTCCGGTAGATCATATCTCTTAAACACATTCCCGGAGCTTAACAGGGATATTGCCTCCTCTGATAATGGTTTGTCCTGCACTGATTCTCCGGGGGTACTTTTCTCAGCGGACCTGTATATAGCTAGTCCTTGAGTCGACCCTTGCCGAGGTTGGATCTGACCTGCGTTTGGTAACTGTCGTAAATCTTCCAATCTAGGTTTGAATTGCCTTTTAGAAGACACTAGATCTGAGTCTACACCACTTTCTGTCGGTCTGACCTCTTGGCTAAGTCTTTTATCCCGAGGATTATCAACGACATTTCTCTCCTGAGGTTTCACACCGTTTTTGTCTTCAGGAATGACCCCCGTCAAGGAGAAGGCAATGTCCGACTCAAGCCAACTCTCATCATCTTTTACGCCGTCATCCTTGCTACCCTTTTTATCTCTGCTGTCAATGTCCCCAATGCTGTCAATATCACCTCTGCGGTCAGCGTCACCTCTGCTGTCAATGTCACCTCTACTGTCAATGTCACCTCTGCTGTCAATGTCACCTCTGCTGTCAATAACACCTCTGCCTTCAGGAATACCGTTTCTCTCAGCTTCACCTCCACTACGAGTATGATTGTGACAGGGGACTGATATTTTCTTGAAGTGCGAGCAGCAAGGACCGGCAGCGACCACCGGTGGTGAGCTGTGCACCAGACAGAGGGCGCTCCGGTGTGAGTAGGTGACCGCCGTACAGATCGTGACGTCAGCGCACCACGTGACGCAGGCAGTCTCCGTCATCTGGGTATCCTCGACGGGAACGCCACCTGCCGCCGTCAGCCGACCAGCGAACTGCATGGAGGAACAGTCTGTGGGAGGAGGAAAGAGAGTTGTTTAATAACAGTTGACAATTGTGGGAATAATCATTGTTAACCTCCATACAACTATAACGCTAGGCGTCCACCTACTACGATATGGCTCCGATATGGTCTACGATGCACCGCCCGATAGAAATTTCAAAATCGCGACGGAAAGTCACCTAATATCGGGGCAGTAGATACTGAGAAAAACCCCATACAATGCGTGGTGAAGTGGCATGTCTAAGACATATACGTTTACGATTTTGCACCTTCCCGATATGTCTCCGATATTTGCTTTTTGTATCGGCGCCATATCGGGAGGTCTAAATTTTTATCGTAGTAGCTGGACGCCAGGCCTAACTAATCGCTCTTCTCATCATGCTTTTAGCACTATCGATTGATGTGAAGTAGGCTCCCCATAGCAGAGTTTTCTCATTCAAAAACGCAAATTATAGGAGATATTGTAAGTAGGTGTGGCTGACTCATATTATATGCATATGGCTTTATAACCTACACATACTGCCTGCTACTACAAATGTTCTATTTAAGGCCGTACGTCACACTGAGACGTATGGGGTGGGATATCACGCAACTAGGTAAAATTTCGCCGTTTTCAGATATAATAATATAGATACAGGCTGACTATCTCTGTACATCAAAATCCTTGGTAAAATTATCGGTCAGATATATCACTAGGCCATCTGTATCGGCATATAGCTGATCAATTATTTCACTTTGTGTTTTGATGTACAACGACAGTAAGTCAGTTTCGGTATGATGCTTGTTTTTGTTTCAATATAATCAAGTAATTTTTTTTAAAACTAAATGTCGTGGAAATTGACAAAATGACTAACTGTTAGACGTAAGTATCATTCTTTCGCTTTATATTCGCTCTTTAACCGTCTGATGCCAATAAGCACCATTGAAAACATGCTAAGCCAGTGATTAAAGAGATGAATTCAGAATAATGGCGTACTTGCTGCCTATGTATTATGTGACTGTGGCAGAATGTATGACCCACATTTATGTTCCTTGGCGCAAGTTCATTGCCGTTGGGCTATGAATTGAAAGGGAACAATGAATATGTTTGAAATTATCTTTTTTATCATAAAACTTTTATCAACTGGGTCTTCCTGTATAACTTGGATTGCCTGAGGACGATTTATGACATATGTAAATTCCTCATTATCATCAGTCAAAAAGTCCAAATAAACGCGTAATATTCATCTACATTACAGAGATTTACATAGATCTATTGCAACAGGGCGATTGCTCAGGAATCAATAGTTCTGTACTCAGGCCTATTATTAACAGAAGACTATATTCAGACGAAGTTCTTATTTATAAACATGCATTTCATTTTGACATATCCGAACGATAAAAGCAGCAGGAAGACATTATCATTTGACATGACGACACTAAAGTCACACGACATTTCATGGTACCTACAGGTAGCGCCTCCAGGCGGCACCCAGCAGCACTACACCTGCCAGCGGCATTCATACAATTCTGTAAGTTACTATGGCAACTAAAACACAACAGGCACATGGTGAAGGCAACCACGACAGCATGGGGCACGACGTTAAAGTGTCATGTAGGATCATGTTCTCAGTTACCTTGGTCAGTTTTCATGACGTAAAAACGTCACGATTCATGCGTGTTGTGACTCGGAATGGAAGCAATCTGCACGAGGTAAGGATAAAAAATACATCAAAACGCAGTCCCGTAACCACGTGTACACTGATACAAAGAGTCAACTAGAAATAAGAACAACAAACTCGGAAATAAAGATGGTGAGGTGTTTTGCAGCTCTTTAAGCTATAGAGTCAATATATCGGATCCGCCCTACAACAAGTCAGCAAAGTCCTCAGTGATGAAGTAGTATGCAACCCAATAGTTTCACAGGACAAGTAAACAAACTAGCTGCCTTATGTAAAATAACAGAAATGATTTGGATGCAATTATACATATCCATCCTTAAATTAATGAGCTATTATTGTAAGCAGACATGTTTCTATTCTAGCAGGTTCTCATCATTCACTGTTCAATTGTTGGGCATGGAGATAGATGATAGCATCACAAGTGATATCTCTTCTACATATATCAACGAAATTCCGCTCTTTCTACCATCGGCAAATCAAAGTTATTTCGGATTGTCCAATTCCACATTACCTAGCTAATAAGGATAGTTCTTCAACAATCCAAACTCCCCGTTCCTACATCCATCTTACCGATAAGCATGTTTACCTTCCTCTTGACTTTCCTATCTAGCCATTGATACATGGTTCCTTTTTCTTTCATGACCGTTGGTGATTTTTTGTCAAGCTAATTTGCCGAGATTTGAGGGTGCTTTCTTGTTATCTTATCAATCATATTTCCTGACACTGAACGATTTGATGTTAAACCAGACAAGTAGATTTGCGCAATACACAAAATGCATAGAAATCACAATACTTGCAAAGCAACAGATTTGGCATTTAATACAAGACGCCCGTCCGCACAACCAGCTTCACCAATGTTTAGGGGAATTATGTGATGACTATGCCAACAAAAAGGTCTACAAGAGTGGATTATAGCATTACTAGAGTTCAGCACTGCATACACCTCGCCGTCAAGACCTTGTCAATAAACCTGATATCAAGAATCATATTTCAAGGACTGAGAAGGAAACATTTATGATGATTTTTCTTGTACAAATATTTTTCGCTTACGGGCCAAAGGTCCATAAACTGCCGATATAAATAATATCGTTAACGATTTGACCTAATAGTGTTAGGCTACGTATACTCCAGCTCACTTATCACCTTACACACATTTCCATTCATTCAGTGGACATCAATTGGTTGTGAAATTCTCATATTAAATTTTGTGAACGTTACGGAAGCTCGTATACGGATTGCATGATGAGCGATTTTCGTACTCTTCAGCCGCATTCCCACCACTTCCAAATCTATACAGTCCCAGGGGAAAATAACCATTTGTGCTCTATACCTATGAAACGATAGGAAATTAAAAGGATGTGTTCACTTCAATCGCATCCCGTAATATCAGTCACGAAATACTGAAATAACATTATTCAACTTTAAAACAAAAAACACTCACCTTTAGCCGTGTTGCACTTTAATATTGTGATGACAACCAGTAAAACGTAGGTCCGGTCAAGTTCCATGGCGACGGTTTGTTTGTGATGAGGTGTATCGTGTTGAAGGTATCATTAGACAATGGTCAGCATTCCAGCAGTGCTACAGAACTGGTGTATTAACCTGAACGTAGCGTCATCGTCTGCTGAACGCTGCGCGTCGACGCAGCGCGTCCCGCCAGGTGACAGTGAGGGGCGCCCCCCTGCGGCACGTAGGGCACTGTTAATGGTCGGAGCGGAGGGCACGGTTCACACGTACGCCTACAGTAGGCCCTGAGGTGGTCAATTCCCGGAGGATAAATACATGTCAGAGTCAGTAAAATGGTTACAATTAATAGCGCATATTCTGGGAAAATTAAACCTTTGATATGTACGAACGAAAGAATATACTGAAAACGGCTTGTTTTTATCCCGTTAGGAAAAGGTGTGCTGTCATATGGTGAACAAAGAAAACTTCTTATAAGAGATCTTCCTTCTTTTTTTTACGACTTCCAATAACGTACACTTGTTTTTAATTTCAGAGGAGGTTCTATTAGAAAGATAGCCAAACAAAGTTCTTCGTAGACTATTCACAATGGTATTTGTTCTCTATTAAGCCATCCAAGTATGAACTTTGTTCAATCCCTTTGTTCACTCCTCACTTTTAATTATGCATCAGTCATCTCATTTAATAGCATCATAACAGCAACTTTATTTGAATGACATTTCATTTAAAATATAAAAATATGGCACATATTGAGTAAAGGGCAGATTTAATGATCACTTTAAATGGGAGACTTATATGAATAATAATAATAATAATAATAATAATAGATAAGAGTGGTGCTTCGTTCGCACGTTATGACCGCGGACGTTGCGGTTATAACGTTTAACATGCATACCTCATTATGTGATTTGATAAAGGCTTTAGATCCAGCTCACAATAAAGGATTATGACGATATACACCAAAGCCTTCATTGTGTCATCTAAATTCACTACTGTGTCCGCTCAGAAGACGTTATCCAGAAGATACAAACACAATCTTGACTGGTTTCAGAGAGAAGTGGCCGTATGCTCTGAGAGGTTGACGCGTAGTAATATCCGAGTGTATACCATGATATTTCTTGGGTTAACTCAGAGGAATATACAACCGCTTTTATCTGAGAACAAGTATATATTGTATTTATCTTGCACGTTTATTCAACTGGTACCGTGCCGATTTTAGTTCACTTTAGTTATGCACAATTTTCTATAGCACTATTTTTCCGTACGCGCCGGTTTATTGCAGCGTGGGAGCATACCACCTATCCCAATGCGCCGGGTATGTTCATACAGAGTTCCTATAGGTTTACTATGGACACTTTGTTATAGGTGGATAATAGAATATTTGAAGCAACCCTGATTGTTAATACGACGTAAACCGTATGACTCGATTAACAATCACAACGGTAAGTACTGTCATGGGCCCAAAACAATCAGAAGTTCATAAAACATGTAAATGTCATAGATTTTAATACCATATGTCTATGTTGCGTTAGCATAAAGCGACCACGAGTTTTTTTGGATGAAATCGGGGCCTAATTTACGAAAATCGGGGTATCGATTTATTCCAGGAGAGTTCCCACACATAGATTTTGATACCACCTCTTGTTCATTAAACACATGGAATTCTCTGCCTTTCGAGGACCGCAATATACCGCAGTTGACCTGCTCATGTTAGTGCACGTTTCACTTCTTTACCTAATTTTTAAGAGTATCATATTAGTATGTCATTCACTGGTCTTTAACGGATCGGCATAATTGATGACGCTCCCTGCTCGGGCTAATATCAGGATGTCATCGAGGCTCCACGGTTTGACTATACTGATGAAATTTTTGCTTGCCTTTCGATTATCATCACAACTGTAATCTTTAAGCTATATATATCAAAGTTACATGGGAAGGATAGAAAAACAATACTTCTCGTACGAGGCTTTTGCCGAGTGAAGTAACTTTTTTAATCCTCACCATCTAACTTTGCTATTCCCTCTGGGGACTATTTTGCCTTTTCGTATGTACCTTCACATATAGACAAACTCGGTCATTTGCTTACCGTCAATCAATAGTGGAACTTTTTTGTCGTATGAAACCGTATTTTGCGTTGTCCAATCAGATTGCCGCATTCTGTCACGTGTCAACCTAGGTAAGAAAAATTCATCCGAGGTAAAAAAAACGTCAACCTAGGAAAGAAAACTTCGTCCCCAGTCGTTTACAGCAGTGGTATGCAAATATAGAGTGTTCGCCCAAAATTATATAAGAATGTAGTTTATAGGGTATATTTACAATTATACATTGTAGTATGCTCGGTCCTGCTACTTTATCGCTGTAGTTGGTCTACCTGACGTCATATGATAAGGAGAGCCGCAAAGTAGCCACTCCTCACCGAAAGACTGATGAGGATGAATCATTCTACACAAAACTGGGAGACGAATGGAAAACTACATTTAGATATGTCTATGCAAAGCTTTTTAGATTTCATCACATATATTTATAATAAAGGGGGTCCCTAAATGCTTTCAATGCATTTGAAAATGCCCAACCATTGCTCATCTTCCTTCTGGTCATAAATTATACGCAGTGGAAAATGCAGACACCACGCAAACAGCAGTGATTTGAGTAGATAACGGATATTGATCAGCTCCGGCACCTATCACAGGGCCTCAAACAGACCCCAGACTGAACAGCGATACGCCGATAACCTGGAGTCGACTTCAACCCCTACCCACGTTCCTATTAAACACGAACCCCACCACCATATTGTTAGTTCCCGCCACACCCGCCAGGTGGTGCGATAAGGCACGATTTGAGAGTGAGCGCAGGAAAGCTCCCCAACAGAGCATTAATCATTGCGATACTTTGTCCTAGATATAACCCTTTCTGAAGAAAAGTATTCTTCGATTATATATATACTAAAACTATCCCAACCCCGTCTTCTATGCATGAAGAATGGAATCCATACGCAGTCGTTTACAGCATTGGTGTATTCTTCTCCATATTCCTGTAATAAGATTATCCTAAAAAGTCTATGATTCAAAAGCTTTTCAAAATTGAAATCACCTAGAAATGTTCTTTTTTATACTGCCTTTTCATGACTTTTAAAACTTTTAAATCCATATAAAACAAAATGCAATGTGACTGGTACACTCATAATGACCGCTCTCTGAGTCGAAGTCGCGTGACCACTCATCTGGTTACCAGCAAGTGTTGATTTACTCTCCTAGCAGAGATCCTGTGCTCTACTTCCTGTGGCCGCTTTTTGGGACAAAATCTGTCCCATCCACCAGTTTTTCAAATATCTTATATTCTTAGTGCTTTAGGCAGTATTTTGTGTTCTATATGTAAAAAAAGATGCAAATATTATATGGTATAGGATTTTCACTCATTTCTGTTATTTGCCAATTCAGACATTGTATTAGGGATTACTTTCTTCAATGGGAAGCACCTCATGTGTTGCAAGGTTTTGTTTGTCAGCATATCACATTTGCTCACTTGAAGGGGCAATTTAATCAACTGTGAATTCACATTATAAAGTGGTTTAAATCTGAAAGAAACAGATTGTCTTTGAAGCTCCTTAACAATGCCCATATTTCCCAACTCAGGATATCTGAGTTGTTTGACTTTTATAACTTTTGACAGTTGCCTTGTTTTTAATCAGAAATGTTAGCTGGTCTCTCCTGTCTTTCGTGGATACCTGGGGAAACAGCTTTAGATCGGGCAGAGATTAGCAAGCGCCAGCGCCGTGAAAGATATGGGGGGAGAGTGGTGTTGATTATGTTGGACGTAGTGGTGTGGGGACCAGCGAGCGCAGCTGCAACAGAAGGTTGTCAGGCACGTGTGGACTATGACTGGAAGGTGACAAGTTTCTCAGCATGGAAGCATGGACAAGTATCGCCATCTTGGTTTTGGTCGTGCTCATGGTAGCGTCATTGGTCAGTAACTTCTTCGTCCTCGTTGTCATTTCCCGCCAAGACAACAATTCTCCCAGCCACAAAGTGGCGCCGGGCTTGCTGGTAGCCGGCGTGCTCATCGCTGTCATCGTTATACCCCTGACGCTGGTCGTCCTGTGTGACGTCATACCCTCCGGTGGCGGGTTGAATTGTCGTCTGCTTCTCATGACTCAGGTGTGCGTCGGGCAGCACTTCGTCATCTCCACCGCCGTCACCAGCGTCTGGCACTACCTCATCGTGAAGTTCCCGCTGCGTTCCATGAACTTCATCACACGCGTGCGCATTGGGTTAAGTTTTTCCGGCGTCTTGGTTTTCTCCATCGTGCTTTCCTACGGGTTCATGCTGAACTTCGGCCTACCGCCCCCGTCAGATACCTCCATCAAGTGCGCAAATGTGCTCTTTACCATGCGCGCCAGTTTCATGATCGGCGCAGGAGTTCTTGTCCTCCTTCCCTGCGTTGCCAGTCTGGTTTTCATGACAGTGGACGCTCTACGCATCGTCCGGCGCCATCAACGCAGCATCGACGCGCAGTTCCAGGCCGCGGGGTCGTCTGCGCCGAGACGCCGCCGCCCGTTCATCGTCTTGCTCGTGGCGAGCATGATCGTCTGGCTTTTGTTCGTCTGGCCTATCTTACTTATGGCGCTATGTCGGCAGTGTCTGGATACGTCCCTCGTCTATGCTCTAGTGGCTGCATCCTTTGCACTTGTATCCAGTCTGCCACTGCCTGTCCTCTTGGCATTCCGCCATTACCGGACACTCATTTGCACCACTTCTCGGTGCTGCCGGAAACCATTACCGTGAATGTCGTCTATATTAGATCATTAACAATATTCATTATCACCGCAGCTATTTTCTACTGATAAATGAATCTGTATATATCATAATTAGTATGACCGAGACTAAAATATCTTGCGATTTCTACACCTTGAACTCCCAACGGGGATGGCTTTCGGGCCAAGTTACAGAAATCATACAGGTAAACTTTCCACACATGTCTGGAGAATTTTCCAGCTGACGGTGTATACCTGGACGTGGTTCTAACGTATGAGAGATGCGCCTCAGGCCACAAGGCCACCATGCGTTACCGCGCACTCAGCAGAATGCATGCGTAATGGAACAATTACGCTGGCCACTAGAGCACATTGACGTTAGCTTTGGTGGAATCCGAACTGAACAATCTTGACTTTACACTCGCCTCGCTGATCTTCCTATTACCAGAGTCAGAACTTGTGCTGGAAGAGTGAATCATTCTTCAAGCAGATATTTTGTCGCAGTAGTCTGTCACAAGAGTCTATTGTCGAGGTTGATGATTGTGGAATCCTCGAAGCCCCTTATCCATATTCTTTTTTTCTTTTTTTTGTGTATTTTCATGAGGCCATGAAGTTAAACTTTGTCATCAATTAGTTAAGTTAATAATGATTTATAGTGAGTATTCATAGTTTATATTCCACGATGTCCAAAAGTGTACCTTGCTTCGAGATATTTGTATTGAGCTCTCGGGCCAGAAAGCGATCGGACCAGACCAAGTCGGAGACACAGGGGTTGGTTGCCAATGTATGGAACAATCTGCCGATAAAAAGCACTCAGTCACTCAAATTGTTAAGACTGAGGACGATATCATGGACCTGTTTTCTGGCGAATGGAATCTTACAGATAATCAAGATTGTAGATTCGGACGGCTGACGGAATAATTTCTGATGGAACAGTATATATAGGGTCGTAGTTAAGTTGGTAAGTCGGACGGTTGATTGATGAATTGACCGGTGAGTAAGGTAGGGCAGTATGATGTTTCACGTAAATCTTCTTGCGATTTGAATGACACGATGTTTCAGAGCCATACAATACCTACATACACTTCCAAGTGGCAATACTAACATGAATTTTCCGATGATGTATGTGGTGCTTTTAGCTACGCTATGGTTATAGATTTTTCAGTAAACTCAGATATTCGGATAACAGTGATTTGAGTAATATAGGGTGAACAGAATGCCATGGATATTTCGGGGATTCGTGGAGATCCGTAATATTGGTTAATACCTTACGATATTTTAACAAGGGCGAATGAAGTTAGAGATCTAAAATGGACCCTTGAGGTAAATGATATACAATGTGCCGAACAGAACTGAAGAGTATCGGCACAGGGAGAGACTCGGGCCGGTAAAGGTAAATCATGTTTAAAAGTTAAACTTACACACATATACAGGTATAAACAGATACACAGGTACAAAGATACACAATCACACATACAGATGTACATAAATATACATTCACGCAAATACATAGATATACAGATAGACAATACCAATGATACATATATAATCAGACACGCACGTACACAGTCACGCAGTTACACAGGTGAATAGACACAAAAAATAAACAGTTGCATAATAAACACACACTGTCATAGTCACACAGATAAACAGATACACAGTCATATAGTCACACAGTTAAACAGTCACATGATCGCATAGGTAAACAGACATGCATATAAAGACATATATAGACCCACATAGACACACAAACATCCACTGCTGCTATTCTGTGTCTAGTTGTTGTTTGGTTTGCAAGATCGAATGATGCCTTGAGGCTCCAACCAGCTAAGGACGAATAATCAGTTCTCCTAAATTCACTATTGCTTTGAACAAAGGAATAATAGATCAATAAACGTAAAATGATCACAGCTATTACATTTTATTTAGGTTTTTTGACAACCTTTACTGAGGGACAATTGTTATTGAACAAACACTGGATACGGCAACAGTGCCGTTCTTCCATTCGGGCCCTATGTTAGGTGACTTACACTCGTTGGTTTAGCCACTAATCGTTTAAAATTAGTGAATTATAGTACAATAGAGAGTCTAGCCTTTTAAGGCAAATAGAGAGTCTAGCATTTCAAGGCAGATGGGAAATTGATATCAAGGATGGTATATCATATCATATGATGAAACTACCAGATGATACTTGATACTGCAATATGCTCATCCCCTATCGGGAGACAGAGACTCTGGTGCGTATTCGTCGGAACCAATCAGATCTTGTCAAACTGATTCCATAAATAGAACAACGAACCACGTTATCCCTTTCACCACCCAGCTAGGAAATCCAGGTCGTCAATATCTGCTGTGCCATCTTTGATCATCATAGACCTATGCCTTACTCTGTGCCGTACGAACCGGACGGTTGAAAGCTGAGCTGTGATTGGCTCCGTCGAATACGCACTAGACAGAGACACTAGCCCTCATCCTTGCGCATGTTGCCCTGCAACAAACACCCATTTGTAAAGGGTTAACATCCACTCAATTATTACAGGTTCTTTCTAGACATTCTCAATGTTTTTTTATTGCTTTCATACCAAAAAGGTGGTGATGGGATCTGTCATGAACTAAGGTAGAAATCTCAGCCCTACACATTTACCGAGGTCAGAGTTCTTTTACTTCCCACACCACATTGACATGGTATGAAAATGATTAACCTTTCATATATCACTAAATCTAGCACTGCTTTGGATGAAGGAGCAAGGTGGCTGCAGTAGAACTCCACCCAACAAAGTCCCACAAGCTTAGGATTGTGAGCCCAGTATTCTTTTTTTTTTTTTTTTGGAAAAGTATTTATTGACGAGAAAGACTCAATATGATACAATTGATTTTCAGCATTGTCGTCATTGTACAAAGGACAATTGAACCACAATTGACAAACATTACATCGCACATTATACAAGGTTATAAATCAGTATCACTATTCCCATAATAATAACGGGTTCGCTACATACATTTAGTTTTACTGGTTTGATACATGTAAACATGTAAATATTAGATACAAACACAGACATGGAACAGAGTAACTTACATACAATACTATATAATTTCCACTGCGACTTTGAACAGAAAAAAAAGCAAATGTTTTAATTTTACACAACCAACCAGTTTCTCAATACAGTTTCTTAACCACTGTGCAAAACTCCCTACTCCCGTCCCATATGTAAAAATAACAAGTTTGTCCAGTTTTTATGAACTTGACATTCATCTGTTGATTACTGGTTGACAATGTTTCTCACCAAACTGTAAAATAAATCTATCATTTTCACCTCTAGTATCGACTATTTTTGCTCTTTATAACGTTTAAGTTCTCCTAATCCATGCATTTACACTTTTACATTTCTCTATTAAGTGACTAATGAAAGGTATCTTAATATCGATACTTGATATATTCTTGTATAATGTTTCTCAAGTTGATGTTATGTAAAAACCAATGTTTTATGCAATTTCATATAATATCAGGAGAGTGATAGAGGGCGAGATAACCTCCTGCCACTTAATATGAAATCTGTCATACCTAAAATCATGAGGGATGATGTCGATATGATTTTAAAATATACCGTTATATTAGATCAATTTTGCAGTTGGATATCATTCATATTCCTATAAACGTGTAATCTAAAACGGAGAGTTGTAGTGCCGGAGGGTTACCACGTTCGACACAAGGTGTCAGCACGAGTTCTCTTCACTGAGGCACAATGAGGCTGTCTGTGACACTGACACTGGTAGAGGGAACACGACTCCAACATGCTGATTCTCAGTCTGGTAGATGTGCCCTGGTGGGGTATCCTTTGCATCGTAATCATCGCCTACCTCACGTAGGTTCATGCTCTTATACTTCCCGATTTACACAATTCTAATTCAATACAATGGAGCACCTCTTAACTACAAGGTTCGAACTGGTAGCACTCTTGTGACAGGAGCAGTCACTCTGGTTGTACATGTAAATCTAAATGTGTGCGCATCCACAAAACCTCCCTACGCATGTTATAGTGTAGAGGGAACTATGTTTTCCGTAGGCCCCTTTCAACACCTGGCGGAACTACTTTAGGTACCTCATATCCTAATATGAAATTGTGACCCATAGAAGTCAATATGTGTTGCCTTTATTCATACCTCATTCAAAGTAGTTAATAAGTTGATAATATATGAATATGATTGACCCATTGGGTCATTTTCTGTAGGTGGGCATGTCGTGAATTCACCTACTTTAGGAAGCAATCCATCGCAGGTCCTATTCCGATTCCCTTGTTCGGCAACCTACACAGCTATGTCATTAAGGTAAGAATGCATCCACCTCACACAGTCTGGTTTATATCACCTGTTGATCAAATATCCTTTTCTTTTACTATGTCCCCATCAGATAAGCCTTTTCCTATGACACTGATGCATTTATATATTCCTCATTTCGTAACCATTATCAAAGGCATACCCTATCGGCTCTTTACAACATATCTAGGGAATGAGGCGTATATATATATATATCAAATTAATGCTTTATCTCATAGTAAACAAAACATTAATGTTCGATTATAATGCGTTTGTTGTAATAATGGTTTTAGTCTTCATCTGCTAGGAAACTAGAGACCATTATTGTGGAAAATTATTCTATTGCATTATATCTACTTCGATATATTACTGCATTTGTCAGAGGTCCATATAGATGCTTTTAAATCACTGTAGACGCTATTGTGCTGAGGTCAGGGTCAGGTGTGTTTGGTAGTACATACGACGTTCTATCGATGATAGTTTCTAGAGCACCTGAATCTTCTGATTCCAAACATGCTAAAATGGGATTCACACGGTGGGACAAATGGACCTGAGACTGATGTACTTCACACCTTTGCACCAGTCGGCTACTATTTCCAACTGGGAACAAAGTTTCACAGATTGGGGTGTTCTACAGTCTCAGGGGAACATGGCGGATTCAATTCACATGAGAAGATTTAACAGGTACATAGTCTCAACCCTACACCCCTACACAGGGTACACAGGGTACACAGGGAACACAGTCGCCGACTCAGGGTACTTCCCCGTGTGAATAGGTGTTATTTGAGACCGCTGAGACTCACAGATTGGGGGAGAATGTGTGAAATACATTTGTCTCACCAAAAAGTCCCTCTAAATTTTAAACCTGTTTAAAGTCAAAATCTCATGAGATTCTGTTCCTTGTTAGGGGCGATTGTCGCCGACAATTGCAAGAGAAAAAAGTTGTCTCAGCAAAATGAAAGCCTGTCATTCACACGAGGAGATTGTGTTCCAGTACCGAATCTCAACAGGATTTGTCTCAGACAAACGGCCTGTGAGGTACATGAATCCCACCGTGTGAATCCCGTTTTAGTGCGAGTTTGTAGGGGCTCAGCATTTTGATTTATAACTATTTGAAAATTTAAAAAGAAATTGATTCTCAGGAAAATAAGAAAACATTGTACCTATGGTACACTCTGTCAAATCTATGATTATCTAGTCATTCTATACTTACTAAGCTTAGAACTGGGTAATGATAATAGAGAAGAATAAACTATATGGGTCAGATTTTCCCAAAATGTACAATTCAGACTTTTGGGGCAACACAAACCACAATCAAAAAATTTCAAGTAATCAATTGAAAAACCTTTATTTCTTTTAGAGCAACATCTCAGCTATTTGTGGATACCAATTATACTGACTTTCTCCAAGCGGTTCAGTTTTTACACTTGTTACAGTAAAAGTTGATTTTTCTTATGGAACGTCCGAAATATTTTCAACATGCTATGAGTTGAAATACTGTCTAGTAATTTCTATTAAGAGTACAAAGACAAAATTCACAAAATTAATGGATTTTATACTGAACTTGTGCTATACCAAATTTCACTAGGCTCCTATGAATATTACCATGTCTATCATATGAAAAACTTTTGCTCACATTTTGGAAAAGTTGAAATTAAGCATAACAAATTAATTAACTTTTTTAAAATTAGTGTACACTAGCCATAAGAGATCCAATTTGGAATATAAATACTTCTACACAAAGCTATACATCCCTACTGTACAGGCATGCAAATATCATAAGTTACCAGTATAAATATTATACCATGCTGTACCGTTAAATAAACCCATTTAAGTTTCGGACGTTCCTCGAAAACTTTCGCCCGTGACCAGTTTCCTATGTCCACACAGAACCACATGTATCACAGTAAATATTACATTCAGAGGCACCGAAACTGCTACGTTTGTAGCAAGCATGTACACGAACACTTCAGAAGTGTATTCAACCTTCAAGAGATACTTATTTTAAAATCAGGGAGCCTGCTGGGTGGTGGTAGGCAGAAATACCACATAAAAAAAGACAAGTTGAAATTTCAAAAGAGCAAAGGACTAGGTTAAATTGCTCAGAACCACCAGCGAAACCCACCAACACACTCCCCAATGTCTCTACTATATGAAACAAATGGTTTTAGATAGCTAAGAACCTATTTCCTACACCACCCGGGTGAGAACCTGAGACCTTACATTTGTTTCGGACGTTCCTCCAAAACTTGCGCCTGTGACCAGTTTCCTATGTCCACACAGAACCACATGTATCACAGTAAATATTACATTCAGAGGCACCAAAACTGCTACGTTTGTAGCAAGCATGTACACGAACACTTCATTTAAGTGTATTCAACCTTCAAGAGATACTTATTTTAAAATCAGGGAGCCTGCTGGGTGGTGGTAGGCAGAAATACCACGTAAAAAAAGACAAGTTGAAATTTCAAAAGAGCAAAGGACTAGGTTAAATTGCTCAGAACCACCAGCGAAACCCACCAACACACTCCCCAACGTCTCTACTATATGAAACAAATGGTTTTAGATAGCTAAGAACCTATTTCCTACACCGCCCGGATGAGAACCTGAGACCTTTCATTTGTTTCGGACGTTCCTCCAAAACTTGCGCCTGTGACCAGTTTCCTATGTCCACACAGAACCACATGTATCACAGTAAATATTACATTCAGAGGCACCAAAACTGCTACATTTGTAGCAAACATGTACACGTACACTTCAGAAGTGTATTCAACCTTCAAGAGATACTTATTTTAAAATCAGGGAGCCTGTTGGGTGGTGGTAGGCGGAAATACCACATAAAAAAAGATAAGTTGAAATTTCAAAAGAGCAAAGGACTAGGTTAAATTGCTCAGAACCACCAGTGAAACCCACCAACACACTCCCCAACGTCTCTACTATATGAAACAAATGGTTTTAGATAGCTAAGAACCTATTTCCTACACCGCCCGGATGAGAACCTGAGACCTTACATTTGTTTCGGACGTTCCTCCAAAACTTGCGCCCGTGACCAGTTTCCTATGTCCACACAGAACCACATGTATCACAGTAAATATTACATTCAGAGGCACCAAAACTGCTACGTTTGTAGCAAACATGTACACGTACACTTCAGAAGTGTATTCAACCTTCAAGAGATACTTATTTTAAAATCAGGGAGCCTGTTGGGTGGTGGTAGGCGGAAATACCACATAAAAAAAGACAAGTTGAAATTTCAAAAGAGCAAAGGACTAGGTTAAATTGCTCAGAACCACCAGCGAAACCCACCAACACACTCCCCAACGTCTCTACTATATGAAACAAATGGTTTTAGATAGCTACTAGCGATTTCGTCGCGTCGTATCCCCCCCTCCCTTAGTCTGTTCAAGGTACGTTCCCTGCTAGTGCTGCCCCCCTAAAGATAGGGGGACAGCACTAAGTGGTGCCCCCTACTATTAATACCTGGAACTATCATTTAGTTCCCGACCATCATTTCATGTGACACCGATTTTACCGACTAAGAAAAGTAGATCAGATAACTACAGTACTAAACTTTGATTTCGGCATAGTTCAAAGTGAATCATAAGAGAAAACGCATGTCTGCATATAGAAATACAAAAAAGAAGAGTAGCTGCTTACAGTTTAAAACTGCACGAGAATCTCACTCTCGTGGCCCTTCAATCTCCAAGCCCAGGTCGGGTTCACTATGTCTCTATGTACGGGAGCAACATCAAGCGGATTCGACGAAATTCTACCGTTTTAGATATAGTAGGTAAAGAATCTATTTCCTACACCACCCGGGTGAGAACCTGAAACCTTACATAAGTTTCGGACGTTCCTCCAAAACTTTCCTCTACACATTACCCAGTGCCTGTGAAAGGCAGAGTGGCCTGGAGAGGCAAAGAACTTGTTACTCAACAAGGAAATATCCACATGTACCTCTGTACATAGGTTCCTAGTTCTAAGAAATATAACATTTAATGGAAAAAAGGTGGCATTTTGAGAATAATCAATTTGAAAATCACAAATCAATACTTTCCACAGTAAGAAACAAGTGAAAATTGCAAAGGATAAATTGAAAAATGTACCAGAACATGTGAAAATATGTATTATGAATTAATTAGACTTTTCTACCACCTTCATAAGCAATTTAATAACTCTATTGGCCCAGTATCCACAAGGTTAAGCAGGTTTCGGTCGTTTCGGCCTGCACAATTTCGGCCGTTCCAGCACCCTTTTTTCCACTCTATACTTACAAAGCAGGAGAGAAATTGCAAAAACCACATTCCATAAGTAAAAGAAATTAGGTAAAAGTTGAAAAAACACTTTGGATGTGACTTATTTGTGCTGGTGAGAGTTCAAAATGGGCCCTCCGTCCTTTCCCAGTATAGACCGGCTTGGGTACTCTACACAAGATGTCTGCAAGGGGCACATCAAGAATGTCTGGTGTCGCAGGCCACTTGAAATTGTTCCGACATCTTTCGTCACAACCAGGCTGAAGGAAAGAGACTTCAGCGCTGTCGGCATCACTGTTGAGGACTTCCCCGATGTACCACTTGCCATCATAGACAGCAGCAAGCCATGACCCTGTAGCTGGTGAGACGACACTGCTGGCCGGCAAGCTCTCTGTTGGTGAAGCGGGCTGATCAAGTTGAAAGAGGATGTGACGAGTCCACCCTTCACAGCCACCCAGGAAGGCAGCAGAAGACTAACAACATGGAAGATAGCAAGAAGTCTCCCGAAGAGCAATGGAGTGTCCAGGAACACAGCACATCACGGAATGGGCCTTCATTGTACCAGGTACCAGCCGGGCAGTGATGAGGAGAGATAGTTCTTCTCGGGCCTGACGAATGTCCTCCACAGGAACATGAAAATACCGGACAAGACTGGGGACACGGTTACCAGCACAGGCAAAGTCAGCAGCATTGTGGATGAAGATGCGGCGTTTCACAGTCGAGTCGGCCATGCGTTTAGCTGCAGCACCAATCCCGTCACAGGCTCCCTTCCCATGGCCTGCTTCAAAGTATAACCAAGTCGCCGCACAGTTGAAGAGCTGCTGGTGTTTGGCAATGATACTGAAACACGCACTGTTAAGGTACTGTGACGTGGGGCCATCAGTCACATAGTGAACACAAGAAATACCAGGAACCTCTTCGGAAAGGACTTTGTTGATCACTTTCATAAAGGAAAAAACAGCTGCAGAGTCATGTCTCCGCTCATCAGAAACGATGGCCAAAGACTTGTGTGAAAGGACACCTCCCTCTTCCCTGAAGTGGAGAACCACAGGATGAACGGTTACCGGCTCCTTTGCGAAGTAGACAGACTGCGGTTCGTCAGGGTAGCTGACAACCCAGTTCTCAGCAAAGTCCATCTGCACCGTACACTCCCCTGGAGGTTCTCGCGAAGTCGACGGAGGGCCTGGTACTGGGCGTATACTCTCTTGACGTGGCTCTCCATCAGGGAAAAGTCAGACTTCAGTTCTCGCCTGAAGGTGTTGCGTGGCTCCGTCTGTGTGACGATGCGAAGCTTCTTCGTTGTCTTGCCTTCATCGCCATACACAACATCCAATCGCTTCCACATGTCCACGGAAATGACAGCTGGCAACCGGTCCAGCTGCGCATCCACAGCCACCCACGGAACCTGCAGAAAGCTGTCGGGTAGAAGAGGAAGTCCGAGTCCGTGGAGAGGTTTCATCCGCAAAGCAAAGTTCTGATGCTTAACACACAGACAAATACTAGTGTTGTGGCAGTGCACCGGAAGGATGTAGCGGTGCTTCCGACGAACACTGCGGAAGAAACTCAGGGAAGCTCGGAGATGAGGGAATTCTTCTCGGAACTTAACATGAAGAACATGGAGGAACTCTGTCAGCTGGACTTTCTAAAACTTAACCTTCCTCAAAGTGACAGTGTCTTTCTTCCCTGGAAGAGTAATAGAGTGTTCAGGCCTCTTGAGGAAGTCAACTATAGCCAAAGATGTTGTGTGAAAGGCAGCTATACCCGACTTGTCCTTCCACGGTGAAGAGAGAGTTCTTCGGTCCAGGCCCACATCCCGTGAGAGTCGAGATGCCCCACGTACCGAGCGTAACTCCACCGGCGACACAATTTTGGCCAGGACTCTACGACGCTGCGTTCTGGGCAGACGCTTCATGGCAGCGGTGATGACATCGTATATTCTGGCTTTGTGCACCTCACCTGAGAGTGGAAGAGGTGGCGTCGGTTGGGAAGTCGGTGTGGTGGGGGTACGCACTGGTGGTGTTGTGCGCACAGGGTCCCGGTCAGGCAGCACATCGGAGGCAACATCCTGCCCTGTCGCTCCCTCGGGCACAGGAACAGCACTGTGTCGTTGGCTGACACCCTTCTGCAGGCCATGAAGCTTGGCCCTCAGCATAACATTCTCCCTCTCCACGCTCAGCCGAGCAGCCTTCGCCTTCCGCAGCTTGTAGTACAGAGCGGACTTACGTGGAGTTCTCGGGCCACTGGCCTCTATAGGCCTGCGGGGGGTGGAAGGGGATCTGAAAAGAGGTTACATTCCAATTGACATCTAAACAAATTGTAAATAATTATTTATCTCATTTCCAGAAATATTGTTTAAAGTTGTTGTTTTTCCATTCCAGAAATAATCTCTAATTGAAAATAATATTACGTTCACTTGGTTCACTCATACATGATTAATTAATAGTTTAATCTATATAATTTATGGGGAGATAATCTATATAATTTATATATGCATGAATTAGAAACCTCTTGAATTAGAAGAATAACTGTATGTCTTGTGTATTTATATAATTCACACCATGCAAAAGATTAACAAATACATGTCATGCAAATCGTGCATAGAATGCTTAAATGTCAGAATTAAAAACTCACGGCTATGCTGAGGTGACTTTTTTACTGGGGCGCCTTATTCTCGCAGCACCGTCAGACCACAGCCCTGGAAATCAAAAGAAAATCTACATCGAGATACATCTTAAAAGTAACATGCTCCCAACACCTGCAATCTTGAACATAATGCACACTGGAAAAAGTTTACACTGTTATCTGTTCACATGGAGTGAAGAGATAAATAATAATATTATAATTGCACATCCATACATACATGTACATGTACGTGTAGACACAGCTTAACAATATGATGCACTCTCCCAACACCAATTCATTTCTACCTATCATGTAGCAGCTGCAGTACAGTGTAATAAATCTACAATTCTAAATGTGTGTACATAGTAAAAAGTGACTACAAACTACATTAACATAGAATACTTACGCCAACTCCTCAATTTGGGTTGTCCTGCCGGCAGAAGGTGGTGTTGAGTTGACGGCTGTGGTCTGAGGGAGAGGGGACTTGGGAGGAGGAGGGGCAGGGGCAGGGGCTTTCCTGTAAAAGGTGAAGGGTTTGGTGGTGCAAGATGAGGCCGAGGGGAGGGGTGTGTCGGTGGAAGGGGTGGTGGGTTCTGGGGTGGTGGTAGCAGGGGCAGGGGGGGTGCAGGGGGTTGAAGGGGCTGGGGGGGGGAAGAACTTTTTTTTGGTTTTTGGTTTTTTTTCTTGTGGGTGTAGGTTTGGGAGAGGTGGAAGGGAGTGGGGAGGAATGTCTTCTTTTGGATGTGGGTGTGGGTCTGGAAGAGGTGGAAGGGAGTGGGGAGGAACGTCTTCTGGATGTGGGTGTGGGTGTGGGAGAGGTGGAAGGAAGTGAGGAGGTATGTCTTCTTTGGGTTGTGGGTGGGGGTATGATCATGGCAGAGCAGGTGGGGGTAGGGGGGGATGGGGATCGAACTTTGGGGGGGCGTCTTCTTCTGGGTGTGGATGTGGTGGAGGTGAAGGGGGTGGGTTGGAGAGGAGCCTGTGGGAGAGTGGAGGCAGGGTTGGCGGAGGAGGAAGAGGGGATTTGAGGAGCCTGCTGTAACCGTCTCCGAATCCCACTGGTAAGAGTTTTGTAGAGGCCAACATTCCTTACACTCTCTTCCGAGTGGGACTCGGGGGGATTAACAGCAGGCTGCTCCACGGGGTTGACTGGGTCCTCCGTGGATGTGGCTGTCGCAGCAGCTGCAGCGGCAGCAGCCTGCTCCCGGCTGCGGGAGCGGTACCTCTCTTTACGCTCGTTGGCCTTAACCTGCTGCAGCTCCTGCGCAGCCACATCTTGGGAGGCTTTCAGTCGAGCCCGGCATTCCCTCTTCCTCATCCGCTCTTTCTGAAGCCAAGCCGGGTCTAAACGCTTACGCTGCCTCCACTGTTGCACAGACTCCTTGTTGGGTTTGAGGGGCCTCATCCTGCTGGGGTCAGGTGGGGGGGGTCTTGAGTAGAGGTTTGGAGGGCGGGGATGTATAGTGCTGAATCTGAAAAAAAAAAGAAATGGAAAAACTAAGTCTGAGCATGAAAAAATGAGAAATAATGTGAAATAGAACAAGCCTAAAAAAAGTGAGAAAAAACATTTTTTTAAATTTAAAAACTGTGCTATATTATTGTGTAGTATAATAATGCGCACCTCCACACTTATTTTGGTCTTCGTAATGCCATAGTAACAGTGCTGTATTGAACATATTGTACAAAAGGGAACGTCCAAAACTTTACAAAACAACCCAAAACGTGCAAAAATTCAATAAATTCACAAACATAAGTACAAGACAAATATTCTACATTGTTTTACCTACAAAATGATACTAAGCATGAGAGAATAGGTAAAAATGCAAGGTTGTAGCAGGCGATATGAATTTGGCTGGAACGTCCGGAATGTTTCGCCGGAACGGGCGTAAGTCTAACACATATCAGAGTTAAATACACTCTAAACCTTTTAATACTTATAATCTAACTATTTCCCGCATAGAACATGTTAAGAAGTACATGTGGGTTGCAAAGTTTGAGAAATGCAGAGACAAATATTTGTGAAAGGCTCAGTTGAAAAGTCAAATTTGAAAAAAAGGAACGGGCGAAACCTTGTCAAACCCGTGTGGCCAGAACCCTATCTCCGCAAATGACCAAATAGCTATCTAAATGTGAAAAGCAACATGTTTTTTACACTATTAAACCTCTGCATGTTTCACACCGTGCACAGGGAAGGAAGAAAAGCACATTTGATAAAACCATTGACATTGTTTCGCCCGTTCCATTTCTTGGGTAAGGTTCAAAGCTATCGACCCAAAGACAAAGAAAAACTCCCGTTTGTCGCCCAACCACCACGTGCGAGGAACGGGCACAAGTTGAAAAATGCCGAAATACCAAAAAAAGCAAGGAAACATTCACTAAATACATACTTCACCACTTTCTAGGGTACATACACCAAGTTTCAGACGAATTTCAGAACATAAAACACACAGATAAAGCAAAAAATAGTCAATATTTCTGAGAGAAAAAAATGTCTGCCTTACCTCGTGTGGCGCTGGATGATGCAAGAGGCTGGTGTAACGGTTTTACGGGCCAATTCGAAAGTTATGGCGGAAGGAATGGTTTCCCCCCAAAAAGTTTCGGTCGTTCCGTATTTTCTGAAAATGTACAAATTCCTTCCTCACAAGTCCCCAAGAGATTGAATCTTTATGATTTTTAGGCAACATATGCACAATAACATATACTTCAAGTGTAGAAAACCACAGAAGTGAATATTAGCGCATTCCAGAAATATTGACAAAAACATCCGGTGTCACGGGCGAAAGGTGGTTCAGTATAAAAACAGGTAAGTGGTTTTCAATCTGTGCTCACTCACTTAATACTGATTGGATAGGGCTATAACTTTACTTATAATTGCACAACATCTTAGGGAGTATATAGGAAGTGTTAGTTGTGTAATAGGCGTGAAATTAGATACCATTTTATAAGTACGAAAATGGCGTTTCGGACGTTCTGCGCGAAAAAGTGACAAACCCATTTTTTGTCAGACCTGTGAAAAATCCAGGAAAAAATACCCCGATACCCACCAATATTTTGTATGGCATAGAAAACAGATACAGCTCACAGGAAAAGTGACTTTCCATATGCTGAAAATGTAATATTTAATATTATGACACTTATGGTATTGTTGTTTTTTGGTCTTTTTGACCATTTTTACCCATTTTCAGACTTTCATGATTTATTGCATAATGAAGGAGTTGTCATACAAAGTCAAACTTTATATCAATTTAAAGCTGGGAATGTCCTACATAACATCCAGAAAACCATTTTTAAATATATTAATTATTAAAGCTTTCACGGATGATTATGTACAAAATGACCTAAATTCATGGGATTGTACATTCTGAGAAAATCTGACCCATATTCAAAATGTATATGGAAATAAAAAAATATATCAAGTATCAAATGTCATATCATGTGATCATATGATTAAATTACCATAATGAGGCAGTGGACGCTGCAGGAGAACCACCATTTTACATATATATGTATATAGGTATGCTTTTGTGTATATAAGGTTGACCTATTTTCGGTCGCGTATATATATATACGCCTTGGTATCAAGAGAAACAGGGTGGATTCTAGATATAACTCATACAAACTACAAAATAGAAGACTACCCTTGAGGTGAATTCATTGAATATCCAAAAAGAGAAGAAAAAAAAAGAGATGGACTGAAGTCAGTTGCCAACACATAGATAGTATATAGATACCTGGTTCAGTGTTTTTGCAGTGTGTCACATTTTTAAATAACAGCTAACATAAAACATATACAATCTTACCTTCTTTGACCTTTTTCTCAACTTTGAAATCATAACCAAGCCTCTTGTATGGAATGTAAGATGTCTATATTCTAAGGAATGGTGTAGAATTATTCTCTTCTACAAACCTTTTGCATTTCATGTAATAAATTGTATAGTTTTGCATTAAATGATAAAATTGACCTTAATTTGAACTTCACCTGACATTTAAAGGTCAAATATACTATCAATCTTTCCATATGTAATTATGTTTATCAAATTTTAGATTCCTTTTGAGAATAACCCATAGAATGTGATTCACTATGAAGTTGAGTTGAATCAATATATTCATTTAATCATTTCTTAATTTTTTCATATTTCTATTTAAAACGCGCATATCTCAAAATGCTGAGCCTGCACAAACCGGCATGAATCAGATTAAAAAAATCAGGAGATTCAGGAGCTCTAGAATCAATCAAAAAACGTTGTATGTACTCCCAAACACACTTCCCCTAGCCTGCTTCAGGACTACTAAGAATAATTCATGATTGAAACGGAAACAAAAAACGACCTATCTTTTTTTCAGTCAGTCCCTGTCATGGAAAGGGAGTGTATCAAGAAATATGGAGACATAGGATATTTTGGGTTTGTATTCACAAATATCCTTGGATTACTGCATTAGTTGGTAATGGTCATCGCTTAGATTGGAAAATGCATATCCTAAACAACCAACCTTTTTAAGATTGCCTTTATGATTAGGTATTAAGCGGCGTCTGGATTGCTTTCTACTAAAATCCTTATTTCTTTCCCTGACACGACCTTTGAATTTGCCTCTAATTCAGTGAGTTCTTTGGGTCCACTCCGAGCCTGGTTGTCTTCGATGATGCAATGTTATCTGAGATCATGGTGAAGGAGTTCTCAGTATTTACCAACAGAGTGGTAAGTTCAAGAAGTAAACAGACAATTAATCATATCGCAGATATGATGATCTAATGATTGAAAACAAGCGTGTAAAACACTGACAACCCCCTTCTTCAACAAAACTGAACTTAACAACGAATCTGGGACCTGTTTCAGAAGTTTCGTGACATGTCTAGATGGCGTCTGTGACACCCTACAGACAGATCACAAGACTGCAATCTATGATACGCAGAATTTCACTCACTTCCCGAAGAATTAAGTAATGCCACTTTGAAACAAGTGAAGGATATATATAACCTATAATCGTTCTAAATATGAAGGAGATTTGCCACTCCGACCCTCTGATATTTGCTAGACCTTTTCTGCTGTTGCTTGCACTGTTGGTGCCGCTGTTGATGTTTGTCTAGGCTTAATGTCACTAACTACTGAAACAGGTCCCTGTTATACTGAAATTGGACTCTGAGTAAGGATTTGCTAAACATCTATAAGCTGAACTATTGCATTGTACATTATAACCTATATATAGACGATGAAGACCTGGTGTCCAATCAATGACAGCATGCTAATCAATCTGAAGGACGCACAATGGAAACGTGTGAGGAATCAGATGACTCCCGCCTTTACAACCAGAAAACTGAAAAAGGTCAGGTCCTTCAAATATTATCTCCTATATACTGATAATTTTCTAAATCTATCCAGAATTGAAAAAGAACCATTTTGTGATTTAGAATTCAGAACTGGTCATTTCATAGGTGAAATTTTAAGTCCCGCCCCCACCTTTCTGGTCCCGATTGGCCTTACGACGTCCTTCCCGACACCAATCCGATTCTATCGTGAGGTCAGCCAAAATCATGGTAGTTAGGACAGGTTTCTGCGATTCCGTCTACAACAGCTCGCGATAGGCTGTGATTAAAAACTCCGAAAATAATAGTTTTAGAACAGAATCATGATTCTATCACAGTTATATTTTTCAATTTGATTGTATTAGTGTCTGAAAAATAAATTCAAATTATGTTGTTAATACCTCTAAAAGATTATTCAGATTCATTTAATATTTTCAAAATTATAATATATTTTAATATTAAAACTCATCTACATTGATACACAGATTGAATCGTGTCCATGGTTTACGTTTTTGGTCCTCCAAAGGCATTTCTATGCTCTAGGATTTCAAACCATGTCCACGATTTGAAACTATCGGGGACCTCCCGATAGGCCACGATTTGGGCATTTCAAATCATAGCCATGGGAAGTATGCCGTAGACCATCGTGGTAGGTGGGGGCCCGGCTTATTAATTAATTTTTGTGATACGGTATTTATTATCGCAATGTTTACCGATCAGCAAATTTCCCGAATCAGACGAACAGATAACATTGACATCGCAGTTTTTATGCCAGGAACATAGTGCCGTCATGTGACTGTCATAAATAAAATCCCATAGGCTTAACATTGAGTTTCCGTATGCCACGCTGACTGGCATACGGAGTTTTATATGCCACTAGTGGCATACAGACTTGTTATCACACAATATTCCAAAATCGAGGGGACAGGGTAGGATAAAATCAAAACCTGATTTGTTCTAATCGTGGCCACCACATTCCACTCCTGAAGTTTTGGCTCCGGACTTCACTCGGCTTCACCTCATGAAGTCACTATGCCAAACTCCAGTCATGGCATACAGAGGGCAAAATTAAAACTCCTCCAGTTTTACGATAATACTTTTTGTCTCAGATGAGTGCGGAGATCAATCGATGCGCCAAAGTACTCGCGGATAGCATACGAGAGGAAGCTGATCTCTCCCGGGAAATCGAAATGCAAGAGTAAATGATATACACTAATTAATCACTTCTAATTTTAGTCTTTATAGTCATACTCTTGAAAGAAATCAAATAATACCATAACCAACCATCAATTATTCAATTCTGTTGAAAAAAGGCCATTTCTTATTATAGAATCATGAATAAATATATAAGCTTTATTGTATTAGGTACGCCGGTGGTTACGCTATGGATGTCATAGCCAGTATTGCCTTCGGTATCAGAGTGGAATCTCAAAAGGATAGAAACAATGAATTTGTGAAGCATGCTAAGCGGGCATTTAATTTCATCAATCCATTAACAATGCTGGTAGGTGAGTAAATTTTATAATTCCATTATCACTGCTTCCATATTACAACTGAAAAAGGAAAAAAGTACTTTAGAAGTATAAACGATTGTAATAGTTGGGTGTTGAATATTTTTACCTATATAACACCACCGTCCTTTTCAGTGAGAAAAAAGTCATATGTATATGAGCTAAATTAATTTGAGAAGTTAATTATGGGGAAATTGCTTCAAATTACCTTTGAAATCAATATACAGTGAATTGATCTCAAAGCAGTCGCTGAGTGAACATATCATGTGAGCTTTACACAGAACGGAACTTTGAGGTTCTGTATGTATGTTTGACATATCTGAGAGTCAGTGCTGAAGACATATGGTGTCTAAAGGCTATATGACCTTTATATATGCAGTGTTTTGCTATGTTGCTATGTTCTGGCATACCTTAGACACATTTTAAGCTAATGTTTAGTGTTCTGTGATCTCAGGATCCAGTTATATAACCAATTTTTTTTATCACTACCGCCACCATCATTTGACATCCAGTTCTAGCTGGCTATTAAATCTTTTCATATGCAGTTTTTTGCTATGTTGCCATATTGTGGCATCCCTAATGCCCCAGTCACACTGGCGTAAAAAACGGCGTTTCTTCTACGTATTTGAAAGGATGCGAGTTCCGTGTATTTGGTACGCAAATACAACGCTTTTATATTTTAGTACGCAATCCAGTCACACTGGCGTAAATTCTGGCGTATATAGTACTATTTTAGACGCATTAGGTACAGATTGTGAACGCTTCTATTTTCATAGCTTGTACGTTCTTTTACGTGTCTCAACGCTTCTCAACGCTGATCTACGCATCTGTACGCATTGTGGCATTTTACCGCGTTCATTTACGCATTTAAAATGCGTAGAGATAAGTTTAAAGATTTTAAACTCATTCTCAAACCGCGTTTTTTCCGCGTTTTGTTTACGTTCGTTTACGCATTTCGGCTTGCGTCTACGCCTCTCCACGTTTTCCCGCGCTTCGCCGCGCATTTGTAGATTTCAAAATGCGTTGAAGCACGTAGAAGTGCGTACACGGAAAAACACCGTTTTTTACGCCAGTGTGACTGGGGCATTATGAATATTTTGAGCTATTTCAGTGTTTTGTGATATCAGGTTCGAGGGATATTACAGGTTTTACTGCCCCTGCGGCAACCCTTGTCTCATATTTTTGACAGCCAGTTAAAAAAATCGGTAATGTACCTGAAACCTAATATCACAAAACACTAAAAATAGCACAAAATATTCCTAAAGGATGCCACAATATGGCAACATAGCAAAAAACTGCATATAAAAAGATTTAATAGCCTTCAGGTACTCTGTCATGGGAACTGAGTGTCAAATGATGGTTGTGGTAGAGATAGAAAAATTGGTTATTTAACTGGATCCTGAATTCACAGAACACTAAGCCATAGCTTAAAATATGTCTAAGGTATGCCAGAACATGGCAACATAGCAAAAACTGCATATATAAAGGTGATGTAGCCTTTAGACACCATATGTCTTCAATACCGACTCTCAGATATGTCAAACAACATGAGCAGCAGGGATATCAAAATTGGTGATATACCTGGAATCGGCTATCGCAAAACCCTTAAAATACCTCAAATGTTCCTAAGGGATATTACAATATGGTCAGATAGCAAAAAAATGCATATGAAAAGATTATATAGTCTTTTAATTATATAAGAAACAAATTTGTGGAAAATTACAGATGTGTAATGGGGACATTAATAGTACAGACATGAAAAAGGCTACTGTAGGCCACTGAGAAGACATATTTTGATTCTGTTTGCTGTACTGAGTCCATAAAGGACCAGACTATGGAGTCTAATACCAAAAGCTAATCTAATGAGTCATTGTAATACTTAAAAGAACACAGAACCAAGTAATGGTTTTCATCACTCAGAATTATAGGCGTTCAGGCATTTTGACGGGAGGTCTCTTCAACAGCTGTTGTCATGGTAATCTGACCACTTGCCAGAGTGACAACAAGTGGAAATGTTAACTAGAAGGATGGATCTACAAGATAAAACAATAAAATAAATGTTTCCGGGAGGGGGGGGGGCAGCCAACTCCTTAAATAAGCCTCTTTTCCAGATTTGCCTAGGGACTAAAAGGGTTCGTCACGTAAAATATGCATATATACAAATTGTTTCCCGGATTGTATACAACCTGTACTTAATTTGATGTTCTCTTTTCTCCCTAAGTTCTCTGCCCATCGCTCGGAAACGTACTTGTCAAGTTGGGACTCAACATAAGCGTTATTGCGACTGACGTTCAACGTTTCTTTGGAAGTATTGTGAAACAGACGCTTGAAATGAGAAAGCAGGAGACCTCAGTAAGTATGCTTAATACTGGACACAAAGCAAACCCCGATATTTATATCCTTAGAAGGTCTAAGCAACAGGAAGAAGTTCGTGTGGATAAGAATATCGAAATAGATAATGGTTATAGGACACAGCTGGCAACAACAACACCACCAACAAATACTTCTGGTTATAAGTACATTAAACCATCTGAATTGTCATAAGATCAGCCCATCAGCAAGCAGATACGAATAACAAAAAGGTCATTTTAATTCAGTGAATGATAATTTTACACCTGTCATTGCTACGGTTATATAGCCCAAGTCTTTGATTATGAAAATTCATAGACATTCATCAAGAAACTCTCTCCAAGTCCCAGCAGGCCAGGAAGTCCCGGAAATAAGGAGGGTGCGGTGTAATTATTGTTATTAATTGTCTATTAATTTTGTTTGTGAGTGCAAGGCAGGTAGTGTCTCATACACGATCTTTCAGAAACGGACTGACTTCATAGGACTGATGATCAATGCCCAGAGAGGGGAAAACATTGACGACGACGAATGCAAGGAAGAACACCCAAATGGAGCTCCAGGTCAAGAGCTTTATTCCCGACCACACTGCTGCATCTCGATTGTTGCAATTTATGTCTTCCTCATTAGTATTTCGTATTCCAAATAGTCCTTCTAAGAAAAAGGACCGACTGTATATAGTGTTTTCATGCGCACAATTTAACGAACTATTGATCACTTTGATTTGGTGTAAACCCATGGAAGCATGTGTGTCGATCAAGTGGCAGCAGCATAGCTGGGGATTTAGCTTTATAGTCATAGAATAAGGTCTGAAGATTTTCTGTGACGGAATAAATGAATACAAAGTAATTCCGTGGGGTCTCATCTTATAATTTGTTCTCGGCTGGCTCTGTGGAAAGAATTACAAGAAAGACTATTTATTCATCTGAGGTTTTTGCCTTTGTTGGTCATTGAGGTTTGCAGTACAATACTACTTCATGCGTCACTGCACGAAACTAACGCCTTTATATATGCATGCACAATCGCGGTATCGTACGTATTGGCCGTAACTTGACTTGTTTTCATTTGTATACGCCTGTAATCCGCACCTGCATATGAGGCATCTAAGAGACAGTTTCCTTATGTAGACGCGTGCGACTTAGCTGTATTTTAAGCCTGGCATATTTAAGATAAAACATACTCTGCGCAATATATATACGCCAGGCGTATATATGATACCAAAAAAAAATTGCGACCCGCGGCTCGCCCTGTCCTGTGGATGTTGGTAGAGGATGCACCAACACTGACCCGCCCCCCGTGACCTGCCAACACCACCCCCCTGCGCCCCCCCCCCCCCGACACCCCACCACCCCACCACTCTACACTCACTCTACCCACAGTGAAGCCCTAGTACACGACCCCCGCCTCCCTGCAGTGTGTGTAGACGGATTAGCGGCTGCTCGGCTTGTGTAAGATGATTTCAGTCCTGAGGGCCGGCGGCTGAGCGGGTGGCTGTGAGGGTGGCAGCCGCATTCACACTACTTCTAACAAGGCGGGGGCGGAGTCGGGAGGAGGACTTCAGGCGCACAGAGACACTGAGGGGAGGTGATTATATAGTAAGCCTGACTGTCCACACATTGAAATGGTGTTTTAAAGTAAATAAAAATATCAGAAAAACGGTCAAAAAACAAATTAATGCATGGTTTATTATGTGTAATTAATCAATTTATACTCAATCAGGTTTTATAAAGGTTTTATCAAATAAATTGGTAATATAAGATTGCATTTTTCGTATAAAACAGACTTGGATGGTTAATGGCAAATGAAATATGCTACCACTGATGTCCCCAAGTGGCAGAGGTCGGAATTATTGGATAGTGGTGTAAATAAACAGAATCAGGCGTATATATGACATAAATAAGACCGCACCATGGACACGTATATACACCACTAGATAAGGCGTCTACGAGACGTCTAATAGGTCGAACTTCTAGATGCAAAATCGTACTGATAGACGTGTTTCACATACATATGTAAAGTGGTAAGTTTCGTGCAGTGCGTGCACTGCACCTCTCACCCTCACTCACTGCAACTCACCACTCAAACCACAACACACGTGTATGTACGCACACTCTCATATTCTAAATTTAACACCTACCCACACCTATATTGTCATTATTTTGTTCGTCACTCCTAATGACAGTATTCACTTTATTTATTTGCATTACATCATAGTCCTACATAATTCACGTATCTTAGTAACTTTTCATATCAACCATCTTATTAAGATCTTAAATGAAATCTACTCATCAGGTTTATGATACATTTCATTTACTTCAAATCGCCTTCTTTTCCCCTTTTATTTCGTTCTGCGTCGTAGCTCAATGACTGCTAAAAGTAAGGAAATGTTTGTGTCAGGACGTAAGCAATGTTTATATCTACAGGTATCACGACTGATGAGATCCTTGGTAATGCTATGTTATTCTTCATTGGTGGTTATGACACCACAGCCACATCGCTCACTTTCTTCATGTACAACATGGCGCAATACCCAGACATTCAAGAAAGACTGATGGACGAAATTAAGGCTGGAGTTGGGGAAAGGGTATCTATATTTTGATTTGTTTGATAAAATGTCTTATATTACAGTTCATAGAATCGTTATAATGGGGTATTTATTAAAGAGGTATTCTATATCTTAGACGAATATAATCCTTTGTATCGCTTCTTCAATGTCATCATACATTAAGAAATGGCCACGTCTCATGACACATCTTCAAATATAAAATGGTCTACATTGCAATATTAGCATATGTTAAGTACAGACATGTGACAACTTCCGACTGAGTATGATTATCCTATCTTATGACTTAAGTTAAAAATATATATTTCATAAAGACAAGTCTGCTCTTATTAATTGAATTTGCCAATAATTTCCGACGATCTTTATCATATTTCTCATAAGGATGACATTGATTTGACACTCCTCCAAGAATTGCCCTACCTGGACCAGTGTGTCAACGAGAATCTGCGCCTTTTCCCTCCTCTCATGCGGTGAGCCCATTTTCTGCAGTGTTTCCATTATAACTTGTCAAGCCTGATCCTAACCTGCTCCGTTCAGGTTGAAGGTATTTTACAGCACTTGGACTATTTTGAACAATCACCAATCATCGATCGATTACTTGCAATGAGTCAAATAGTCAATATCTTGAAAAATCCAATCGGAAAATTATGATGAATTTAATACCTTATCTATCTTGTCTTCTTTAGCTCGAATCGAACGGTGAAGCAAGATATAACAGTCAATGGTGTCTTCCTGCGCAAAGGGATATTTGTGACTATTGCCAATTACTGTGTCCATCTGAATCCCAAGTATTGGCCCGAACCAGAAAAGTATGATCCGGACAGGTACGACATTTTTCTTAATTTATTTCAAATTTTCACAATTCAGAATTTTTGCTCTTACTGGATGCCTGAAGCATTTTGAATTTTAGTGGTAACACTTGTATTCTTCTTCAGAGATCATTATAGCTCCATAGCATTATAGCCCATGCTATATTGTTTTTTGGGGGCATTTCTATACATGTATACGCAACTGGTCACTTGTTGTATAACCTACCTTGTCATATGGATGCTGAATATTTCTTACATTACCTCTCAGATTTGCTCCGGAGAACAGGAAAAATCGGAACCCATACCACTTCATCCCATTCGGGTATGGGCAGAGAAACTGCATTGGGATGAGACTGGCTCTCCTGGAACTGAAAGTAGCTATTATCCATGTCCTAAGAAAGGTGAAGATCAGTACATGTGACAAGACACCGGTAAGCATTATAAATATTTTGCCTCAGGTCAAGGTTAATCATATCTTCTGGGCTGAAGAGAAGATTTGACATTTGATGATAGATATTACTTTTGGAATCGATAATGCCTCCTCAGATTTGTGTCACTGTTCTGTTACATGCATTGTCTGATGTTGAAAATTCATCATTTTCAGTTCCCAATGAGGTTTGGCAGAAATCCCGCAATACTGAAGGCAAAGAATGGCATTCACCTGAAAGTAGAAGCCCGGGCATAATGTGCAGCAGATATCGAATGCTCAACACATAAATATCGTCAATTTCCACGGGAATTAGAACTGTGGCTTTACCTTAAGCTATTTGAACGGGAGGAGGAGGTGAGTTAGCTTACTATATGACCGGAGAATCTGTCCGGCTGAAACCTAGAATGCAAACTTAGTATTTCCGATTTGCGATCAGCATAGTTTCATTATGACAACCCCAGTATATACAAGCCATGTTGTGGTGTTTTCTTTTTTATAAAGGCATTGACTCGCATCTCTTTAGTATTTCGGTCCAAAATATTTATTATATGTACGTTATACAAAGGTCAATTACACATAGCGTATACGAAAGAAAAAGTTAAACTTTGACATCACGCGTGTCGTGTGTAATTCAGTGCAATCAAATTCATTATCTTATTTCATATCTCAAACTATCGAAAAATTACGCCATACAAATGAATATCAGTCAATAATGATATTACCTACAGATAAAACGTGATGCCTTAAGGCATCATCCGCCCGCCCTTAAAGGGTTGATATATATATATATATATATATATATATATATATATATATATATATATATATATATATAAGAGATCGGAAACGGGGCGTGTATCGAGGCCCTTCTACATTTGATATATATCTCCGAGCTGAGGAACCATCAATGCTCTGTTGATCTTATAACTATACCATTCTATTAGTCATTCTATTGGCGAGCGAATTAGAAATTTGCTCTAGATAAGTCCAGTGTGACTCCATCATCATCTCTGTTAAGATATGCTGAAAATAGCGGGATACCTATAGTGACCATATGCTTCGTATTTATACATCAGCAGGGTGTGATTCATTTCCTCTGGTTCGTAATTCATCTTTTAGGTGATATATGCACGCAGTTCTATCAAACAGTGGGTCAGTGTTTGCCCTACTGCATTAAGGTATAACAAGAACAACATGATCGGTGTGAATTCCGACGATAGAAGATACAACCGGAAAAGCAGCAACATGTGTTGAGTGCTGAGAATAATTGGTGAGTCAGTGTCATACCGTTAATATCTATCGGTAGTGCACACTAGGTAGATGAGGATGGCCTCTAGATTGATTTGTTGCCACTTTTTGAAATACCTTATACCCTTACCGTGCCTTCTTTCATTGAGTGCTTATAGTAAATTAGTTTTGATGAGTATGGACGTTCTACAATTCATTGATGATGCTTTGATGAAAACAAACTTTATGTAGTTTAGTAAAAGAAACTGAACTTGTAAAAGGCTACTATGATGCCGAGAAGTTGTACATGCGTTGTTCTAAATAAAGCAAATCATTAAAGCCAATATCTGAGAAGTTTTTGTGTTCTACTTGCTACATCTATTATTAATTAAGAAGGTAATAATAAGATCAAATGTATATACCTTACTGGTACATACTCACATACCGCGTTTCTTTCGATAAAAATATTCCACGAGCTCGCAGAGCGAGTGGAATATTTTTATCAAAAGGAACAAGGTATGTGAGTATGTACCAGTAAGGTAATACATTTTTATTTTATTATATACCTTCAAATATAAGTATTTGATGGATTACATAAGGAAATATGACAACGTCCGAGCTGGATTCGATCAAAGTGTGCTGGTATATCTCTTGACATCTTAGTGAAAGTCAAGCATAGAATTTATGCTCCAAGCACTTTTTTTACTCTTTTTTTCCCTTCAACTCCTGTGATCCTTGTGCAAGTCACTGCCAGCACTCCCTAAGTAGGTCAATGCAATTTTTTTCAGCAAATCAGAATTTGTATTCAAAGTAGGGTGGTACATCATTTTATACCACCATACTGTGCCGGTATATATTTAATACCAATACCCTAGCAGAGGTTGGTATTTGTGTAACATACTGGCACAGGTATATAATAAAGGTTGATACCTATCGCGGAAGGTCTGCATAATACTCTCCGTTCAACACAACAGACTGGACCCGTTTGGATGGACAATATCTGTGATCAATATTCTACTTCATATTTACCTCCCATCGACAGGTTCTGAAAGACTGTAGAGCTTGATGTACGGCACGGTGTAGCATGTCTGATTTCATAAGGTCTCCTAGTTTTATGGGTCACTGCATATACCCATCTTTTTATACTTATCTGGAAAATGTCAACTGCTGAAATGAAAGGCCAATCTAAAGTTATAACTCTGGTGAATCAATATCGTACCTGGTTAAATGAAAAGAAATATTACCTTAATGGATATGATCGTATAAGGAAAGGCAATATATATATATTTGTTATAGATAGCGACTGAGAGCGAAATATAGAAATCAAGAAAGCTATGAGAAAAGAGTTGTGGGAAGAGCGTGTTGTGCTATGTAGGGAAGGCCAATCTCATGCAATAGATTCCCCTATCTATACTAAAAGGATAATAGGTTTTGCTACATCAGTCACAAATTTGCCTTTCAATGGAAAACATATCATAATTTTTCTAAACAGGACTTGTCTTCTCATACAAAAACTAAAAGCTTTATTTGAATATACAAAAAAAATCAGAAATGAGTTTAAAAAGGAACGCGAATAAAATTTCACAGGTACTAACCATATGGTTGAAAACACAAGACCGACCCATAAAGGCTATCTGATTCAAAATAAAGAACCAGTGTTTGGCATCTGTTATCTCCACTCATACGGCCTATCATGGTACTTGTAATTGAACTGTAGATATCAGACACCCGGGAGCTTCAGGGCCACTCATTAATGCTGGATCGATGGGATCAGACATCGCTTCTTCACAGGTGTATTCAGACCACGATAGTCGAGCCTTACTGTTGTGAATCTTTACCTATTCCAACCTCGAATACATTCTGTGGGCGTTTTGCACAATATTCATCGGGCTATTGCTGTTCAAAGGTCTGCCCGGAGAGTGTACGACTGTGTATGGCGCCCTGATCTGATTGGTTTATATAAATGTGACGCAAGGTTCACTCTAGGACTTCGCTGAGGTAACATTATCACTTCACCACAACACTGAGGAACCATGAGAGGGGATGAATGAAGCTAGCCTCAGTCCAACGGTGAGTATTCACAAACACACCTAACCTTACCTGATGCATATCTTCCTTATGGGCAAACACATGTGGAATTTGATTTCGAATAGGTTCTTGAGGTGAGAATTTAAAGAAAATAATTTCAGGAAAGGATCCAAGTATAAAAGATTTATTGGGATGATATATATTTCCGTCAACGATTTCCAGACGATGATACGAGTGATCACTGTCCATCCTTTTGTCTAAAATATATAGTCTGTTGACCAACAACCTCAAAAGATTACTTTTGTTATATATTTTTTAAAGATTTCATTTGACCGGAGCAACGGTTAGGGGTTTAAATCTCATAGGCTACAGTATGGGAGTGACACTTGCATATAAAGTACCCATTTAATGAGTTTACAGAAGCAGCAATGGGATCTGTTTAAGAAAAAAAGAAAGACAGGAAACTGGAAAAACCTATACCTTTGGGAATATACAAGCAAGCAAAACAAGATCACAATCTTTCTAGATGATATCAAAACAACATAGGATACAGTACTGTTCACGACCAAGTTGGCTTCAGATATTTTTGATAAGTTAATTCAAAGGGGCATTTGCACTTGGAATAAGTTAAGATATAATCCTCAGATAAGTACAAGGAGTTGTTATTGGAATGATGTTGTGATGTAAATTGAAAGTTTGGCTAACCTCTAACTACTAGGCTTACAATTTATGATGAAGTTGAAATAAATCCACAAAAAAACCCAGACAAGTTGAAATGAAATTGATTGGTTTCATTTGGGGTGATGGTACATCTAAGTGTGTATGTGTGTGTGTGTGTGTGTGGGGGGGGGTTATGACTGCTGTGACGTTTCGTAATAGACTTCTTCAGGCAGTTGTTATACTGTAGGTAAATCAGTAAAAAGTACAAGTTCAGATATATTCAATTTCTATATGGAATTGAGGTTGTAGATCTTCCTAACAAATCCACCTGAATCAAAGTGATGAACATGTATACACCTTACATATGGTAATTCAGGTTGTGTAAGCTTACATGTGGGATCTACACCCTCTTCAACATTAAGGCCCATATCATGAATATGTGGACGTTAAACATGTGTATCTCATACGGTACTACGTTAAGAGTATATTGATGCATTCAAGTGCCACATAAGGCCAATGATCAGTACTATCTGTGTGATATCTGGAGGGCACTTAGTTGCAGTGAAATCTAGATAACACCTTAACAATGGCTTGCATACTAAATATAACAAATATCAAGTGACCGGCAAAGGTGACCCCGCGGAATTATGTTCACTTGACATGAAATTGTGATAATAAAGCACGGAGATCACAGGTGTACTGAAAGACGCTGTAATATGATAGGTCGCTCATGACCCCTTTTGGGGGCACACAAGTACTGCTTCCGGGCGATATTAATCTAATATTTTGATATATTTCTGATAAGTTGTGTGAATGCCATATGTAAGTAACAGAGAGATAGTTTTTGCATACGCTTATCGGGTTTACAGACAGTATGATTGAAGGTTACCAATTTCCTCGCATCCGTCAACGTTGCGATTTAAAAAAAACTATGCAAAAATTTGAATTTAACAGAGTTGACTCACGCCGTGAATTACGTTACCATGGAAATAACCAAGTCCTGTTTGTTACCATCCTAAATAATCATTTCTCGTACGAAGGTATAAGCACTTTAGGTATGGAGAACCATCAGTGGAATGTTGTAATGCGAAAGAGGTCCTTGACAAAATATATCCAAAAATGTGAGGCTTTCTTTAAAATAACCCTCTCGAGACAGAACCTTCTAACTGATATTGTAAAAGGGTAAAGCCGTGTGTAGTATTCCCAGCAGCGCCCGTAATGAAGGCACTGTTCGTATTGATCTCAGTGATAGTTGCAGTGGGGAAATGGGGGTGTTGTAATATATACTCCCATTAGAACATGATCCCTTGTCCCAGATACCTTCAGTAGTCAATGGACATCTATATACTGTCAGCAACAGAAAGTATCCTATTTGACCGCATTTGCACTGTTTAGCCCCTATCTATTATACTTTCCGTACTTTGACAGACAACGCACGTAGAATCAGCTACAATTTGAAAGTGCACTTCTTCTAATAACACGGTATTATTTCTGGTTTAAGGGAAAGAATTGGGTAAATTTAGGCAATAGAAATATTAGATAACGATATGTGATTTATTACCTCTTGCTTTGATGTTTGTTTTCTAACAATTATATGTCTTAGCTGACAAAATCGTGATATGACGATTTTATATGGATTTCGTATTAGCACATTAAAGGATAACCATGCTGCGCATTGTGATTCCGATTGCTTTAGAGGTTACCTATGGAAACAACCTAATTCTACTATGGCTATCTAAAAAACAAGCTCTTTCAATTAGCTTTACGAAATCATTAAGTGGAATTTATCCACTAGAAAATATCTTGACGTTTCGATGTCTGTAGCCCAGATGAGGTAAATTAGATAAAATATGAACATATATTCCCTGGCTTCCATACCTCTCAGGCTACACTGGCTTTGCCATTTGTTATTGTGTTAATCTTAAATTCTCTGATAGCTTTCAAATTTGAACGTTGCGGTACAAAGAATTTAATTGTACCATGGAGGTGTTCAAACACCGAAAAAATATAAAGCTTCAATAAACCCGATGAGGTTAAGCCCAACTAGACTCTTCCACCGTCAATTAACACCAAATAGGTCGGCATTATAGACAAAGTGGTTTATATTTTACGAGGATGCACAGATATTTAATCAGAAATTAATCAGATTTTGTTTTAGAGGCAGTCTTATCCATCTTATTAGAATAGAGTTCTTTCTATTATTGGCAATAGATAGTGATTTAGATGTGACATCGAAGAAGCTGGGACGACAGAACTCCTAGCCATGTGCAAGATAGGGCAATAGTCAAAGTAAGATTTGGATGCCGAACATCCGTGTGTTTTAGAAATAAAGTAAAACGATAAGCGAAACTGTAAACATTGTAACGTTGATATACTTGTTCGTTTTTTTCAAAAGGCACGATGCATAATGCATTACGAATGTTCAATTGATGATTAGGACTATGTCCGTCGTTCCGCTATACCCCCCCCCCCTTGATCCCCTCCCTCTACAGTTAGATGCGCCCCCTAGTGACCCTTGGTCACCCTGTCCGCAACGCTATAGCTATGATTAACATATTATAGAACTTAGATCTGCACTAAGCTACTGCCGCTGAACTATCTAATAAGTTTATAAAGCCCTTAATGCATCTCATTGCCAAAGTCCACTTTCATGGGAAGGGAAGTAGTACGGGGAGGTTTATAATACATTGCATATAAATTTACACACTGTCGAATAATGGAAAAATATGTGCCCCTGTTAACCCAAAACTGACCTTATGATTGAATTCAACAGGAAAACATACATTCTTAACAACATGTAAACACTCTTTGATAAACTTTATGATGACTTTTCAGATAAAATCATGGCAGACCAGATAACACTTAGAAGCATCAATCGGGTTGACCCACAGTATGAAAACCACGTCCCGATGACATCCTTCATGTCTGATGGGAATCCCGTGTATGACAACGCAGCTTATCAGCAGGACAAAGAGCCTGCGTTTGTCACAGAGGTAGGTAGTAGACTATACAGTAGACACTTTTGAATTCAAATATACCTAATATCTCATACATACGACAACAATATTGATGATTCTATTGCGGAGGAGAGGAGAGGCGTGCTGAGTTTGGCAGCATGTTGAACGAAGGAACACAGGACAAGACATTGTGTCTAACAGTTTGACTGTCAGAGCTCAAGACATAATCAGGAATGTTCCTGCCCTGGTGTTAGGAAAAGGATATCACCGAAAGCTTCGGCTTTGTTAAATGAATAAAGTGAAGGGAAAAGATAGAGATTAGCATGTAGTGTTGGTGCAAGCTCACTTCCTTGTTTCTAGGTCATCCTGTCGAATGTATGTAACCTTACCTTCGAAGATGTCCGTCTAATGAATTATGCAATGAACATGGAAAATCCTTCCTTACTTTGTATCACTTTCTATTCATTGGGGGTGTTTTGTACAAGCCATTTCATGACTGTAAACATATCTGTCCGCTACATTGGAAACGGAGATGCATAGCGCCCCCTGTTTGGAATCTAAGAAACCCTGAAAACCCACCGTAAGTCAATCAATTTCTGGTGTCCGCTCTTTCTTTTGTTGATATTAAAGCAAACTCTGTTGGGAATTAGCGGTATCTAAGTCCACTGTTCATTGTCCGCAATGCTACTCACAATGCCAAGACTTCTCCATTTCAAGTACTGAATTACTTTCCTTGGATTGCAGCCTTAAGGGAGCGTTCATTAATCATTGCCTGTGGGGGCACACTTTTTGGAACACCGACCGTTCAAAGAAAAGTTGGCCCCCCAATGGAAACACTGAAAAAATGTGCCCCCCTTGGAATATTGAAAAAACAACATTGGGCCCTGCTGGCCCCCCAATAAGATAAAAGCATAGGAGAGGCTAAAGCTATGTGGCCTTTTATCGATAAGGCTTTCCTTCGTTACCTAAAAACAAACTCGGTTACATTCTGTCAATTGTCAAAGTATATAGTAATAGTCATTCTCCTGATGTTACATACTGGTATGTGTCGTAATAACTGAGATTTGCTCTTTCGGAACACTGCCCAGATCTTGTCGTTTGATGTGTAAAGCCTATAAGACAGCGTCCCGACCATTGTGCCCGATCACACCTTGGCCCGACGAATCCGTCTGGTCGGTCAGAATTCGTGTCGCTGTACGCACTTCACAGACTCGATTATAATCGAGTCGGGCATTACTAGAATGGGGGTAATGACCGACCCTGCCCGACCTTAATCCTGTACACACTTCACCGACTGTTCCGAATTCTGAGAACAGCGTTTGAACATCTATTCTACCTATTCCCTAGTCCGATTCACAAGTGTCTTATATCAATTCGTAGGGGAGACAGAGGCGATGATGGACCTGGAAACCATTTTCGAATATCTTAATCGGATCAAAAGTTATTAAACTTTGAATTATTTTCTATGAATCCACACCAGCGGCCTGTGGCTCACCACGGCTCGGCTCCCGGCGGCTCTCTTTGATCTCAATCGGGTCGCTTTACAAGGTCATAAAGTGGAGAGGTGTGATCGGCAAGCATTGTTGAGGGTATAACTATTGTAAACATGACACTGGCCGAGCAAGAATACCAGTTTGTAAAAAAACAGAGCTATTCCAGTTTCAAAAAAAAGATTAAAAAAAAAGACAGCGACATTCTTGTTCGCGATTATAATAGGTGATCAGATCGGTGAGAATCTGTGAAAAATGCTGGTGTCTTATGGGCTTAAGGCAGGGCGTCCATCACTACGATATGGCTCTGATATGGTCTACGATGCACCTCCCGGTAAAAATATCAAAATCGTGTAGGAAGGTCACTTAATATCGGGGCAGTTGGCCACATTTCTGCGAATATATACCCACAAAAACCCACAAAATGCATGGTGAATTGCCATGTCTAGACATATGTCTACGATTTTGCACCTTCCCGATGTGTCTCCGATATCGACTTTTTGTATCGGAGCCATATTGGTAGGTCTAAATTTCTATCGTAGTAGGCGGACGCCAAACACACTCTCTTCAACCGATGAGGAACAATCATCTTCTGAAGATATTTCTCATGTAGCAATCTCATCTGGCCCATCAGGCTCGGATTGTACACTAACCTCAAAGTTACTGTTGAGGAGTTCTTGTAATACATGCTATGATGGTTTGATTTGATTTTTTTGCCAGTAATAGGTAACTTATGTTGTTTCAAGTATAAATATTTAGGCAGTACTACTATCGACAGTTTGTCAAGCTTTCCTTCACCAAATAGCTTATCGCAGTCATAGTCATCATATCTTTTAAATAGCATTTCTACATGATGTTGCTGTCATACAAGACCTTTGTCTCATTGTCTTGAGGAGCTCGAGCTTGCAGAGGCAGATTATGACAAAACTGTATGCCTGTGGAGTCATCTTCCAATATCTGTGAACCTGTTTTCCCCGATGTTTAACCTGAGGTCTTTAGAACAGGTTTTAAACATCAACGAATGCAGGTGAATACATTAAGAACAAAAGTCTACAGTTTACTCATTACTATATACCACAATAAGATATTTACTTTATTTCAGCTGTCAGAGCCATTGCTAACCTAATTTGGGCACACACTGGTCACAGCCGCACATGGGTTTTGCCAACAAGGTTCACATCCAGCATGACGCTTTTCCTGCTGTCACTTTTGAGATTCCCCACTTCCATGTTCAACCAAGACTGGTGTGTAATGTCATATAACTCTCTGACCCAATATTTAGTGTTGTTATGAGGTTCTGCATACAGGCACATGCAGATGCTTGAAGAGTGGTAGCATTGGTAACCCATGGCCGTTGGTCAGGGGTGGTCATTGCTCCCCCTGACACGCCCCCTCGCGCACCCTGCGCACTCCCCCCTGGTGTCGGTCACGTGAACCCCGCGGTCACGTGGCCCACCGCGTCTCTGATCTCCACCTCATTCTGCTCCTGTACTCCACTACGTTCACACGTATTTTCTTTTCCCTCATTTTTGGCCTACTCTCCACGCCGTCTTCGATACTCCCCGAGTATCTGACCGTGCAGAGACAGTGTCTGAATACGGGTAAAGTTCACGTGAATTACAGGAAGGCTAGGATGGCACCACCAACGACACGCGCTCAAGCGAGCGCCTCCACGACCACGGACCAGGCCTCGGAGTCAACCGTGAGGGAGAGCGACCACGTGGACTCCGCGTCTCAGGCCGGAAGCCTCCGGTCGGCCCGCCTCGTGGCCGTAGAGACCGGACTCTCGGACATGAGTAGGAAACTCGACGCTCTAATTCAGCTGCAGACCCAACGGTCGACGGGACAAGCATCGCCGCCTACGGTTCGCTCAGTCGCCGAAGTAAGGACTCGGGACTGGGCCGAGGATCAAGCCGGCCGCGCCATGCCTCCACCCCGCCAGCTACGAGACCGCTACGCAGGGGACCCGTATATACAACGTGAGCTCGACCGTGAGGCCATCCGCCACGACAAGACGGCTGGTAAGCTGCAGTCAGATATTCATGTTACCCGTTTAATCAGTAAACCGTACATGTTTGTGGATAGGGAGGGGGTTTACACGTTGTCCCAGAAGCTGGAACTGAGGGGAACCCTGGGCCCCCTCGAGTACCTGAGTGCTTTTATTGGCTTGCTCGGGGACGACCGTGCGGTCGACCCCGTGGACCGTGAGGCCATGTTCCGGCACTTACATCAAGTGTCAATCGACGCCCAGAGCCGGCCGTGGGCCGGAGTCAGGAGATGGTCTAACCACGTGTTCGACCAGATCGAGGCCGGGAGGCTGTCGTGGTGCGACTACTCGAGGATCCAGGAGGAGCGAGTCCGACTCGCGATGACGACCGGGACCCTCACCAGCGGCGCCGACACCGGGAAAGCCCGAAGACGGGAGTTGCCATGCCGGCAATTTAATTCGGAGAGGGGGTGCCGCCATAGGAGCGGTCAAGATGACGGGCCCGTGAGATGGTTGCACGTGTGCTCGTATTGCGACTCCGTGGGGAGACAATGCGGGCACTCGTTACACGCGTGCAACCGGAAACTCGGTTATACAATGGGCTATGAGAACGGTCAGGCTGCACCCACACCGGCTCCCCGGCGAGCACCCCAGGCCGGACACGCACCCCAGGCCGGACACACGCCCCGGGCGGTCGACCCCAGAGCGGATGTGCTCCCCCAACACGGACACGGGGCAAAAAACGGCTACGGTGCGCCCCGCGAGTGAGCGGAGCGCACCCCCACACAGTCACAACACGTGCCTCCGCCCCCGGGCCCGGGGTCGTGGGGTGCAATCCACGTGATGTAACACCAGCGGGCCCTGTGATCTCCACCACCCCCAGCAGGATTTCCGGTGACCGGACGTGGGCGGGGGTCGTAAAAGGAAGCGGCCCGGTGACCACTGCAGGCCCCCACCCCCTCACGTGGAGGGGGGACCACACGGGGGGTCCACGTGACCACAACACGAAGGCCGCCGGCCCACGTGGCCGGGCCCCGAACATAAACAACAACAACGAAGGGGGCGGTACCCGCCACGTGGAGGACAGGTTCACCGCGCGGCCACCGCCAACCCACCGCGGTAGCAGGAGTGTTAGTGTTACCGCGCCGACTGAGGATCCAACTAACACTCCGGATTTCGGCGGACTAAAGGAAGTCTGCCGGACCGGAATTCCGTCGCCCGGACTCCGGACGGACCCGGAGGCCTTCATGGAGCACAGGCGGGCCGAGTGGCCCCGCTTCACCGAGGCCGGCCCCCCGGCGCACGGCCACATCTACGAGGCGGTCCGGGCCTCGGGCCTGCCCAACGCCCTGTGCACAAAGATAACACTGCCGACGGACCTCAAACTACGGGCGTGGGAGCACTACCTGACGGGAATGGAGGGCAAGGGGGAACTCCTCGGTTTCATAAGATACGGGTTCCCCCTCGGCTACCTCGGGCCGGCCAGCGACACTCGGGACGTCCCCAACCATCCGAGCGCCACCGGATTCCCGAAGCAAGTCGGGGATTTTATCAGAAAGGAGAGTGGATTCTCAAACCTGATGGGGCCGTTCACGGAGGCTCCCTTCGAGCCGTGGTGCCACGTTTCGCCGTTGATGTCCCGGGAGAAGCGCGGGTCCGAGGCCCGCCACGTCATAACGGATATGACCTTCCCCCGGGACCGTAGCGTCAACGCGTACGTGATGAAGAACGCGGTTTACGGAGAAGAGCGCGAGCACAGCCTCCCTACGGTCGACGGTTTCGTCACCCGCCTCGTGGCCTCGGGGCCAGGAAGCTACATGGCGACCATCGACATCTCGCGCGCCTATAAGAACTTTAGGTGCGACCCCCTCGACTGGCCTCTGCTGTGTTTCCTGTGGGACGGCGGGTATTATTGTGATACGGCCATGCCGTTCGGCGCCCGCGCGTCCTCGTATCACATGCAGTGTGTGGCCGAGGCCATCGTGGGGATACTCGCCGGTAAGGGTGTCGAGGCCGCCATGTATCTGGACGACCTCATAATACTGTCGCCCTCTCGGGAGAAAGCTGCCTCGGACTTTGCCATAGCCCGAGACCTATTCGCCGAGCTCGGCCTCCCCGAGGCCCAGGAAAAGGCGCAGGCCCCTAGTCAGACCGTGCGCTGGCTGGGCATCGACATCAATGCCGCCGAGATGTCCCTCACCATCCCCCGGGACAAGTTGGAGGACGTGCGGGAGCACGTTTGGGCGGTCGCCAGGAAGCGGTCGCTGACGAAGCGACAGCTTCAATCCGTCCTCGGCAAAATCCTGCACGTCGCGAAATGCATCCGCCCGGCGAGGCCGTTCGTCAGCAAACTACTGGAGGCCCTACGGTCGATGGACGGGTTCTACATCAACGTAAGCTCGGACATGCGGCAGGACCTCCAGTGGTTCCTACGGTTTGCCGCCGGGTGGAATGGGCACGCCCTCATCCCTCGAGGGCCGGCGACAAAGTGCATCACGGTCGACGCCTGCCTCTCGGGCGTGGGGGGCACCGACGGCCGTGCGGCCTACGCGTGCCAGGTTTGTCCCATCAATGACCCCGTGGACTGCATTTCTGAGCTCGAGGCCCTGAACACAGTCTATGCTCTCCACACGTTCCTCGGGGACCGTGATCGTGGGACCAGGATCGAAGTCTTCTGTGACAACATGGGGACCGTCCAGGCACTCACGTCGGGGCGGGCATGCAACCGCGTTCTCGCCGAGTGTGCCCGACAGGCCTGGATGGTCCAGGCCAAGCTGCAAGTCGACCTGGTCTACACACACGTCCCCGGGGTCCTCAACACGGTCGCCGACGCACTCAGTAGGGCCCACCTGTCCTCGAGGGATTTTAACAATGCTGCATGCCTGATGACATATCATGATCTGTGGTCCGTGGTGCCTTGTAATCATGCTTCATTCGTGCCTGTGCTTCGCCTGTCCTGCAGATCCGGCGCTACGCTCTCTCCAACGGAAGGCATCTGCGCGGCAGGCCGAGGCACGTGCCCCAGGCACGGTCGCGAACCAGAAGAGCGCCGTGTCCACCTACCTCGCCTTCTGCCGACGGACGAGGACCGACCCGCAGGCACCGTCCGTGAGTTTCATCACGGCCTTCCTCGAGTACCTCGCGGACCACGCCCCCTCGCCGGCGACCGTGGCCAACCAGCTCTCGCACGTGAGGACACACCTACGGCTCTCGGGCGGAGACGTTACGGCCACAGAGGACGTGAGGGTCAGGAGGGCCCTCGACGCCATGAGGAGGAACAAGGCCTACACACCAAACGTCAAGCCTCCGATCCCCATGGCCGCCCTCCAGGGGATCCTCGAGCTACTGTCGGACACGCCCCTCGACCTGACCCTACGGGCCGCGTTCCTCCTCCTGTACTACGCCGCACTGCGGCAGAGCGAGGTCGCCCCCCCTACGGCCAGGGCATTCGATCCGGTGCGACACCTCTCACGTGGGGACGTGGTCCTCACGGCAAATCACGTGGAGGTACGCATCAAGGCCGCCAAGAACCTCCAGTGCGTGGGGGAGGAAAAACACGTGAGGCTCCAATCCTCCCCGGACCCGAGGTCGTGCCCGGTGACGGCCGTGAGGAATATGATCGCCGCGGTCCCCACGCTGATACCAACGGATCCGTTCCTGCTCAACGCTGACAGGTCGCTAATACCGACGCGGTCGCTGTCAAAGGAGTGGGAGCGGCTCAACACCACAGCAGGCCACCCCCCTAAGACCTACACTCTACACAGCCTGAGAAAGGCCGCCGCCACTCAGGCCTTCCAGGCCGGGGTCGCTGAACTCTCCATTCAACGATACGGGGGGTGGCGTTCTAATGCACACAGGGGATACATTAGGGACTCCAACTCACACGAGGTGAATGCGTCCCTCATACAGTCCCTCAACCAGTGACTCTCTTCCCTCACAAACTTTTCTCCCTCCCACCTCGCCTCATTTTTATGGTCTTGGCGTTTTTTATACATCATATTGTATAACCATTATACCTCATATTGTATAACCATACTATTTGTTATACAACCATATACATAATTGACATACCATTATACTTGTCAATTACAAATATGTATATTATACGTAATTGACCTCTTTATACCTCTGTCAATTACTTTATCTACCTTATGTCATATTCATATTTACTTATTAATATTCATGTCGGTATAGGTATATAAAATTAAAATAAATTTTATTATTCCCAACTATCGACTCCTTCTTTGTGTTCAGGGATAGGGGTAATGGGTAACCCATGGCCGTTGGTCAGGGGTGGTCATTGCTCCCCCTGACACGCCCCCTCGCGCACCCTGCGCACTCCCCCCTGGTGTCGGTCATGTGAACCCCGCGGTCACGTGGCCCACCGCGTCTCTGACCTCCACCTCATTCTGCTCCTGTACTCCACTACGTTCACACGTATTTTCTTTTCCCACCCACCCTCACCTCTTTCTTATCTCCTACTCCGTAGGGCGTTTTTTATACATCATATTGTATAACCATTATACCTCATATTGTATAACCATACTATTTGTTATACAACCATATACATAATTGACATACCATTATACCTGTCAATTACAAATATGTATATTATACGTAATTGACCTCTTTATACCTCTGTCAATTACTTTATCTACCTTATGTCATATTCATATTTACTTATTAATATTCATGTCGGTATAGGTATATAAAATTAAAATAAATTTTATTATTCCCAACTATCGACTCCTTCTTTGTGTTCAGGGATAGGGGTAATGAAGCACAATGCTGGTTGAAGTAAGTTGACTACTGTAAGTTACTAGGATGACAGTGTGAATTGATGATCTTAGTCTCTATAGTTGCAAACTTCCGCTAATGTTCTAACCCGAATTAGAATCTAATTCTCCCTGAAGTCAATTATTGAGACTTGATTGTTACCTACCATATATAAAAAGGCACGATTTCGACAGGATCTGCTTGGAGTTGCTCCCCCAAATAGAGACAAACAGAACCAGACCTGTCCATGGAGTGAGATGATTGTGTGTTTTTGTAGGTTTATACCCACATATACTTTTTCTCTTCTAATGTATTTGTAGTCATGTTGAAAACAAACTTTAATTCTGTAGTTTTCTGATCTCTTAATCTGATTAAATCCTTTTAAAATACCGCAATTAGTGCTTGTTTCTAAATCTCGCTGAATTCAAAGGTTACGGCGTCATTGTAGTGTGGGTCACGTCCCGTTTGCAATGCATATTCATGACCGGAAAATGTCAGGAAACAGGTGATTCGTTGTTCTATTTATAGCATCAGTTTGAAAGGTATGAGCCGGCCGTGGTAGTAGGAGGGTTAAACTTGAGCTGTCAGAATATCAACAGAGCACAAAACAGGTCATTCTCAGGGGGAGATCCCGGGTGCACTCCTATCATAAGATCTCACACACTCTAAGTGGTATTCTGTACAAGGTTCTCACTGCGCTCTATGGGAGAAGAATTCTTAACGAACTAGGCTTACATCCTTGAGAATCCACTGGCCTGCCCATCGTGCTAAACACGTACATCAATGCAACCCAAGGATTACTATAATCTCAATGATGCCACCTAGCGGGAATACTGTGTACTTGGCGCCCTAGTGGCTTTATTTGGACTGGAATACAGAATACTACTTAGAGAGTGTGAGATCTTATGAGAGGGATGCATGAAAAACCCAGAGGCGACCGACTCGACTGGCAGAGGCACCCCTGGAGCATGACATCGTTGTGCACAGTGCGAGTCAGGCCAGTGTTGCTGTGAAGCGTAGTCTGTACTGTCTAACCATGATATTTTCAGGCTCGGGCGACGAAGTCGCTACTTCATATTCAAATATCCAGCAGCAATTTCCTTTTTGATTTGTGCCCTCGGTCAGTAGTCATCAGGCTTCCTTGCAGGACCTTGCAGGACCTCTACTGTTCCTGGTAGGGGAATCATTGACATGCAAATAAGGATGTTCTGACAACATCTTGTAGTCTGGCATGGTGTGTGGGATCCTTTGTGTAATTAGATCAAACAAAGTTGACCCCCACCCCCCGCCATGGAAATAAAACCCTAAAGACTCTGCCCCCTCCCAATAGTTATTTAGCATGTCATAATGTTGGAATTCTGTAATTTAGGAGTAGTTGAAGATAATAGTCATTCTATTGGTTTTTTGTTCAGGGAGAGTGCCTACTGCAAAATATTGAAGATTCAAACCTTATTCAATCGATAAAACAAACTCTACCAAATTATATTAGCTTCTCTAATAGATCTCTCTCTCTCTCTCTCTCTCTCTCTCTCTCTCTCTCTCTCTCTCTCTCTGTCAGCCTCCACCAGAGTCAGAGTCTCTAAACCTAGCATGTAGCAGTTGTGTCAGCATGGTTGAGTGGTGCATGGAAAAGAAGTGCTTATATATGCCTTGCATCACAGACGAATCTTTGCAGATCCGATGTCAATATCGATAACCTCAATATCTTAGCGATATTTCTAGTCCTCAGGCAACTGGCAAGTTGAAGCTCAGGTGGACAAACCGGGATCTGGCAAGTACTTCAACGTTCCTCTGGCGGACGCCCACAAGTTACACGAAATGGAGGCAGCGGACAATGAGAAGAGTAAAGACGATGACGACTCGGCGGACGAAGATGAGCAACAAGGGGCTTGTCTCGCCAAGGTCCAGGAGGGCCAGAAGAGCATGGAGGCATTCCTGTCCAAACATGGACAAAACATCAAACTTGTGGTGGGATGCGCAACCATAGCTGCATATGCCGTCTACTTCGGTTACGCCATGTCAAGAGGGTAGGTGTTGCGGAAATTATCAACCTAAATGGTGTGTTATGCATTTGCTCTAATGTTGATACATCTTGTGTATAAAGAATGGTTATTATACACAAAGCACCCATACAGCTGTCTTTCTCTTGACTGTTTCAGTGTTTGTACTATCCTCACCATCTAATTCTTATCTTTTGTTTATCCCATAAGTATTAGATAGGAACATTATCGTCATTCGTTAACATTTAATCTAGCTTGCATCTCACTATGCCGCCTTTCTAAATTATCAATAGTTATATTCGTGTAGATACCGTACTGATTTCTAGCTTAATCGAATAGATATACCACCCTATGACTACTGTGTTGAATAAGAAGCATTAAGTGACATAAAATTGTAAATGAGTCGAAAAACAAGTAGATCACATGAGGCGTTAGAGAAATCCAATGGCCAGTTGCTGATAAAGGACATTATCCTACCCCTAATAAAAAACCGCCATAGACTTAACATAGGGAGATTTTATGTGGCAGGTCGTGACATAAAGTGTTTTTTATGCCACTAGAGTAATAACAATATTGACCAATCAGAGAGCAGGATGTCAGCTACTATGAAAAAAAGTTCTGTTGGTCATTGACTCAATATTATCTTTCAGTAAAAGGCAAAGGCATAGACGAGGTAGGATAAATACGAAACCGAACTCGAGTTAGACTTGTCAATGTCTATGCCACTCTGGTCAGGTCTGTTCCTCACTACACTCGGCTACGCCTCGTGTAGTAATACCCGACCTTCCCGTCGTGGCATAATCATTGTCAAGTCTAACTCTCGTTCGGTTTCGACTAAATCTTATCAAGCTCCTGGCTTCATAACGTCTGATCCCTTTCCTCTATACTTCACAACAGATCCTATTATTGGACCGAATCACTGTTGAAATTAATGATGTGTTCACTTCTCATCATTTTTGACATATACAATTTCTTAGCACCTACAAAGAGCGGGAATTGTCGCTGGCAAATTCTCCTAACGAAAACAAAAGCTCATGACGACTGATTTGATTGGTGAAATCCCCAAATGTATTGCAAAGATTGATCTGGTTGGTTCTGCCGTCCCGCCACTGCACTGAACAATGGGGGTTGTGAGATTTTAATATTGAACCTGTTTGATAGAATTTGTGTTTTTAAACCTATTGGTGTTTTCAACTATATTTGACTCCTGTTCTCTTTAACTGTTTTTCTTTATCTTATTACGTATTGCTGTTGCAGGCTGGGCAACGAGGATCAGATCAGACTTCTATGGCTGACGTGTTTCGCCGTGTTTATATGCTGTGTATCACTCTTCCAACGAACCTGTGGTCCATCTTTCAGTGAGAAAGTCACACAACCAATAGTTGGCTTCATTAGCCTCAGGTTTATCTACTTTAAATGGTAAGCTTTTGTATATGTTCTATCATTATCATTCGTTCCCTCTTTTCTAACTCCAAACATTTCGGATTTCCGTTTTAGTTTTTGTATTCTGGATTTAACTATCTCGTTTAATGTTTAAGTTCATGAAGATGAATAAGACCGCGGAAATAACAACTTGGCATAAGAATGTCAAACGCGACTAGAAAGAGGGTAGCATAAGTGTCTGTTCAATAAACCGATAATAGAAAAATATAGCGGGATATTAAGGCTAATCATAAAATATTCAGTAAGTTAAGTAGCAAGTGCTTAGAAAGGATTACAATCGAAAGAGATTTTTTCCTTTTGGATTAATTTACTGGCCGTGACAACAGAAATACTATGATCTGTTTTCCACACAGGACGTTCATTGCTGCCTTTAGTATTTTCGTGATTGCGTTTATCGTTGTGGACGTTGGGCTTCAGCGACCACAAAACCTTATCTCTATTGTCGGGTTTGTACTATATATCGCCCTGCTGTTTGTATTTTCTGCCAATCCAGGAAAGGTAGGTATTGCCTCAGGCTACAAGAACAATTACCATGTTTCTATGAATTTTGAGAAAAAAAATAGTTAGCATAATTCCTAGTTACATTGCTCAATTACATCCCTCTCTTTATATATCAATATAGAATAATGGAATAATTAAGTCATCTGTCTTAATAAACTAATTGAAGCGTTTATATATTACATGAAAGTCATTGATTATCAGTTGTATTAACGGATTAGCTACTATCAAGTCTTCCAGTTCCTTTGATATTCCGCCTGGTTTTCTTTTATAATGAAATTTGTCTCACAGCACGTCTTTTCTGTAGAACCTGAAGACTGACAGAAACTCTTAACTCTGTTAATGTTGAACCAAGTCACACTGGCGTAAAAAACGGCGTTTTTCCGTGTACGCACGTCTACATTCGTCTACACATTTCAAAATCTAAAAATACATCGCAAAACGCCGCAAAACGCGGAGATACGTAAAGGAAAGTCAGAATGCGCCGAAAAACGCCATGATACGTACAGAAGCGTAAATAAACGTTGATGAACGTTGAGAAGCGTACTAAAACGTTAAAGAAAAGCAAAAAGATAAGTTCCAAATCCGTAGCTAATACGTGGTCCCCACCAATTAAAATACGTAGAAGAAACGCCAAATTTTACGCCAGTGTGACTGGGGCATTACGATTCTTAGAAAGCAGTGTTTTATACGACCATGTTTTCCTCATTTCGCTTCAATCACGGGAATAAGATGTCTTTCCATCTGCAGGTTCGCTGGCGACCTGTTTGTTGGGGTCTAGGGATCCAATTCGTTTTTGCTCTCCTCATTCTCAAGACAACTTGGGGCTTTGAGGTAAATAATGATTAATTGCGAGCACGGTATATCAATGTTAACCGAGTTGAATCCTGGAGTCTATGACTGATAGAGTGTTACTTGTATTGCGACGATTCAAAGTATCGTAAGATTAAGAGAGAGTTCGACCAGGGTTGAATTCTATAAAAGAATTCTTTAAAAGGTAAAGTGGAATTCGGATGGTGGGAATCATGCATGTACCTCACAGGGCATTTGTCCGAGACAGATCCTACTGAGATTCTTTACCGGAACACAATCTCTTCTTCAGAATGGAAGGTTCCATTTCCCTGAGACAAGTTCCCACTGCAGTGTCGGCAACGATTATCCCTAAAATGGGATTCACACGGTCGGACAAATGGACCTGAGACTGGTGTACTTCACACCTTTGCACCAGTCGGCTACTATTTCCAACTGGGAACAAAGTTTCACAGATTGGGGTGTTCTACAGTCTCAGGGGAACATGGCGGATTCAATTCACATGAGAAGATTTAACAGGTACATAGTCTCAACCCTACACCCCTACACAGGGTACACAGGGTACACAGGGCACACAGTCGCCGACTCAGGGTACTTCCCCGTGTGAATAGGTGTTATTTGAGACCGCTGAGACTCACAGATTGGGGGAGAACGTGTGAAATACATTTGTCTCACCAAAATGTCCCTCTAAATTTTAAACCTGTTTAAAGTCAAAATCTCATGAGATTCTGTTCCTTGTTAGGGGCGATTGTCGCCGACAATTGCAAGAGAAAAAAGTTGTCTCAGCAAAATGAAAGCCTGTCATTCACACGAGGAGATTGTGTTCCAGTACCAAATCTCAACAGGATTTGTCTCAGACAAACGGCCTGTGAGGTACATGAATCCCACCGTGTGAATCCCGTTTCACGGGTACATACTTTCAAGAGATTTTGAGTTTAAACACGTTTAACCTTTATAGGGGCATTTTGGTGAGACAAATTGACCCACTGCTGAGTCGCTGACTAAGTACACAACCAACTAAGGAAACCAACAAGTTTTGGTCAAAGTCGTCGTTCTCCACGAGTTTTATGCAGTGTGATATGAACAAGGCGACAGCCGAGGGAATAGCACATAGCACTCAAACGAGTTGGAGAATGACTTCTTTGGCCAAAACAAGTTGCTTTCTGTATTTAGCTCACCCCTGTACACACTAAAAGAATGGACAACACACAGGATATATAGCACGGAGAACGGACTGCAATACTTCTAGGGGCATGGAGAACGGGTTCCCAATGTTAAGCCTATGGACATTTATTCCAGGGGTGAGATAATAGCCAATAGCAAGCCACAGGCTGGATTATATTTCATTCACACACCTAAGCTCAA